>OU015495.1:40096802-40676802 GCA_907164885.2 Dolomedes plantarius
GAAGGGGGTTGCGACCCGAAAAAGTGTGGGAAACACTGGAAAAGATTAAAGCAGTATGCTATAAATTTAATATAAGTTTTAAATTTATAGTCTACATATATAAAACAGTTCCGTAACTGACTCATTCATTCACTGACTGACTGACTGACTGACATACAACTCACAGACCAAACCGCTGGAACTAAAGGGCTGAAATTTTGCATGGCGATTCTTCTAATAGTGTAGGGGTGCACTAAGAAAGATTTTTCAAAAATTCTTCTTAGATTTTTTTAAATTAAATTTTTAAGCTGTTTTTTAAAATTTTTTTACGTTAGCATTTAAAATAATACATTGAGGGTTATAAAATTTATATCACGAGAAAAATCATAAAAATTCCTTCAAAATGAAATTTTTTTCGAATTTTTACCTCCATTTCCTGATTTTTGGTGAATTTTTAAAGATTAATATTTAGAATTTAATTTATTAAATGCTGATCACGTGATTTCTTTTTCTGGTACTTTCAATAAATTTATCGTCACGTGCGTAACAACTAAATAGACAAAAAAAATATTTTTTCTCTTTCTAATGCAGCAGACGATTGGATATTATCCAATAAAAAATGCATATCCCTTACGATTTTTTTATAAATATATATATATAGATAGATATATATTTTACATCAATTGTATACATTGATCGTCGCATTTATTATAAATATATATATTTATTTTTTGGCATAAATTGCATACGTTGACCGTTGTATTTAATTTGAATGTACTCCGTAGCGAAGCGTGGGTTTTCAGCTAGTATAACATAAGTATTAAATGTAATGTTTAATATGAAAGATAAACAATAAAAATTCGGCTTAGGATATTAAATGTGGAAAAAGGCGTTATTTGATTAAGTTCGTTATTTTTTCTTGTTCTGTTAAACTTCGCCAAGACATTACTGTATTACTTTTTTTATTGGTGAATTTGGCGAACTTGTAAAAGGCAGAGACTCAAATTTGTCAGTGAAAGCAATAGCACCTTAATATAAGTTTTATGCTAAGGTGCTACCTCCCAAGTATAATTTTTTTTCAACTGTAAGTCTGAAAATATCAAAAATGCTTTCTAAAATATCTAGCATGATTAGAATAACTTTTGATAACTAGCCGCTGCGCGACCACCATGGTCGCTTTTAGTTTTATATTTTCTTTTCAAATCAATTCAATTGAAAGTAACTTATGTAAGGAATACTACCATTAACTGTCATCATAAATATACGTTGTTAAGGGGCATTCTCTATAAGGCTGATTATAAATCATCGTGATTATAAAAATGTGAATCATGATTATAAAAATGTGAATTTCCATTTCTTCAGAACAGAGTTAAAGATAAGACTGAGAAACCCAACACCGATGATTTTAAAAGTTACGCCCCTCTTTATATGTACTATTTTTTAAAATTAAGATATCTACATTTTATCATTACATAAAATAAGGAATTGTTGGGGTAAGAAATAACATCTCCACTTTTTATGTGATAAAAATTTTTTCACATAAAAATGGAGTAAAAATTTAGCAAGCACTAGAATAATTAGTGTGGATTACATCACTCTGTGTATGTACTATTGTTCACATTTCAGATATCTACGCTTAATCATATCAAATAATAAATTGTTAGGAAAAGTTCTTCACTTATAAAATGGAGTAAAAATTCAGCAAAAACTAAAGAAAGTGTAGAAAATTAACTAATACTGGTTCTCGGTTGCTATGCCGGCGACGGTTAAGCCTAACTTCGCGATATGCATAAATCCATGTTGACACGTGGTTGCAAATTGCAGACGACCGCTAATGTTTACATCTAGTAGTTGCAGGCGTTGCCATTCGGTATGTAGAAATATCGTCGATTTTTGTGCCGCATACCTACGCGTTTTATATATACAGATTTTTAAGGCAATAATGTTAGTGAAAACTCCTTTATGTACATCTTTATACAAACAGGACATGGAATATCCAAATAACGTTAATTTTATAACATAAATCGATATGTAAAGAATTAATATGAACCTTCTTGCTTAAATTTAATGTAAGAAGATTAGCTATATATATATATAAAATATGTGGAGGGGGAATTAGGAATACACCAGGAACATTAGACACGGACATCAGGGACCAATTAATAAACAGACGGTTTATTCAGGACGGGGCACTTTACATGAAACATTTGCACAAAAACATTAAACATTAAAGATTGGCTACGTCTACGTCGAAATTCGTCTAAGCCTTACTGCTTTCTCCTGGCAAACTAGCGAAGGAAAGTATCGTCTCTCGTGTGTGCTGCGCGCGCAGGCGCAACGGGAATGTAAACAGAGGGGTAGAGATATTCTCCTCCTCCACACACACACACACACACACACATATATATATTTATATATATATATGCCCAGTGGAACCTCGATCGTTTTTTCCCGTATATGCCGTTTACTTCATCAAATCCCGACGGTAATATTTCTTTGTTATGTTCCCGCATTGATCGTTCAATGCAGGTCCCTTTAAAAATAATAAATCGAGGATCCACTATATATATATATATATATATATATATATATATATATATATATATATATATATATATATATATATAAACTAGATTTGAGCCATAATAAATAGTCTGGATTTATATCGCCAATCAGAATAAAACCCCAAAAGCAATCTAATCATCATTATATATGTAAAAATATAAATAATATGTTATCCCAAAAATGAAACACTTTGTGTAAGATAAAAAAAAGTGTGGTAATCTAAAATTTGCTCCTACATCTAAACTTTTTTTGAAGAAAAGTGTGTTTCCCCAACCAATATAGCTTTTATTCAATTATGTAATGCATTCCGCAATTTTTCTTACATAATTACACAAAAAAATTGTTTATGCATTGCATTATCTATAATTATCGTCAAAGATGCTAATTAAGACTCTTAATAAACCATCAGCGGGGATATGAGTTAAAATGTTTTGAAAATAAAATGTCTATATCCAGTAAATATCAACGTTATTAATGTAATTAATTATGTTTAAACTATTACCGCTAATCGAATAAACTTCCATTATGTTTGTAATTTTCTGCCGGGAAAATAAAAATTCGTTTTAGTAAAATTCCGAGTATAATATTAGAGTTTTTTCTTTTAAGCTCTGAGAGACATAATTCATAAAACAAAAGCTAAAAGTTTTTCGAGAGGTAGTCAAATATTGGAAATTCAGATGAGTACGAATAAAAACTTTCTCATTCAGATAAGAGATTTTTTTTAATATCCACAATTTTTTTGTGTTTTATAGAGAATATGTTGTAGTAATTTTGTAAGAATATTTCTTACAAATAGTAGCAGAATGTGTTGAGGACAATCTTTAGGATATCTTACAAGTTGTTTGCACCAAAAGAAAAGCCTGAATTGCAATATAATTATTTCTAACGCCAATTTTAGAAAATTCTCTAATTTTGCACTCGCTTTCGTATAAGACACCGTGTATCTGTAATTATGTTTCAAAACAGCATCATTAATATTTTTTTGCAGAAAATGAAGTTTTTTGTTGAACCTTATCTGGAGCCGTAACTCATTAGTGAACTAGCTTGTATGTTTTTGATGAAATTCCACTCACCAGTAATTACATGGCGTAATGCCCTTTGAAAAACACACTATTAGTAGTGTCATTAACAGGTTAACCGACACATCAATTTGTAGCCATGCAACAAAGTATACATACCCAACGTTTTACTGTCAGAAAATGTAGCAATAATACAACGGTCATTAATAGGAATATTAACGTATAAAATGTTAAACATTTCCCTGTTTCATTTCGCTAGAAGTTTTTTTTGCCCCCCCCCCCCCCCCAAAAAAAAAAAAAGTTCTCTCTGTTTCACTATTAGAAGTGTTCCAGATAGTCTTTATTGGACTAACCCTTGAATTTCATATCATTAAACTGAGATTAATGCAAGAACCTACCGATCTGTCAAAGGGAAATTGTTATAAATTCGTGAAGACAATACTGTTTTTTTCCGACTGGAAAGTTTTCAAATACATTCATACTAAAAGCTACTAAATATTTTTTTTAACCAATGCGGAGGCACTTGTAATCAAACATTGGCCTATACTACGCCGCAGTTTTACTGCCCATTTCATTATGGGGGCACCATATAGGCGGACTGCATTACCCCTATGAAGGGACGATACAAACGGAGGCATTTTCGTGGCGCAACCCCGGGATTCGATCTGAGCACCCTCAGCACCGGAAACCAGCGCGCTGTACCACAGGGCCACCACAAGCCCAGCTACTAAATATAATTATATAACAACATTTGTAAGCATACTTTACAGTCTATAATTTATTGCTATGAGAAATTTGCAGAATTCAAGGCCTTTGGTTTTACTGAGCGGCAGAGCATAGAGATTTCATTATATTAATGGACATCGGACAAAATCTTTATGATTGCTTAACAGGGACCCAAATATTCTGTAATAACCCTCGCTAATAAGCAGCAATCTGAACGAAGCAACGTGCAATGTGCTCCTCAGTAGATGACAATTCATATCACATGGTTCTCGGATGAGGAGTTGTTCTATTTGTCGAGTTATGTTAACTCGCAAAACACCCCTATGGGTCGCTGATAATAATCCCTTTGCAACTTACCAAACACAGCTTCATGATCAAAAAGTTGGTGTAAGGTGCGCGATGTCTCGCTTTTGCATCATATAGCCCTATTTTTTTACACCACCGTGAACCCCCGGTGTGTACCTCGACATTTTTTTAACAGTTCGTGGATCAACTGGGTGATCATGAGTTACCGGAAGCAAGATCGACCAGAAAGATAGAGAAATGTGGCCCACATTGGTAAAATGCTTGGCGGAAATTGCGTCCATCTTTGGCAACAGGGGAAATTCAAAGTGGCCTTGGCCACCGCGTTCGCCGGATATGACACGACCAGAATTTCTCCATTTGAGAAAAGTATATCAAAACAAGCCTCCCACTGGGGAAGATTTGAAGGAAAACATCCAGCGTAAAATTGTTGCTATCCTCCCCCCTACGATATCCTTGCCAATACGTTAAGGAACATGGAGCGCTGCGTCAAAATATGTTTGGTAGAAAGCGGTGATCACTTCCAGCATAGTATGTAATCCAATAGATTATTCATACGTAAAGTTATGTAGTGTGTTTAAACGTAAAGTTATGTAGTGTGTGATCAATATAATTTCTCAATATAATTTAATAAGGGCTATTTGTAGGTTAAGAGTAGTATATGAAACAAAGTAGGGGATTAAGGGTTTTTTGCTTAACGCACACAAACACATACAGACACTACATATATATACAGAGGCTGTTCGCCCATTTTTTAGACGATTTTGGTAAGCGGTAATAAAAAATTGTTTGCTGCAAAAGAAATAATTGCAATTGAACTATGTTTTTAAAAGTCAAAATTATCCTCTGCGGCTTGAAAGTTTTGTTTTTATTCAAAATGGCGTTTTTAACAAAGCAGTGGTTCGAAGGCTACATTTATGCTCTTTCCGAAGAAAAATATGCATACTCCGTTATCCAAAAACGATGTGAGAGTCATGGTTTTGTGATATCTAAAGCGTCGATAGGTAATATCGTCAACAAGAAAGGAAAAAAAAACGTCAAATTGGAGCCTCAAGTGGGACAAAAATTACAAACTAGTATCCAAGGAAAAGACGGACATCTTCGACTATTGCAAAGGTACGTTGTTTAATGTTAAAAGAAAATCCCCCTAGTCAAAGGACAGTTGCAAAATCATTAAAATGCTCGGTGTACACTGTAAACAAAATGATAAACGTTGATTTAAATCTTAAGAAAGCGAAAAACCGCAATGTGCATCGTCTTCTTCCAAATCATATCGCTGAACGCAGGTCACGCTGCAGAATTCTATATGAGTAACACTTATCCAAAGAAAAATGGAAAACAATTGTCACAATAGATGAATCATGGGTGTATTTCAGTGATTGCAACAAATAAAGAGCCATTTATTATCATAAAAGAGGAGAAAAAATTTAAGTACATGGTTCAAAGAATCGAAAGAAAGTTTTTCTAAGGGATTCATGATTGTTGCTGGTTTTTCTTATAATGGCAAGTTAAAAATAAAGAGAGTGGGAAAAAATGTCAAGATTAACTCCAAATACTATCAGGAACATATTTTATTGCCAATTTTTCTGAATGAAATACCATTGCTTTACCCATAGTGCCATCAATCTGTGAGACTCCATCAGGACAAAGCTAGCAGTCACACATCAAAATCCACTGTAAATTTCCTAAAAGAAACGGCACAAAAAACTGGTATCAAGGCCATACCCTTCACTGATATCCCTACTAAATCTTCCGATGTATCACCTATGGATTTTTGTGCTTTCGGACTTTTAAAATCTGCATTATCCAAACGTCGTCCCAAAACCCTTACAGGACTTGGAAAGCTGTTCAGGAGGAATGGGATAGAATACCTCTTCTGACACTTCAAAAGGCATTATTATCCTGGAAATTGCGGTGTCGAAAGATAGTTCAGAATAAGGGATGTCAAATAGAACATTTTAAACACAAGAATTTTATGTAATTTAGTTTTGTGAATGCAATATACGTCGTCTAAAAAATGTGTGAACAGCCTCTGTATATATACTATATATGACAAGTCTCTAACATAGTCCTAATTGTCCGTATAAGTTTAGTTCATGTTGATGCATTCTGGTGTGGTGGCCGGGAGTGAAGACACTTAAGTTATAACCAAATACAATATTATTTAAATTTTAACTTCAACCAAGGCTTAATCGTCATCATTTCGACATTTTGCTCGACTTCACTCTTCGGATCACACACGTCCGTTCAGTAAGCACAATCCCGAGTTCTGTGCTTTAATTTTCAAATCCCCGTAGAGTGAAGGTTATTATTATACAAAACATTACGTGATATATAAGTTACCATGAACA
The DNA here is from genome assembly GCA_907164885.2 of Dolomedes plantarius. Classification (NCBI taxonomy): domain Eukaryota; kingdom Metazoa; phylum Arthropoda; class Arachnida; order Araneae; family Dolomedidae; genus Dolomedes; species Dolomedes plantarius. Next base: position 40,103,746 of record OU015495.1, read on the forward strand.
CTCGACGGTAGTTTGATTGGTGCTGCCATCTATTTAATTTTCCTTTAATTATTTGTTCCCGATTGTGTAAAAATTTCAAATCGTGACACACGCACACACAGGCACACACACATATAGAGAGAGTATATTAGTTATTAAGCATAACATTGCAGCAGAAAAATGCTTCATTTGCTCATTTTTCGTCATCAGAAGCTATTATATATATGTAAACCTTTTTCTGAAAATATTAGTAGTAAAATAACTGTGGTTATATACTGAGGTAGAGGAAATTAAATAAAAAAGAATGCAATTCAAATTTTGGCAAAACCAAGTTCCTTTTCAAATTTTACCTCCAAAGGAAAAAAAACCCTGCCGTGGGCCTTCAAGCAAATAAATTTATTAAAAGATGTACGTGGAGCCAGCTGCAGTATAAGCATCCAAGGAATTACACCGAGGGAGATTTAGACGCCTTTAAAAGAGGAAATTCTCCAGCTGGATAAAGTTGGAAAATTGCTAAGCGAAAAGTTTGAATAGAGGCTGTCAAATACTATTGGAAGAAGGATCCAAAGCGTTTCAGTTTGTAAAAGATGTGGAAACTTGGCATTTGTAAAAGTCTAAAAATATATAATAAATTTAAAAATATCTAAAAAACTAAATAAAAATAAATGTACAGGTAACATTAAATAGTTAATGTATAATTGAACAGAGCAAAATTAATATTTTTAAAATATGATAAAAATAACAGAATTTTTTCTAGATTTAGAGCATGGAAAATTTTTGCTTAGGATGCTAGCGTTGGCTAGCGCGAAGCTGAAAATAAATAATAAAGTTCTTTACATATTGATTTAGTCGCCTTATTTAGTTTAATCGAAATGTCATTGTCTTCGCTTCATACTTCAAAATATGCAAGCACATTAATGAATGGTTAAGAAAAATATGAAAAATGTTTTTTATTATATTTAAATTAATATTTATCAATACAGACTGCAAGACAACCTGCAACCACTTGGACTATCCGCTATTCATAGGTTATGAAGAATTACATAAACTAACAAACTAGTATTAATATAGCTCACTATAATACAGGTTTAATTTGAGATATTTTAATTAAATAATTCAAACTATCGTGTGAAATTTATGTGCACTATGACGTGTGCGTAATTTAATTAAATAATTTTAACTAGTCAGGTTATTTCTATATATTTAAGGAACCAGAATTTTTATTTATGATATTTATTTGGTAAATAACCTCGTTGTTGAGAAAGGATAGTACTTATAACAAGATATATTGTTGATTTGATATCTTTAAAAAAACCCAAGAACAATAATTTCCTTCTTTCAGAGCCACAAATGTCACATTGCTGAGCTAGTGGCGTTTCCTGAATGTAAGATAATTTACCGGTGTGAAAATTTCCTTTTTAATCGAGTGATGAATACGCGATAAGACACAATAAAAAATAACTTTTACTTGCTAATATCATGCAAAATCATAATTACATGCAAAAATTGTTGAAAAGAGTTTTAAAAGTACCTATGCTTAATGGAAATAAAAATAATGATAAAAAAATGCCCCCCGTAAGTCCTGCAATGCTGCCTCATAGTGGAAGGGGGTGGCACTGGACGGAATGGGCGAAGTACGACGGGAATTTAATTCCTGGTAGGGCCATCCTAGGCATAAAGGCTATTTCGTTATGTCCAGCTAAAGTCAGAAGGTACTTGGTTAATCTTATACCTCCAGGTTCTCCTGGTCCTTGACCAACAGAAGCTGTCCCTACAACCTTCCCTACTAGCCACGACTTTGCATTCCTCAGTAGTTCATGCTGTACCCCTACCTTAGCCTATCCTCCCTACCCTAGCAACTGTTGGTCCTTGACCAACAGAAGCTGTCCCTACCAGCTTACCCTACTAGCCATGAATTTGCATTCCTCAATAGTTAATGCTGCACCCCTACCTTAGCTTCTCTTGATCCTTAGCCAACAGAAGCTGCCCCTACCAGCTTACCCTACTAACCATGAATGTGCATTCCTCAGTAGTTCATGCTGCAACCACTACTCTAGCTTCTGTTGATCCTTGACCAACAGAAGCTGTCTATACTAGCTTATCCTACTAGCCATGAATGTGCATTCCTCAATAGTTAATGCTGCACCCCTACCTTAGCTTCTCTTGATCCTTAACCAACAGAAGCTGTCCCTACCAGCTTACCCTACTAACCATGAATTTGCATTCCTCAGTAGTTCATGCTGCATCGACCGTCGTGCAGATAAATCAGGAACGCGTTCAGGGTTTAAGCAGAGAGGTCTGTTAGGAAATTTTGCTTAAATGTATCTAAAGAGGACTTTATTACCGTTTCTCGCCTATCAATGGACCTCCTGAGGATTTATGGTCTCATGGACCTGGTTTAACGCCACTAGACCAGAATGGATTAGAAACAATAACAATATAAAATGATCAAATTAAGTGTTGGATAGTTTGGTTATTTCTTGTTTTTTTCCCAACCAGATGACTTTTTCTCAAGACGTTTGTTTTCTTCTGGTTCTTTTCATTTCAGGCGTAATGCATTTTATATAAATTTGGTACGGTTGTGCACTGTTTTATGTGAATTGCATATCTGGCAACAAAGTTATAAGTCTAGTAATATATGAAGGCCTTATTTAAATAGTGGTTCAACTCCACTTTAAAAAAAATTGAGTTAGCCTCACTTTCATGTTTATACAAGTCATTTCTATCTTATTTTTAAACTGTTACACCTCCAGCTTATTTCTGGTTTCAACAGAGGGCATTAGAAATCAGACTTCTGTAGTTATTTCTCAGATATCATTAGACTTCAAGGCTCTGTATCTCAAAATGAACAAGAATGGAGTTGGACCACTATTCTAATAAGACCTTCATATAGACTGTAATAGATGCGAAAGCTTGAGTAACTGCGATTACTGACAATAATTAAACAATCCTTAAATATCTGAATATGAGAGACAACATGATCTAAAAAATTCTTTAAATAAAAAATACGTTTCTTTAGACGTATCCATCGACGTAATATCTTTCAAATCTGTTTAAACATTCAGCATCAAGAAATATCTCGACTCTCAGATACAAAGAATAAAAGTGGAAATAGAAGTGTGGAGAAATGGTTTGCTTTCCTTTAACGGTTATTGTCTTCCAGTTTTATTGAATTGCTTCCCAATATCGCTCACTCCTTTATACAACGTCAGATCTCAAAAATCGGCGACTTTTAGTTATGCTTGTTTTCAGAATGCCCTGAAAGAGTAGTATAAATATCCTTGCAATACCGTCATGTCTCACTGCTTAATATTTAGCCGCTAGAGAGCAGAATTAAAATTTATTTTCAATATATTTCAATGTACTTTTAAACTTTCAAATCACTCTCCCGAAAAATCTTGTTTTTTGAGATATGACGTTGTTGAAAGGAGTGAGCGATATGTGCTATTAAAACTCAGTTAATCCATAGAAAAACTTCATGCAATACCCTGAGCTAGATTAGCTAACTATCACAGTCAAACTATATTTCCCATAAAAAATTGCTATTAACTAAAATTGAAAATCTATAAAAGGAATTTCCTGTTAAAAAGAGCAAAATTTTGCAAACAGCTCTAAAGATTTCAGATCAACATTGTTTAAGCTGCTGTGTACTAACCCTATTCGATTCGTTCACCTCAATGTTAACCTATGGAGAAAATGGATCCAAAGATTGCTAACTTTTACTCGATAAAATTTCTTCTTCATATCTATTACAAAAGGACACATTATCGGATCCCTTTCGACCTTTAATTTGCCCTTAAGGCTGCTGTTTACTAACCCTATTCGATTCTCTCACCTCAATGTTAACCTATGGAGAAAATATGTCCAAGGATTGCTGACGTGGAGTGAAAGATTTAAAAAAAATTGTATTATATAATAGCGAGAGAAATTTTACCCTTGGGGCATTTTCCGTGCTTTATTAAACAATGCAAATAATATTTTAAAATTTTAATTATTCAGGGGAAAAATCTGATCTGGTGTGTCTTAAGCACTCCTCAATCCGTCTGGTGGGCTCAATTTATTGAATCAATCTTGTTGCAAGGTGCATAAAAGTTCGGGTTATCTGAAAGTACCATTTTTATTGAATCATCGACTTTTATGTAGCTGTCAATAGTAGACACATTTTCACCATAGGCTAACACGTAGGTGAGCGAATCCAATAGGGTCAGTACACAGCAGTCTTAAGAAAAAAATAATCTGGTAAGCAAGAAAAACATGCTGTTCAATCTTCATAAAAGATTTACTATTTTTATTTTAATTTTTAAATAATTCATTATAATAATTGTTTCATTTTATTCATCATATTGTTTGTAATTTGTATTCTAATTGTGTTTCTGGTCAATAGGTGGCATCACTATGTAACCTTTTATTATTTCAAGCAAAAACGTTTTTTATTCTGTAGTTGTTGCAAATTCGATTCTGAGTAATGGCAAGAAAATGGATCAAAAACGTTTAACCTGTTGTGAAGTATATTCTATTCTAAGTAATGTCATGTAAGAATTCAAAAATCTCTATGTTGGATGCGATTCCGTTTTTCTTTGTTAGCTTTCTTTGTTAGCGTTTCTTTGCTTCAGTCAACTATTCATTTTGTAAAACCTAATTCTGAAGGGTTGTTCAGTGTGTCAGGAATTCAACAGTTATGTGTTAAAATGAAGTCAATTATTAAATGCATTTTGAGGGTACATGCATGGAACTAAATTTTTTAGTGTTGACTTATTATTCAAGTAATTTTCAGATGATGTTAAAGATAAGCCATTCCAGTATTACCTTTATTAAAAGAAGTAAGAAGATTGATTAGTTGCGCTTAAACAAGAACATTAAATATTTTTGATAATGGGTTCTTATACAGTCCACTAAGATATAAAGTTATATTACTAAAATAACTAACCCCGAGTATGCCACTACGGTGGTTCCAAGGGGGGAGCAGTAGGGGCAATAAAAAAAATAAAGCCCGGCGTATTTTTTTTCATAACCTAAAATTATATAATCGTAGACCTAATACTAAATGAGTTTAAATTTAAAATGAGAGGATGTTTATTTCTTATATATATATATACCGGGTGTCCCAAAAATGACCGACGATTTGAAAAATCAATTAAAAAAAACGAATGGTGATAGAAATGTACGGTTTGCTGCATTCTGCTTAGGTAACCAGGGAATTTATTATCACCAATTTTCAAAATTAGTTATAAAGTTCGTCAACAGATGGCGCTGCTGACTGGTAAAAACTATAAAACAATGTTTTCAAAGCAAGAAGCAAATGCAAAGTGGCATGGATTGGCCTCCCTAATCGCCAGATTTGAAGCCATGCGATTTTTTCGTTGGGAGTACTTGAAAGACCAGGTGTATCGTCACAATCCCCAAACTGTAGATGAACTGGACCAATACATCTCTGCTGCTTGTCAGAACATTCAACTGAAATGTTTGCACGGGCGTCTGCGAATTTTGACCTCAGACTGCGCCACGTTGTTGCTGCAAACGGTGGTTATTTTGAAAACATTGTTTTATAATTTTTCCTAGTCAGCAGCGCCCTCTGTTGACAAACTTTGTGACTAATTTTGAAAATTGGTGAGAATAAATTCCCTGGTTACCGAAGCAGAATGCAGCAAACCGTACATTTCTATCACCTCCCGTTTTTCTTTAATTGATTTTTCAAATCCTCGGTTATTTTTGGAACACCCGGTATATATATATATATATATATATATATATATATATATATATATATATATATATATATATATATATTATATATATATATATATATATATATATATATTTATATATATTTATATATATATATATATATATATATATATATATATATATATATATATATATATATATATATATATAACCCTAAGAGCCGACGTTGCCACCCCCAAATCTCTGGACTGGAGCCGCCATTGGTATGCCTTAGACATTTTTAAGTGGTTAACATACGGTGATAATAACACTTATAATATTATATATATCTCCATTAAAGGGAATAATAGGGGAGATAAATCAGCATGTTTCGTATGCAGTATATTGACCCACCGAGATCGTGAATGTCTGGGATCGAAAACGTATTTTAAAATTCAGTAGATTTGCGGCTGAATAGATGTATGTCTGAGTAAGTGGGTATTTCGCTTGATCATGCCGCTACAAGTTGAGAATGCTAATTCTGAGCGTCAAATAGGATTTCAAATATTTTAAAAACAATTTTGAAATTTAAGGGGCGATAATTGAGCCATTCACAAGCCAAATCTTTTAAGGAGGGGGGGGGGGGGGATCACCTTAAAACCTTCAATAAACTCAATTTTTTATTTTGATTTAATTTTAAAGAATGAAATGTAAGGAATCAGTTTAAAAAAATGAAGTCGATACTCCAGTTAAAACCGATCTTATGGCCAAATGTATAAAGCTAATAGTAAAGTAATTTATAGAAACTTAAACATTAAATGACTTTTTTTTAAAAACTGTTATTTTCAAACCTGTGCGCACTTTTTCTTCAAAACTAAAGGTCACAAATTGCTAAAATTTTGTATACATGTATATCTAGTATGTTTATACAATTTCCACCTAAATTTAGGTAAGTACATATTACTAAGTTTTTTATAGCATTTTTTTGTGAAAAATTTTATATTTCTTGTACATTACAATACATTTGCCTGTAAAAAACTTTTTATATGATATATGGTAATTATTTTAGATGCAGATTAAACTATAACCTGTGGATAGAATATATGCAAATAATTTAATTTCTATCTCTTATAGTTTTTAATAAAATCAGCGCGTAATGCATTGACCTAAGATTCATGATTCATAAAACACTATTTTTTTTACATAAAATGTCTAATAATCTCCCAATAATTCTGATTTTGTTTTCTAATAGACAAAGCTTTGTACAATTCACCTTAAAATTTGTTTTAAATTAATCACAAATTAACTGTTTGATAACACATTAAGCTTGGTTGTAAAATCAGAGTATTTTTTCGAGTGCAAAGGTGATCCCTCCTCTTAAGTTAATGTTTGAAATTTTTGAAATTTTAGAGTTCAAACCACTTGATTCAAACCACTTGATGGACGGCTTACTTTTTACATTCATAATAAATTTCTCAAATAATAAGGATTAACACCACTAAATGACAACTTTTTTTTGGCAATCTAATAATGCGAAACTTTTTTCAAAAGCCAATAAAGTTAAATCTATTCTATCCAGTAGTGCAATAATGCAATCCAAATGCAAAATCAAGTACTCGATGAAAATGGTTTGTCCTTTAGCGTTGTTCATTACAGAAAATTATTACAAGATAAAAAGAACTTTTTATATACTATGTCTTAAAATTTTCTGTTGAATCATATAAACTTGACAATTCTATGTATTAATAAATACATTTAAAAAATTTTTCATGAATTATCCCATCAACTTGAAAGAAAATGAAGTTAATTGCAAGTTAACATGCATTTAACTTTTCGTTCCCGTTCCGCCGTTAGATGGCTGCACCAGTCTACAAAACAAAATTAACTGAAAATAACTGAAAATGAATTCAATGCTGCTTAAACATGGCTAATAGTATTAAAAAATGCATTGTCATCGTGTTCTGAGCTATTTTAAAAGTTTCAAATGTCTAGCTAGTCGGGAAGTTAGTTAAAAATCGATTGCAAGATTTGTAAGGGACAAACACACACACAAACAAGAAATCAAGTTAATAAAAACATGGTAATAAATTTGTCAGTGACAGTCTAACTGATCCAGAAATAAGTACTTGTGAATTATTAAACAATTATTTCAATTTTATTTTGTAGAAAAAAATTATTTGAAGATTGAATTGGATGTTATTACTTTTTTTTTCCCTTGTCAAATCGGTGAAGTCCCATAGTCACGCAAAAGTTGCAATAATAATAACGATGCCTCAAAGGATATTCTATCTAAGATTTTATATGTCGTCAGATAAAAGCTACATCTGCAGTAACACATTCTACAATGTTATATTTTGAGAGGAATTTAAAAAAAAAACAACTTAAGTTGCTAAACCGATTCTTTGGGCAGTCCGTGAGAGAAAACTACTGCATCCTTTTACTTCATTTTGGTCTAAAACGAAAGATTTTAATCTATAGATGTGTCAAGTTTGGTTTTTGTAACAACAATTTCTATAAATTAGAGATAATTTACAATTAAAAATTGCTTTCTCGCATGCTCAGTGACATGTTTAAATCTGTCTTTATACACTTACGAAGCACGAGGCTGCATAAACGCGTTAATGTATTTATTCCGAGGTATCTCTCTAGGTCTGTCTCTGCCATTTTTATTTTTAATTATGTTTGTGAGATATAGAATTAAACCTGACGGAAGTTGTTTATTTCGCGCTGTTGGGTAACCCTGTTTCTTTTTATTGGGTTCAATAGACATTTTTTAAAGTGTATTTCTCTTTTCTTAAAAAAAACTTTGCCGGTCATAGAAAAACTTTGTCGATATATGGACCTATAGCGGCTGTTTTGTTCATCCGATCGAGATGAGATTCCAAATATAGTTATTCAGAGGTATGAGCTCGAGATTCTGAAAACCGCAACAAAGTGGCGCTCACGGTTACGGTCATAGATACAAAAACTGAATAGCAACGCCAACTTTTCCCCTTAACAAAATGCTCAGCGCATGCGAAAACCCTAAATAGCGTTGGAACGGTACGTGTATCATAAAAAACGGACGGGTTAGACACCCACAACAAATAGCTCTGCGAACGGCCAACAAAAAACACGATCGAGGCGCACGAAGGAAATTTGCATATGACAGAGGCGCGATACCAATCACTGATGACAACACAGATTGGACAAAGGAAAACTTTTATTTGGATTACACATTTTCCACATGGGTACCATCATAGGCCATTCGCACAGTTGTTTTTTGTGCGTGCATAATGCATCCGTTTTTTTTGTGATACACGTACCATTCCAACGCTCTTTAGGGTTTTCGAATGCACTGAGCATTTTGCGGCGGTAAAATTTCGAGTTTCTGTACCTATAACTGTAACCGTGAGCGCCTCTTTGTTGCCGTTCACAGAATTCCGAGCTCATATCTTTGAATAACTATATCTAAAATCTCGTCTCGATCGGTTGAATAGAACGGCCGCTAGAGGTCCATATATCGGCAACGTTTTTTTATGACCACCCTGTATTATGATTAACGTTTGGCGATGATGTGTTGAATATAATTTGTGTATCAGTACATTAATTTACTATCCAGCCGTCGTGTTTTGACGGGTACCAGCTAGTGTATATTATTTTATCACTTTTCTCCACATTTTGTTTTACGGACTTAACCGATTTGGCAAGTGTCCGTTTCAGATATATAGCGTCCTCTTTTGAAAAAACTTTCATCATGGATGTCAAAAATTCTTACAAAGTAACTCCGAAAAGATGTCTATTAATTATCTCTCATATACGCTTTTCTCTACTTCGTAAGATTTACAGACGGTTGCTATACGATCTCAATGTCAGGAATATAAATACAGTAAAAACCTCGTTTATCCGGACTAACTGGGACCATAGGCAATCTGGACAATTGAAAATCCAGATAATCCGGGTAATATGGGTAATAAGCAAAACAAATCCTTAACTTAGCAGATTTACCGTTTATTACGATAAAAAACTATGCTTTGTAACAAAATTACATCGTATTGTTTACAAGACATTAAAAAATATGAAAATAACTTTTTACATAATTTCTTAACAAAGAATTGGCATAGTCTAGTAAAGCTTTCTTAAACTGGACAAAAAGCCTTTTATCACCATAATTTATTGTACAATCTGTGCAGGAACTGTACATTGAATCAAACTAAAAAGCGAATATTTGGCATACTTGTAGTGACGTTCTTGCTGTCTTAGTTAAAAATTTATTATCTAACTAGCTGAAAATCCGAACTTCGCTACGGAGTACATTCAAATTAAATACAACGGTCAATGTATGCAATTAATGCCAAAAAAGGTATATATAAATATATATATATATATATATATATATATATATATATATATATATATATATATATTTATAATAAATACGACGATCAATGTATACAATTGATTAAAAAAAACAAAAAAAGTGTATTTATAAAAAAATCGTAAGGGATATTTTTATAGACAAAATAATGTAGAAGAAAATATTCAAATTAAATCTAATAGCACATACTACAGAATAGTACAGTTGGAGGAACATTTCTTTTACTGTATTTTAATATTTTTTTGGATAATGTCCAATCGTCTGCCGCATTAGGAAGAAATTTTTTTTTGTCTATTTAGTTGTTATGCATGTGACGATAAATTTATTTATAGTACCAGAAAAAGGAATAACGGGATCAGCATTTAATAAATTAAATTCTAAAAATTAATCTTTGAAAATTCACCAAAAATCAGAAAATGGAGGTCAAGATTCGAAAAAGATCATTTTAAAGGAATTTTTATGATCTTTCTCATGATATAAATTGTATAACCCTCAAATTATTATTTTAAATGCAAACTTAAAAAAAGTTACAAAAACAGCTTAAAAGTTTAATTTAAAACAATCTAAGAAGAATTTTTCAAAAGTCTTTCTTAGTGCATCCCTACACTATAGGAAGAATCTCCACAAAAAAATTCAGCCCTTTAGGTCCAGCGGTTTGGTCTGTGCGTTGTATGTCACTCAGTCAATCAGTCAGTGAGTCAGTCAGTTACGGAACCGTTTTATATATAGAGATGTGAAAATTAAATAAAAATGTCTACAAATCTGATCTGGATTATCTGGAGATCCGGATCAACGAAGGCCGGATAAACGAGGTTTTACTGTACATATATTTGTCCGAAAAGAAATATTTTTCGACATTAATTTTTAGGTCTGAAACAGATTTAAATAAGTTTCTCTCTCTTTAGTTTTAGGGTTGAAATAAAAGGAAACAATATTTACATTTTTGTAGGTCCGTAAAGGACTATTTCTTTATTTGAAGTTTTCGGACAATTCTTATATTAAAGAAATGACGAATTTTCTTCGAATTACAGAATCGTAATTGTAGAGCTTGCAGAATCGTAATCGTTGTAATACGGTTAGTTAGTAAAAAAAGGTGAACAGTTAGTCAAACTGCGAGAAAATAAATAAATCCCTATTAATTATTTGTGATAAGATGGCGTTATCGTGTATGGATATGAATAGTGGATTTCTTCAGTAAATAATTACCGTAAATCATTCAATACAAAGATATTTTTTCTCAAATGTAATTTGCTAGTTTCGAGGAATAAAGACTAGGAGTCAAAACTGGACTCCTCGAAAGAAATTGGAACAGCGATCACCATTACTCAGCTTCGTGGCAGCAAAATGTCTCGAAGCTACGTAAATATTTACTTACTTCCTCAAACAGCTTTTGATGTTCGTTTATCATAATGAAATGAAAATTATTCCCGCTCTCAGGTAATTTGCATATTGAAACAATTAATAATCATGTCCGTTAGATCTTTTAAGATAAATAATCTTGAAACAGAATTCCGATTCTGGGTGAAGACTCTACATTTCCAGCAATCCAATGTAATGGAACATTCATCATTCCTAATGAACTGGCATCCTGTATGGTAGAGAAAATGGACTTCTCGTTAATTAGCAGCTAGCGAACAACATGTATCATACTTCACAACCAATTTTTGAAAATTTATTTAGTCCATAATTGGCAGGAAATAACTGATATCAAAGCATTTTAAAAGCATAAATTTTCTCTCGATATCTGAAGTCGAGTTTAACGTCAAGTATGCACTCACACATTACGAACTTATCAATATTTTAATGGCGGTAGAACATATAATGCCCCTTCTCCATACCGATGAGTAACAAAGTGCATTTAAGTATGCACGTTACTGCAGTTCTGGAACTCATTTAAAATGCACATTGTGCGGAAGGTGTGCCGGTTCAGATACGGTGATGCACACTTAATTTATTCAGATAGTTAGTCGATATTTGATACATACTTTCGCAGGGTCAAGAGATTATTTCAAATGTAGATTCAAAGATTAATTCTTTATGCAGAAAGGGAATCCTGTCAACTGGAATTAGTAATGACATATTCGGTAGTAGTCAATCTAAGGTAAAATATACTACATTTACAATACGTTCTTTGAAATTTCAATGAAAGTTCAGCAAACGGATTTCTTAAGAACTACAAGAAAAGTCTGTTTAAGTACAGAACTAAGCCTTATATATTGAGATCACTTAATCCTTCGGTGGGAACATGATTCTTTTCCCGCTTAGTGGGAACATCTGCCCGGGAAGCAGATATAGATGGAATATGTCTTTCCCAGGTATTCCTAACTAGAAATTCAGAGGGTATTTGTGGTTTATTACATTTAACGGTAGTCACAATCGTCAAACCCTTTCTCCTTAATTATTGACCAACTTCTGTTGAACAGAACGAATTATCACAGGTTATATTACGGTTAGTTTTGTAGAGGCATTTGGTGAGTCGAACTAGCGATTGGGTTGGAATTTTTAATTTTTGCTCTGATTAATCTAATTTTTACCTGAACCATAGAGGGTTGGCGTCAGGAATCACCCTTCCACAGTGAAGAAAAGATGGTGACTGAAGCATGTGCAGACTGACAATATCCAAGGTTCAAGGGTGGGGATGGGGGGACAGTGTTGAATAAAGAAACCATAGCTGCCTGAGATGCAGATGTTCCCAATGATGGGTTAAAAGTCATAGTAATTGGCTTTATGTTGGTAAATTCAGTTGCATAATGCAACGAGATAGAACCTCATTTAGTGTTTTAGGTGCATTATCAGCCCATTGAAAAAATATATGAACCTTTATCAATATTTCAAAATATACTCTTGAGCAGAAATTGCATTCTTAAATCTCTAGGAGCGATTAAAGTGGTCATTTTAAACCATAAATCCTGCTTTTGCTCCTTCCTCGGAAATTTCTTTCTTGTTGTTGTTTCTAATGTACCCTGGACGGAAGTATTCGAGACCAGATCCATACAGACTAGTGGGTGAGGCTCCAGTTTAAGTTGGTACCAGAAGGTTCGGATCCCGTTTTAGCCAGGAGCACCTCAAATTTGACCGAGCAATAACAGGGGCGACATTTGGGAGGATAATACACTGTCCCACCCTCTGACCTCATAGAGGGACTTTCCAGTCTTCTAACGTGCCCCCTCCGGCCCTTAAACGCGGGGATACTTTAATGGCGCCGGCCGGAATTTGATCCGAGCACCCTCGGCGCCGAAAACCGACGCGCTATCACTAGTCTACCTCGGGCCCCTTTCTCATATTTCGATTAAATGTCTACGGTATTGTAATTTGATATATATATATATATATATATATATATATATATATATATGTATATATACTTTGAGATTATACCATAAATTTTAGACGAGATTAAAATTCCGAAATTCTTTCGGGCAGTCGAAAAAATCTATGAGTTCTGTGCTTTATGCATGTCTGAAACAGATAAACTGGACTGCTTACGTTTGAATCTTAAGAAAAATTTCCATGAAAAGAAGTATATGTTTTGCTGAAAAATATCTTTTCAAGTTTGCTAATTCGTTGAGTTGGTCACTTCTATAAGCAGACCTAATTCAATTCCACATACAAAAATTTCCACTCGATTTTGGGCCCACAGTTTTTTGGAAATACGTACGCCGGCAATTTAGAATGCTTCATTAGACTGTAGTATACCCCCCCCCCCCTTGTTTTTTCAGAAAAAAAGGTTTAATTTTTGAGGCCTTATTGCACTCAGCACGCCATTTCTACGAGCTTTCGATCAACTATAAAAATTTCCAATGAATTTTTTTTCTAAAAAAATTTCCTTTCCTCATTTTTCCCGAGATTGCGCTTATACTACAGTAAAATAATACAAAATATTTAACATAGCCCCGTAAAATTTAAAAAGTCACTAAAAAATCGACGATAAAACGAACCTCATTTAGATCACGTTGTAAATACCAAAATCACCAAATCTATTCACACAGCTCGCGAAAATGAGACTCTTTGTGTGAAGAGTTGCCAGATACATTATAAAAAAGGGCAGAGTTATGTCAAGAAAGTAATAAAAATATAGGAAAAACTTTTAACAATAAACATAGCAGATTTATATCTGTCCCTTTAAATCGTTATTTTTTGTTAACGTATTCGAATGCCCTATTATAGGGGTCCATATAATGAAAATCTATAAAGTTTTATATATTTTTGGAATCTTCTCAGTGTGCTATATTTTTTTAAACACAAAATTGAAAATTTGGAACTTTGAATTATTTTATGCATTATTATTATTTTTTTCCAATGCGGAGGCCTTGTCTTTAGACATTCGCCAGTTATCACTGCGGAATTGCTAACCTTTTTATTATGGGGCACCATATAGGTGGACTAGCTTCGCCTCCTATGAACCGGTCCCGTAATTTTGAATCGAGTCAAGGGGCGAGACCGGAAAAATTTGACCCTGCACCTCCAGAGGTAAATTTGAGAACTTGGAGGACATTGCAGCCACTACAGACTTTTCGTGCACCAGTCGCCATTAGTGTAGACGACAGGGGATTTGTCAGTGACCGGCATCGAACCAGGGGCGTCCAGTTCACTGGCTCGCTGCCTTTGACAACCGGGTCACTGCGCCCCCATTTCATACGTTATGTGCCCTTAATGAAATTGCTTTGTAAGAATCTGGAAACTAACTAATCAGGAACTGGCCTAAGCCTTGAAAGTTTAATGCACCTGTCCATTTTCTGACGTTATTACCGAAATGTTTTCACATCTGGTGCGTTTCTACTGACTGGTTGCGTCGAAGCAGCAACGGTAGGGAAAGTGCCAATTTTTCAGTCCTAAATTTTATGTGTCTCTTTATTAAATAATTCTCTTTTATTTACATTTCTATTTCATTACCTTACCATAGTCAAAGGAATAAAAAAGTTGACCTATTTTTGTAAAAAAAATTAATACAGATTGAAATACTTTAGTTACTTCATAACAGTTTATAGTTCAGGTCTGTTTTAAAATTAAAAAAAAAAACAACTATCAATGAATAAGTTTGCTTTAAAATAAAGCGCAAATCAAAGTGTTCAAAGTGCCTACAAATATCCAAATCTAATTTGAAAGAAACTTTGCTGTGCAGTTCCCAGACACGCATTTTCTTTTAAATCCGTGTCAAAATATTCCTGCCATATAATTCTTTCGCAAGGCATTTTCGATTTAAAATATCCCTTGCTCGATATTTTCCCAAATATCATTTTGTCCGGCTGAAAAAAAGCGATAACGATTTGTTTGAATTGTTGGTTTTAACAATGCCTTTTAATGCCTTTACGTAAACATAAATATTCCCTATCACAAAATTAGTGGCGCATGAACTTATGGAAAAGCAATTACCGCACTGGTATATATACCGTAGAGCTAAGTGTTCTCATTAGGTGTTAAAGCATTAGGACTTTAAGGTTTTCTCAACAATAAAACAATTTCGTCAGCAGCTGCTATGCCGAGAATTTACTACGATAATAATTTTGGAAATAAACGGCCGGCTTGTAAAGAATTCGTTAAGTTTTCATACGTATCGCGGTTAATTATTCCAAATAAAAGCACTTTATTTCCATAAACCCTAAGTATCTAACATTATACTGTTTTTACGAGCGTAATAAGAAGAAACCCTCGTTATAAAAAGCTGATAATGTGTTGACATTACTCCGGGAATAAAAGTGCATTTAAACAAAGTGTCTGGGTACCTAATACTTTTTAAAGAGGAATAATGGCAATGCAGGGGAAAAAAATGGAATTTATATGATAAGTAATGAGGGATTTAATTTTCCTGGTTATATAGAAATTGCCCTACACAACCGTGTTGTTAAGCTACAAGTATATTTAATCTGTATTATATATTTTTAATAAGTGTTAGATTATAACGATAAACATTCGTTTAAGGGATTCTAGTTTCCATTTCTTTAATTATTAAAGTACAGGGTTTCCTAACTTTCAGATTACTTATCCCGATAGAACTAACCGACAGAGAATAAATGAAAAGACGTTTATTGATTTGAAATTCCTAAACTTTGATTAACTTTTAAATTAATAGAGGTACCTGCATTATTTAAACTTTCGGATTAAAGTCGGTGGTTTCAAATTTTACGTTCCCTCATTATGTTTATGGTTTTTTTTCTCAAGTGATTGAAAATGGGATAAATCGGACGGAAAATTTTTTTCCCTCACCGGAAGAAATAATCTTCAAAATTTCTAGAATTCTATTGGTTGAATCGCAGTACTATACCCAACATTAAATTTGCTTTCGGTGAGCCATTTTCTTTCTGTTGAACCACGAATCAGTCATTCTGAAAATTCCTGGTTCCAGGAAACTGGCTATCTACCGTCCTGAGATGTCGATGTAATCAGGCCCTGATTTTCCATTAGGCCCGGGCGCCCCCCCAAAAATTTTTTAAAAGAAAAAAAAGAAAAGATTCCCAATTCAATTTTTTTTTATTTTACCTTTTTTAATAATAATTTTTTTATATATCCTTTCAAATTTGATTGATTGGTTCATCATATGTATAGTTATATTATAGTTCATCATATGTATGTTATAGTGTATATAAGAGATTAATAAGTTTTTCTGGATGCATTGTATTGGTGTTTTAATGATGAAGTTAATATGTTGTATTGCTTTTTGTTATTTGATAATGTTCTAGTCTTCTACGCTTCAAATGGCCAATTCTTGATAAAATACTACTTTCACAATGATTTATATTTTTTTTGTGTATCATTCTTGGAAATTTTACGCCCACATCAGTGTTAGGAGGCACCCATCCCGAGTTGTGCCTATAGTCAAGAATTTTCTAAATCGGGCCCTGGATGTAATTACCAGATTTGGTTGTAGTTGTTGTTGCTATGCCCATTGGACTAGGAAATGCTAGACCAGGTCCATGAGGCTCTGTCGTGTGTGCAAATGGTAGGCAGTAACCAGATTTTTATCTGTAGAAAGCAACTAAAATCAGGTGATAATATCGATGTCTTGATAAATACATGACTTTCTATGCAAAAGAGCTGAATTTTCGAACCACAAATTGCGTAAAAGTGCTGATACAACATTGTCAAAACGTAGTAATTTTAGGAACAAGTTTATCACAATTAAAAGACCTATTATATAAAGATTTTACAATAAGATTTATTTTCCGGATACACATATTAAAATCTACATTGCTTATTAGAAATGAGGGCTTTATTTCTTTCTAATATATTTCAATTTCCTTTTCTCCGTTTAGATAATTTTTGAGAAGATTCGGTACACTATTATCAATAATTTTTAATTCTATTTCTCCTAAATTTGGAGTTCAAAATGTTTTATTGAATCATAAAAGTAAACATTTAATGCTCTGTTTGAAAAGAAATGGGTTTCTTTAATGATAAAATCAATATTTTTTTAAACAATTTTTTGGGCTATTTTTAGAGTTTCTACACGGCTAAAATATTAGGGATTTTCAACGAATAAACATGAAACAAATGAAACTTTAAATCTTCTACCATGTGTTTCTCAAAACACTAGATTAGGGGTTCCCAAACTTTTTATGTTTACGGCCCCCTCGGGAATGAGATCAGAAACTTGGGGTACTGCGATAACGTAGCCTTCACAGCTACAAAGTCAGTACTCGAGAGAGGTTGTTTCCAAGAGTGGACAAAGCCGTACACCAGAGTTAATCTCTTTTTTATTAATTTCGTAGTTTGCAAATATGTACAAATTATTTACAACTCAGTTACAGTACAGCTTCTAACAGGCTTCACTAGACGATCGACATCAAGCAACATCACGTACAAAGAACGAGTCCGTTGATTCTCCCGCTATTCGATAGCCTCGGGTGCTCGTTCAAAAAAAAATCTCGTTCAAAAAAAAAAAAAAAAAACCTCTGACCCGCCAGGTTGTGTTCTATCCTTTTTAAACATCTTACAAAGCTTCTAAAACAATCTAGATTCCTATTCAGAAAATTCCTGGCTGTTCCAAAAGAGACCTCCCATGGTGCTTAATGCCATCTGGTCCTTCATGATCAGGCGGTACGGGGGAACGTTGACTGCTAATCAAAACCATTGGTAACCACAGTCCACTGCCGCTTTCCAACTGATGAATGAAAATGCTTGATGATAATGCCACTTTCCTATTAATGAAATGTAGTATTTGTTCTCTCTTCTTCTGAAAACGCGATATTTAAAAACGTGTCATGAACGGATGGTTTAAAATAAATATGCAGATTTTTCAACTTTGAAGGCAGGACTGGAATTACGAAGCTCTCGCGTCACAGCCAATGGGGTTTGTACAAGTAAATACAACAAGTATTTAAGATGTACGTATTTTTTCAGCGAGTGGGGTTTTGTTTAAACTGTAACTATTCTGCGAGTGAGTTGGGGCTTTCAGCCATTGTGTTAGTAGCTGTTTTCGCAGCAAGGTTGATATTTAGATGCTCTTGCGACGAATTGTCGAGCCATTAAACTTGTATCCCTTCTTTCTTCCTATACCTATCCCAAGCTTTACCATTCAGTTTAAGTAAGTTTTTTCAAAATTAAAGTAGGTTAATTTTCGCCCGTTCATGACACGCTTATCTGTATTCCTTTTTGTTTAAAAGTTAAGTTTTGTAAATATTTTTCTTCCAAGCTATTGGATCAAATCGATCCCCTTTTTTACTATGTTCTGTAAAATAAGAAAAATAAAGGCATTTTAGTTAGCCTCATCAAGTCTACTTTCTTGTGAAAGGTTTTTTATTTCAGATAATTAGGTAGGGGACAAATGGAGCTGTTTAATACACCCAACGGGAAACAATACCGTTTAAACATATTTGACTACCATTTCTGCGAAACGGCCAGGTGGTTGATAGGAAGTTATAGCCACGTTGCTACAGTACCATTGTTAGAATTAAGTTTTTCGATTTTTTAAATATGAAATCAAATTGGAATGCATATCAGGAACATGTCACATTTAAATTCAAATAAATACTTGCTCCATTGTTATTTTATTAATTTATTGCAAGATATAGGTAACAAACACCAGGCCAGCATGTATTAATATATTTTCAAAAGTAACCATTGGATGCAGTAGAGTATTACACTAAAGGACCGTAATGGAAATCGCGAAAAAGAGGTTTGTTTTATTAAGGGGACTCGGTACCAAAAATTTTATTTTTGTAAATAACAATAATATTTAAGTTTTTGGATGATGTTTCAATAAAGCATAATCATTACATACAATAATAGACCTTAAATTGATAATACAATAGTAACTTTTTTTTTTAATTTAATTTTTTAAAAATTTTTTAACACTTTTAAAATTTCTTCTTCTTTTTTAATTTTGGTGTTTGAAACAAGATTTTTTTATCTTATACTCAAGGTACTCTTTTCTACAAAAGTAAGCATCAGAATTTTTGATATAAAAATTAGATCGGAAGAAAAAAATTAATAATTGGATGTCTATGGAAAAACCCCTTGAAAATAGCATATATTTCAAATTCACATTAAAAAATTTTTTTTTTTTAAAGATATCAAAAAATAAGATGCTTACTTATCATTAATAGCATCTAAAGATACACTAAAAAAAGTTTGAGACAATTTGCTGAAATATTCTGGAAGCCTTAGCATTTTGATTATATAGGAAATCTGAAAAATTACGAACTGAGAAAAATGAGTTTAAACATTTCATTTACAAAGAAACAATGCTAAATTTTATCCAAATGTCTCCAAACTTTTTCTCAATGAATAATGGAACATTTTTTTAGTTTTCCTCACCAGAAGAAAGTGTTAGATGTTAAAATCATGGAATTAGAAGCTAATGTATATGGTAGCACTTAGTTATTAAATAAACAAAATTGCACATTTTCAGTAGGAAAATACCCCACAATTGCAAAAGTAGACATTATAATCATTTTTAATTTGTTATATATATATATATATATATATATATATATATATATATATATATATGTATATATATGTGTGTGTGTGTATAATAATTATACTTATTCAATAAATCATGATAAATTATTAATAAAATAAAATCATAGCTCATATTTATATTTAAATTAAATGTAAATACCAATACTTAAAAAATTTCATAATTATTTAAAGGGCACCAATTATAAATTTAAAAATAACCAGGTCTATATGTAATGCCTTCTCGTTTCTTTTCTAAACGTTCTCTTTTAGTTATGGCATCTTTCACAAGTGTTCTTGCTCGTTGGTACTTAAATGTGCTTCTTCGCAATCTAAAAGAATTTTTTTGCAAGTCTGGCAGTCTGGTACACGAATTTTAGTTCTAGAGTTTTATGAATTTCTCTTAGAGTAGAAGTGACACCTTTATTATATTCACAAATCACTTCCCCCACTGATCTATGTACACGCTTTTTGAACACAAATATGTCTTTCGAACACCTAGCCCATATCATACTATGCAAGCTTTCATTTGCATTTTTAGTTTTGCATCTGATACATCTTTCTAAAAGACCATTTGATGCCAGTCTTTGATAGACAGGAAATATTTTTGGCAAATATTCCTGGTTAATTGGTGTACCAACATGAAACACCAGAGAGTGTAAAAACCAGAGAGTTGGTTAGTTTTTCTACTGTAAACAATGAAGTAGGTGTGGCATTTAAAGGGACATTTAAAAACAGAGGTTTGCGAAATTAACCATATCTCCTTTACTATTAATCAGATCATCAAGAAATTTAGTCAGAATGTTCTACAGATGTTAAGGTTCATTTTGGGGTAAAAATCTGCAATTCGACAATTTTATCATTTTTCGTCAAAATGAGAGGTATTGAGTCCCCTTAATATGCGACTTGTGATGGATGTTCTGGGCACAAGTGTTTGTTGTTGTTGTTGTTGTTGTTGTGGCTTATGCCCCTTGATCCACAGCAGCATCAGATCAAGGCCATTATAGGCTATTAGGCTCGAAGATACGGCTTCGGTTTTAACTCAGTACCACAAAGGTCGGAGTCCCACTTGGCTGAGGGTCCGGTCCCGTAATTTTGAACAGAGTCAATTGAGGAAATCGGTACACTTGACCCCGCACCTTAAATTTTGAGAACTTGGACATTGCAGCCATGACATAATTTACGTTCACCAGACGCTATTAGCGTGCACGGCGGTGGATTTGTCAGCGGCGAGCACCGAATCAGAGACTTTCAGATCACTGGCCTGCTGCTCTTAACAACCAGGCCACCACGCCCTACAAATGTTTGTTATCAAGCTCAACAGTTGTGGGCGTTGAGGGTAGCTAAATCATCCTTAGGAGCGTGTGCACAGATTTATATCACAATCAGTCGGACGCGAGAGTAATTAATTCAACTTGATATATATATTTTACATGGGCCCTACTGATATTTTTTATTTATCCCCCCAAAATGTCACGGCACCATGTTAAAGTGTCGTATAACACCGGTGGGGAATCACTGTACTATATGAAATTTATGAATTTTATGTTATAGTGTTTTTAAAAAAATATTTTGAAACATGTTAAAAGGACATTTTGAGAAAAATGATGAAATGTATAACTACATCTATATATTTAAGTTGTTAAGCCTTTTTTTTTGCGCAGTCCGTGAGAGAAAACTACTGCATCCATTTACTTCATTTTGGTCTTAAGCGAAGGATTATAATCTGTAGATTTGTCAAATTTGGATTCTGTAACCGCAATTTCTATTAATTAGCGATAATTTACAATTAAAAATTGATTTCTGCGCATGCTCAGTGGCATGTTTAAATCTGGCTTTAGAAACTCACTTTTTTTAAGCATGCTCAGTGACATGTTTTAATGATAAACACGTTTATTCCGAGCAGTCTCTCTAGATCTCTCTCTGCCAATTGTATTTTTATGATAATTATGTTTGTGAAATAAAAGACTAAATCTGATGTGAACAGTTTATTTCGCGCTGTTTAATTAGCGATAGTTTACAATAAAAAAATATGCTTTCTGCGCATGCTCAGTGACATTTTTAAATCTGGCTTTATATACTCACTAAGCACGAGGCCGCTTAAACGCATTAATTTGTTTCTGCGCATTATTAGGATTTTCAACATTTGGCAATGATGTGTTGAGTATAATTTGTGTATTAGTACATTTATTTACTATCTAGCCGTCATGTTTTGACCAACTAGTACCAACTAGTTATTATCTTAAAATGCATTAAATAAATTGCATCCTAAACATCTTTATTAATCATTCCCTCATCAGTCCGTGTAAATATTATGAGGTTTGCTTCATTTTGGTTGCTGGGAGCAGCTTTTAAAAACGTGAAACTTCCTCGCGAATTCGAGTACAATCAATTTACTTTAATGAATATTCGATGTTTCTATCTCTGATTCAGTTTCCAAAGCTTTCGTCACTTATATGCCGTGGTTGTGCATCATCATTAAAGCAAATCAATACACATAGTTCTAATTTTAATGTATTCCTGATAAGAAGAACTGTGTTTGAGTAAATGTTCTCATAAGCGACGACTGAAAAGGTATTGGGGTTAGATCACAAGTAATATTTTCTGACGTTTTCTGTCAGACAGCGCATGGAAACACATTTTTAACTGATTTACGGACAACTTCATTTAAAAAGAACGTGTGATGGCAATTTCATCCTCTCGTAGTAACCTTATTATACTCGTATAACTAACTGAAATTACGTATTTCAGGTGGTTATACTTCAATTTTAAAAACTATATAATTTTGGAATCGTTTAAATTTGGAATCGTTTATTTTTTCAAAGAAAATTAAATAAAAAATTTGAAACTTCTACGAAAGTCGGACAAGTCTGATTCTGTAATCGAGATCTAATCAAATACGGAAAAACTGTGTTTAATTTAGTGAGTTTATTAAATATTTTTTCCTCAGTTTGGAATTTGCATATTTCTCAAAGTTTTCAGTATTGAACTTCGAAAAACCTTCCTAATACGTTAATATGACGAAATTAAGCTTATTCGAGGCCGAAAAATTTTGTAAGTTAATTACATCTTTCTTAATCACGAACAAAAACAACTTACATTTCTTGTTTCTGAGTCATATGTTTTATTTCTTACTTTGGTTGATTTATGAAACAAAAATATCACGAAGTCGAGTCTTTAATAAATTACTTCAGTCACAACTTTTGCTTTGGTTAACCTACGAAATCCCTGTATTGAGAATGAAGTAAATAATATTAGGCTAAGTGTAGTGGTTAGCGTTCTGAGCTAGTGGGCTTGGGTTCAAACCCCGTATTGAACCCAAGTGTTGATAGTTTCCGTGTCGTCCCCCTCATAGGGAGTAGTGCTGGCTCACCTATAGGGTGCTCCCATAATAAAGTAGCCATTAAATTGCGGTGAATGTCTAACGACAAGTGCTTCCGCATTGGACTTAAAAAGTATAAGGTTAAATGGCCCAACTTTCCATCTTCTGTATGAGTGAATTACTTAAAAACAAATATTATGAGTTAACAACGTAATGTTAGGCTAAGTAAGTCAATTTCACATCTACTATATTTTGCATTAACTGAAATCCCTATACTGGGAGTTAAAAAATTTAGCACTAGGTCAAAGTGACCCAAAATAAAGATAAATGGGTTGAATATTAACGCTCTTTCAAAATTTGCTTTCGATGACAGATAATGGATGGCATTAATTCTTAAAACTGTGCTCTATGATCGAAACGTACTTTAAAAAAATTTAGTAATTCAACTTTTCGAAAACTTTTAAACAAAACACGATATATGGAAATCAGAACTCGTAAAAGCTAGTTAATTCTACGATGAAATTTAAGCATTCACTGACAAGGCAGCCGATTTCGGATGACATGTAAAATTTCCCATGGGCGGTGCATGAGTTGAGGCAATCCTTATTAATCATCTAGCTACATGATCGGTGACGCTTAAGGCGGAAAAGGATACGATTGATATTTTTCGTGCCGAATTTACCTCCGAGTATGTGATATAGGGGACCATACTAACTGAGAAAATTACTGTACATTTATGAACGAGTTATCGAGAGTAATAATATAATCACCCCTTTTAAAATTTCTAATCATCTTTATCACGAATTTCGCTTTTGGGTGTGCCAGTCTTGTCAAAGTCGCTATAATATTGGTTGGTTGAGAACATAACGGTAATTTCTTTTTTCTTTTTTTTTGCTACATGTTGGCTCATTACACTGGGATCCACTGATTAACCCTTCTGTGAGAACATGATTCTTTTCCCACATGGGAACATCTGCCTGGAAGGCAGATATGGGTGGAATATCTCTTTCCAAGGTATTCCTAGTGGCGCACCCAGGATTTTTTCTTGGGGGGGGGGGTGGAGATGAACGGATAAAAATATTTATAATGCATAGGGGGGAGGGGGCAAGATGAACGGATAAAAATATTTATAATGCAAAATCAATATTCATAATGCAATTTCTATTTCTTTGGGGGGGGGGAGGCAGGGCCCCTTTCTCCCCCCTGGGTGTGCCACTGGGTATTCGTAACTAGAAATTCAGTGGGTATTTGTGGTTTATTACATTTCACGGTAGCCACAATCGTCAAACCATTTCCCCTTAATTCTTTATATTACGGTTCGTTTTGTAGAATCATTTAGGAAAATCAGTCTTAGCCCGGGCACACACCGAATGCAACAAAACGATGCGCAACGTTTCTGTTGCTAAGCGTTGCGCAACCAAAATGTGTTATCGTGGAAAATGGTGATACATTTTGACTTGCAATGCTAGATTGATTTGATATTTCATCAGTAGTAAGAGCACGGGAGTTGAAGAGGTCTGAAATATTTTGTTGTTTGTTGAAGGAAGTGTTCAGTTTTGGGAAAGTAGTTTGGTTATAATTGTGGGTGATATGGCAAGTGAGGAAGTAGCTATTCTTTTGTGGCAATTTATACAATTTTCGGATGTAAAACCAGAAAGAAGCTGTTGGATTCATCCAATCAATAATAAAAGAGACATTGGCAGTTTTATTAAAGAACTTAGAAATGACCCAGATAAGTTTTACGATTATTGTAGGTTAAGTGTCATAGGGACATGACAGTAGTGTTACGGCCAGTGACAGGAGAATTGAAAAGTACAAAATAAAATAAAATAATTGTTAAATGCAAGAAAGAAACAGGGCAATAAAAGAGAAGGGAAGAAAGCCATAGACCGGAACGAAATTTAGAGATTGTGTTTGTAGCAATAAATAGAAGATAAAAGTTGAAGAGAGTGAGTTGCAAGAAGAGAATAAAAGAAAATTTATGATGGCTATAAAACAGCCCACCCTACTTGAAGCCAAAGCATGGGAAAAAGTTAAAATTGAGGGAGAATTTATAAATCTCGCCCTCGATGCGCATTGGTAAAAGGGGATTGAGGAGAGGCAGCACGGACGAATGGCGATGGCATGATAATTTCCAGATAACCAATGGAAATTATAAGAGGCGGAGACATTAATAAGAAAATATATGAAATAAAAAATAGTGTGAAGGCAGAGAGATAACCTGAGAAGTGAGAGTCTGTCAGAAGTTTGTGAGAGGTAGAAGTGGTGTCAAGGCATATAGACGTATGAGAGAGCAGTAAAAGTTAGTGAACCGATGCTGACAGTGCCCAAGTGTCCCGTGCCCAGTGTCTGCAATAAGCGACGGAGCCGTATTCGAGTGCAGTAAAAGTTTGGAGATAGAAGTTGTCGAGCGCCCAGTGTCCCATGCCGAGAGTCTGCAATGAACGACGGAGCCGTATTCCAGACAAGAAGATGCCCGAATTCCATGTGATGATAAAGACGACGAATTCATCATTACGAGTGCCAGCTGCCCAGAGGGATTCCACCGTCATCTGATGAGGTACCGACTTTGCGTTTCCCTTTTATATTGTTATCATTGCTTCTCAGTGTGTAGCCATAATGATTAAGATAGAGCGCGATGAATATAGTTTTTGAATATAAGATGTTGAGTAATTGACCGATAATTCGTACCAACAATTTAATATAATGTTTTGCATATATATATGAATTAATTTAGTAGGAGTAAAGTTGAAAATAATATGTATAGATGCAGTATGAAATATTGTTATAATAAGTGAATGAATCAAACATAGGTGTCGTAAAGAATTAATTTAGTAGGAATGAAGTTATGAATAATGTGTAAATGCCGGAGGAAATATTGAGTAATTTTGGAGTGTATTATTTATGTGTGTTAATATTCAATAAATTGATTTGTCAATATAACCAGAGTTATTTCCATTATTTGGGAAGCACATCAATGTACTAGCCACAATCATGAACCAATAAATTAGTAAATCAAAATCGTAATTAATAAATATAATTAATATAAGAATACTAAAATAAACTCTCTCCTTCCCAATCATTTAAAATAATTTAAACAATCACGGTTACATTAAGCATACCTACATTTCATTATCTCTTGGGACTTGTTGAAGACAAGATTCGGAAAAAGAACACCAACTACCGGAAGAGTGTACCTCCAGAAGAAAGGCTTTTAATAACATTACGGAATAACATTTAATAACGTTGATGAATAGCAAAAGCTTTTTGTTTTGTAAACGTATTAATATAAAGAGCAGTAACAAAAGAAAGACAAATTTATAGTAAATCTAAGAAAAACATATCTTATAAATTGAATAAAAATATCAAAAATAAAAAAAAAAACAACGTAACCGCAATTTTTTTTTCTCCTTCTACCAATTTTGCTGCCCCTCACATTTGCTGCTGTGGGCAGATGCCCTGCTTGCGCCTCCCTTGATCTGGCCCTGAGTGAGGCTACCCTATTTTTCTTTCTTACCAATGTCTTAAAAAATGGGGGTGTATGAATTACTTTAGGGCAAGGTTTATTCGATTAAATGTGATAAATTGGTGTGGTACATACATGGAATATTCAATTCCTCAGCTATATCTCGCCAAATTTTATTTATTCCATATTGGTTGTGGTGGTCCTTCGCTCTAAAATCGCAAATTTCTGGACTTGCGTGGACAAGAACTATCAATTGTCAGCATCACCTTCCATTTCTTTTTATTATAATAATGCAAAAATCATCAAAACGGAACATTAATGAAAAAAATTCTCACACATGCGTAAATGAAATGTTTCACCAGCTGTGTGTCGGGAAACATGGGTCACAAAAGCATACACTTTTGTTGCAGCAACGTTCCCGAAATGACGCGGGGTGTTTCAAAACAATGTTGCATCCGGTGTGCAGAACTCTACTTTGATTACATTGCAGACGATGCGTGGGATACAGAAAGCTCGCAACAGAAACGTTGCACCCCGTTTTGTTGGATTCGGTGTGTGGCCGGGCTTACTCAGCCTTCGTTTCAAAACAGGTAACATAAAACAGGGTTTGACCATAGTCGTTCCCAAAACCTTCAAATACTCAAATCCTGAAAGATTTTCAGCCTTATTGTACATTATATACAAAATGTTTGAAGAATATCTGCCTGACAGTCAGATATTTAAGCATATTTTAGAGCGAATATCTGTCTAGTAGACAGCCAATGTTCTAGAAAAATGGCACGTACCTGAACCATTGAAGGCTGACTTCACGAATCACCCTTCCACACTGAAGACATGATGTTGACTGAAGAAGGTGTTGACTCACAGTACCCAAGGTCGAAAGGTGGGGGGGGGGAACAACGTTGAATAAAGAAATCATAGCTGTCTGAGAGGAAGATGTTCCCACCGAATGGTTAAAGCCGTTTCCGAACGTCTCCAAACATCCTTGTCGATAGTGGGATTCGAAAAAACCACAGACTTGGCTAAGATGCTGGCATTCGGTATGATTCACGCTATTCTAGCCATTCGTGCTATAATATTGGAGTTCTGTGCCAGGAATGCGGGTTCTAAACAACACAACGGGAAACTTGTTAAAAATTAATTCTCTTCAGTTTTCCTCACTCATGAGTAATACCACTGATTTACTTTATTATTCTCTTCGCCAATGAGGGCCTTACGTTGTGTGTACTGAGCATCTGACTATTTTTAATGTTCGCTGCTGGTAATAAGCTTATTTGTCCGTGGTGCTACAACAACTTGATATCAGGTAGGCAGTAATAGAGTATAATTA
This sequence comes from Dolomedes plantarius, assembly GCA_907164885.2. Lineage (NCBI taxonomy): Eukaryota > Metazoa > Arthropoda > Arachnida > Araneae > Dolomedidae > Dolomedes > Dolomedes plantarius. The sequence continues at coordinate 40,131,761 of OU015495.1, forward strand.
TGCTCTGCAACAACATTTACAATATATCGTATATATTAAATAAGACGATTGAAATTTCATGTTCCTCAATGGATGGCCAATATACGAGGAAACAACTGTTTTTTAGACTTGAAAATCCATTCTTCTATAATTGTCTTCTATAATAATAAACACACACATACATATATATATATATATATATATATCTATATCTATATCTATATCAATATCTATATATATATATATATATATATAGTGAGAGAGAGAGAGAGAGAGAGAGAGAGAGAGAGGAGAAGGTGGGATTATGGACCCCCTTTTGTTTTTGGCTCACTATGGTCATACCAAAAACTGATTTTCATATTTTGGGGCTGTAACCTCTTCCCTAACACATCATCTAAACATCCTTAAGACCGTTAAATCAAATTTTAAGATGTATGCAATCACATAAGTGAAAAAAGTCAAAACTTGCAGGTGATCCAGAGTGGAGGGTAATATGGAACCCCACCTTTTTTTACCAAAAAATCATTTATCTATTTGTTAAATAGCTTGAAATAAAAAAGAGAAAAGTTTTCAAAAGAAAAAGTGAAAGAAAGAAATTAATATTATTAAACAGTTGGATCATCAAATATTACCTATATTAAAAAAACATCAATTTTGGCGACAAAAGTAGAAATATAAAACTCATCTTTGGCTCCGGTGCACACAGAATAAGCCCAGAGTAGGCACATCACACAACGAATCCAAAGTTCTCCGAATGTGTGATCTTTGAATGCACCTTCACAGAAGATGAACGATGCTTCTTGCTGGTCTGGGCCATCTCTGTAAACATATGGGCTTGTATCCACCCAGAGAGATGAGCTCTTCCAGTTGCTCCGGATAGGGCTCTATTCATAAGCTGATCCGTCAAGCTTTTACGAGGAAATATTATCTTTGGTGGGCACTCATGCAGCAGACCACAGTTACCAGAGAACCCCGTTCAGATGTAGTCAGAGCTCCCATATGACGTTTGCACTTCAACCCGATTACTTGGAAACTTTTGACTGAACCACAATTAAACCAGTCTCATCTACATTGAAGATTCTAGAAATCATTCCCAGAACACAATCCTTCAAGCAAATAAAAAAACAGCCACCTGCTCACTTGTGAATCCTTCTGCTCGTGCATATGATGTCCCTGTAGGTTTCCTGATCGAAATTTGTTTCGAATGCCAAGTGAGGAATCGGTTTAGCCCATCTCTCGCTTCTGCTTCGTTTATGACAGGGTGGGAGATATTATTTCATTCAGCCAATCGGAATGCCAATTTCCCAACATATTGTAGAGTGAGATCGTAAGATACTGACTTCACCTCCAGCCGCTCACTCTTTTTCAAAGTACTCTGGTTAAACAGGCTTACTCCTTTGATTTTGTGCAGCCAAATCTGCTGCTGGAATATCCACTTGTGAAATCTATAATCTCAAAGTTATTCTTGGTACACCAAACACTCTGGCAGCCTCCTTAGTCCCATTACTCCACATCTTAGCTTCTGGATAGCTTCAGCCATCTCCATCCTATCTCAACTTCTTCTGCGCACTACAGAGTCCTTGCCAGCGGGAGATTTCTTCTCTACTTGCATTCTTAGCTTCCAGAATAACCCAAAAGGATTACAAAACATGAAAATTAAAGGTATCACAATAAAATCTTCTGTGGAATCGCATTTTCTCATGGAAATATTATTATTACATCATCCAAACCGGTTTTTGGTAATATGGACCCGAATCCATAAAACCAGCACCCATGGGGTCCATAATTCAAACAACACCCTCTTGGAAACAATCTCGTTTTCCACATTATGAAATACATAGAATTTAATTTCGAACTACCTCAAAAGGAACTTCATCTCATGTAGAATAAGGCAGAAGAAACAGTTTTTACAAAACATAGTAGTAGATATGTAATTCACTTTTACTTTCCTCAAAAAACTTTTGAAAACTCGAAAAGCACACAATTGGTCACAGGACGTTATTGGGAAATGAACTGGGGTCAATGACCTTGACTAACCACTACGGCCACCTAGGGGCTCTAGATCACAGCTATAATTAGCGGCTGCACGTGCGCATAGGGTAGATATTAAGGGGGTCCATAATAAATACAAGGTCCATATTCCCACCTTCTCCTCTCTCTCTTTCTCTCTCTCTCTCTCTCTATATATATATATATATATATACACACACTGAAGTGCCACTGAATTAGGGATACCTACCTAGTAACGAGTTGGGCCTCCTCTGGCCTTGATAACGGCTGCCACACGACGAGGCATAGATTCAACAAGTTTCTGGAAACGTTCCACTGGAATGGCTTGCCAAATATTGGCTAAAGCTGTCCATAATTCAGTAAGGTTCTTTGGTGCTGTGTGATGGCCTTTCATGCCTTGTTCCAAAACATCCCAAAGATGATCAATAGGATTTACGTCTGGGCTTCTAGGTGGCCAATTCATGACAGAGAAGTCAGAGGAATGCTCATCCAACCAGCCAGTAGCCAACCGGGACTTGTGAGAGGTACAGTTGTCTTGCCGGAAAACTCCATTACCGTGCGGATAACAGAACAGCATAAACGGATGGGAGTGATCACCCAGCAACTCTACGTACCGAATTGCATTGAGGGAGGTTGGTACACGCACCAAAGATCCCAAACTGTGCCACGAAAGAACACCCCAGACCATTATTGAGCCACCATGCCCTTGTACAGTTCCAGCCAGGCATGCAGGATCCGTGGCTTCACGAGTCTGACGCCATATTCTCAGCCTCCCGTCGGCGTTAAGTAGTCGGAATCGAGACTCATCACTCCATGCTACTCGTTTCCAGTCCTCTACACTCCAGTCTCTGTGCTCTCTTGCCCATGCAAGACGTGCAGCCCGATGGCGAGTATAGAGCAATGGTACTCTCGTAGGTCGACGGCTCCCGAAACCCCTACGGTGAAGCGAGCGTTGCACAGTCCGTTTACTGACTGTACGACTGGCACCGTCATTAAACTGAGTGGTAATTTGAGGTAATGTTTGGCTTCGCTGGCTACGTACAATACGCCTGAGCCGTCTCTCACCACGCACTGTCAAGGCTAATTGTCTTTTGCAGTTTGTCCGATCGCTAGTTTTTTTTCCACCATCCATGTATTCTTGGTATACTCTTGACACTGTAGACCTTGAAAATCCTAGCTGTCTGACGATTTCGGAAATTGAATGGCCCATGCGTCGCGCACCTACGATTTGTCCGCGATCGAAGGTGTCTAAATCAGGCAGTTTACCCATACTGGCAATTCCAACAACTAATTCATAACAACCACATTACGCGCTATATATGCAGTTACCACAGCGCCTTCACTTGCGCATACATGATGCGCAGAGCTACACAATTTGCATAGGCTTTGCTATCCCTAATTCAGTGGCACTTCAGTGTATATATATATATATATATATATATATATATATATATATATATATATATACATATAAATAATGGGCCAGGGCCACACACTAACAATATAGTAGTTATGTAATTAAATAAATGTTTTTAACTGTTGTAATTTTTTTCCTAAAGAGAGGTACCGGAACGACGTTCAGGCCCGTTCAGCCTCAAATCGAGCCCTGTATATATATATATATATATATGCTGCGTACAGTCGCCCAGCCAGTGTATTTAGAGCTGTGTTTCTTATTAAAATGTTTTAATTTGTCTTCAGAATTTTTACCGTAAGGTGAAAATTTGAAAATATACTCACAGAAACAAAAACTACTATCATTAAATATTTTAGCAATAATAACTGTGCCAGAATGTTTCTTCTCCTCTAAACCTATTAGATATATTAATCGATACTACAGTGAATCTTCTCCAGCTGACCACCCCTCTATTGTCCCCATTTTGTTCAGAACCGATTAAAGACTCCATAAAGCCAAAATTATGGAAGAAATCCCATTTATACGGCCACCCTCAAAACGGTCAAATTTCATTCGGGACCATTACTGGACACCATAGAGAAGTTCTACTGCAGTTTTAGACATCCTGAAGAAGTACTGTTAGAAAAAAGAAATAAAAAATGAGAATAAAGATATTGATTCGGCTTTTTATTAAAACACTGCTCAGACTTCAAGTATTGAATTTAAAATGTTTTTGAAAAACAATTTTATTAATGTATTATTTTTATGTATGATAATCTATAAAATCCCATTTAAGGAAGAAAATTATTTCTAGTTGATGGTTGTTGTTTTTGTTGCTGTTTCTAATGCCCCCTGGATGGAAGTTCCAGAGTAGGTCCCTATAGGCTCCGGGCTGAAGTGTGCGGCTCCGGTTTTGTATAGCACCACAAGGGTTGGAGTCCGTCATATCTAGTTGCTACCTTTATTTTGATCGAACACCCCCATTGACGACATCTTTGGGATCATATCCTCTCCCACCCTCCTTGACCTCATAGAGGGACTTTCCGGCCTACGGATTTAACGTGCCCATATGCGGCCTAGATACGGAGGTATTTAATGGTGTGCGCCGGGATTTGATCCGTGCACCCTCAGCACCGAAAGTCAGCGCGCTACTGCAAGGCTACCACGAGCCCAGCTGCTGGTAAATATATGAAATAAATTTTTTTGACGGACCCTCTTATTTTTTGTATATATGCCAAATATTGTCATACGTCAAAAGAAAAATTTTGGCTACAATTCTTCAATTCTTCCTTAGATAATATTCTTAATAAAGCAATTAGAAAGATAATTTTAATCTTCTCTTTGCTTTTCTAACAAGCTAATAATTCGTATGTATTTCATACAGCTATAAAAAAAACATATATCGAAATAATCAAACATCGAAAATACAGTCGATTCCGTTAATCGGACCACACCGGGACGCGATCATTTTGGTCCCAATTACCGGCTGTTCCGATTACACGAACATGCACTATTTGTCTTATGCAATAGCATTTGTTTCGGTCTCTAGGATTCGGTCCGAATAAGCGGCTGTGCCGTTTAACCGGTGGTGCAATTAACCGGATTTGACTGTATCTACAAATCGATTAATTCTCGGATTCAGGCAAACAATGGGATACCCGTCTTCCTCGAGAGCTATTTTCATTTGATCTAAACATTTTTTCTTAACTATCATGATTTCATTAAGTCACAGTCGATGGGAAAAAAGGTGTGTCAAGATACTGCTGTATATAAACGATGAAATCCAGCCACGTAGGAATTGAATAGTGCCTGTAGAAGCTAATAAACAAAACAAAAATAATCTCCAAAATGCACTGTATGAAGGTTGAATCGGTAGATATAATACAAGAAAGTGATAAGTTTCAGTCGCAATTAAGCACATTTTATGGGTCAATATATTGAAACTAATAATGCTACATTTTTCATTTGAAGTGACGGAAACCTTCTTTATTTATACTTATTTAAAAATTATAATTAGGATAGCTAAAAAAAGAGAAACAGAAAAGCGAGGGGGAAAAATAAGTAAGGCTAAATATCCCAATTCTCTTTTGAAAAGAAAAGACAAAACCTTTGTGCTCGAGGAATAAACAGAAAATCCAACGTAAATAAAGCAAAAATAGCATTAAGGTGCAATTTTGCATACGGCCGTTTCGAAGCTTCAAAGGAGGTTTTCAGCTTTTTGAGTGGCACTAATTTTTTGCACTGATGAAGAAGCTCCTTTGCAGCTTCGAAACGGCCGTATGCAAAATTGCACCTTACTGCTATTTGTGCTATATTTACGCTGGGTTTCCAGTTTATCCCAATTCACGTTTATTGATATTTGGGTTCATTTTCTTCTGTGGTGTGACTCAGATTTATAGGTTTGGCATTTGTATGAATTTAAGATGAGATGATGGTTGTAAAGTGAAATACGTCACAAACTCCATGACCGTAAAGAATGACAAGAGATAAAAGAGAAAATCACATTAACATGAACAATTTTACACAATAGCCATTGATCTAAGAAACAGATGGCTCAAACTGCACTGCAAAAATGAAAAAAGAATTTTTTCTTGTACAAGAATATTGCTAAAAATTTGTTAAACGGCCAGCTTCGTAAAATTATTACGTTTGAAGCTATTTCAAGTTTATGGCCGTAAGTTCAGCAAATGGAGACTGTTAAAGGAATGTTGACATTAAAAATAGAGCTATAGCAGTAAATCTTCGCTAAACAGTTCAAGGTTGTTTGTGGCACGAAAAACCGCGTTTATTTTCAGTCTCCAAGACTAGTGTACCAGTGTTATGTAAATACATTGCTTTTCGTCCTAAAATTCATATTTACGTTTGCAGCTTTACACTCAGCTGACTTATAGCTCAAAACTGAAACTGAAATTTGTTCTTCTGTGTCAGATTTTTATAGTTAAAGAATATTCGCAGATAAAACCGGGAAATTAAACATTTATATCATAATGCTTTCCAACAGATGTCGCCAATAGTAAGAGACATAGGTGTAGCGTCGGGGGGGGGGGACTTGTCCCCCCCAACTTGAAATAAATTGAAGCGTTATTAGAAGTTTAGTTAAAATCAGAAAATTGTAGAAAACTTTGACGAAACGTTTTTCCCGCTCTTTGAAACTGTGAAACTGAAGATTCCGATTATATCTTTAGCCTTAACATAGTTTTTAACAATGATATAATCCATAACATAAATTCGATGCTATTTTTTTTTCTCATTTTATTAATATTATATTTATTTTTATAACTGTATAACTTTTGAATACTACTCAAACATAAATTCTATTGTTCTTAAATTTAAAATATCATAATATTTCATATTTTAAGGACCGTCTGGCAGTCAATGCGCTGAGAAGCCCCCCCCCCCCCAAGTTAGAAGCACGCTACGCCTATGGTAAGAGAGCATTGATCTGTCACAAATTTGCTATTATCGGAGGCGAGTGTCTTTCACGACTGTCAGACGTAAAAATCAAAGATGGCTAGTTTATTCCTCCCCTCTTAAATAAATACAGAAAATTCCCAAAATTCGTCTGATATGCCACACGCCATACAGAAGGAGAGAGAGGAATTTTCTTCCTTTCTAATCTGAACTCTTTCCAGTAAAAAAGAAGATAACGAAAAAGTAGAGACTTTCTCGGGAAAAATCTCTACTGATCACATACGGTTTGACAAGCTGGGAGATAAATGGATATCTTGATTTTGGTAGCATCATATCTTAGAAACTAAATTATCTCGTCTAAGCTTTATTTCCGAGAGATATTTAGCAATGTCTCAGATCTGTGCGGAGAGCGGCTCCAGAAACACCTACAAACAATTAAAGAAGTTATATGTATAAGGAAAATGGATACCAAAAGTTGTAGTTAACTTCTATTTGAATATTTTGAGAAATAGAGCGATGATGTATAAGGGTTTGATCAAATCAAATCGACCCAAGAACCGACAAAGAAAGCTGATGGGAAAATGACCGTTTAACATCCAAACGAAAGAGGTAATCCTAGCTGCAGTGGAAGGCACGCAAATGCACATATTAACAGTTGCGAGTGACATCGGATCATCCAGTAAAGAAAATCGAGTCTAGAGTACTACGCGGAAAAGTGTTGGAGAATGTCTTTAATTTCTAGTGTACACCGATTCTCGGATTCTTGATCATGGTCAGGGCAAAATAAATTAGGTTACTTCAGAGAAACACTGAACGGAGCAATGCAACATGTAGAAACCTACTTTTGCCAATTTTACACAAAACAAAACTAGAGTGCAAAGCTCGCGACCGTCATCTCATCATCTGAAGCCAAGCTCTGTTGGTCTTAAACAGAGCAACTGATCCGTTTCAATAAAGAAGGGAAAAATTATCTTAAAGCTAGGCGCCCACTGGCGATTATTTCAAAGCAACTTTTTAATCACAAAAATGAAACACATTGATTCCTTCGGTAATGTGCCCATTGGCGATTTTTCAGTTGCGGCAACTAAAAAATTCCAACATGTTCGATTCTTTGGGTGATGAAACTGTTGCCGGGGAAAATAAGATCACATTAGTTTAGATAGGACTGCGCCCACTGGTGATTATTTAGTTGCTTGCAATACATCTGATCATAGGCGTAGCGTGCTTCTAACTTTTTTGGGGGCTGCACGAATTGAATTCAGTTAGGGTCCTCTTCCGCGCATTGACTGCCAGACGGTCTTTAAAATATGAAATATGATATTTTTAAAATTGAATAACAATGGAATTGATGTTTGAGTAGTATTCAAAAGTTATACAATGAGAAAAATAAATATAATATAAATAAAATGAGAAAAAAATAGCATTGAATTTTTGTTATGGATCATATCATTGTTAAAAACTATGTTAAGGCTAAAGACATAATCGGAATCTTTAGTTTCATAGTTTGAAAAAGCGGAAAAAAACAACTTTCTTAAAAGTTTTCTACAATTTTCCGATTTTACCTGAACTTCTATTAACGTTTTAATTTATTTCAAGTTAAGTTGGGGGGGCACGTGTCCCCCCGACGCTACCCCTATGGATCTGATCGAGGCAAATCATCGAGGGCGTGTTTGGCTAGTCCGATTCACGAGGAGTTGGCAAAGTTGAAGATCACAAGTTTGCTTCAGTACTCGGTGTAAACATGTCGCTGGACACTGAACTATTTATAAGTGAAATTGAAAAACGGCTAGCTTTATACAACATAAAATCAAAAAAAATATTCTGAGAAAAATTTAAAGAAGACTTTATGGGAGGAATTGTGCCAACAATTCATTGAAAATTGGGATAAGTTGGAGGAAAAACAAAAGAACTAAAAGAGTAAGTTGATAATCTTTTAATATTAACTCTTTTCATTTATCATATACAGCATTTATATTAAATTTTGTCATACTGCTAAGGAAAACATCTTTGAGGAGAAATGAAATAATATGTAAAATAATCTCTTATCGCAAAATCTTGATTGTTGCTTCTTACTCCAACTGTAGAGATTCTTTCCAATGAACAGTCAAAGAGAATGTCTTCAAAACGTATTCCATCATGTTTTCTAACAAAATTGTGTAGAATGCAGCATGCTTTAATAACAGATTCACTGAATTCAATACTGGTATCGAGAAGCCTGTGAAATATTCTCCATTTGTTTACTAAAATTCCAAAATGTACATTCTACCAGCTTGCGGACTTTTGTTAATCTATAATTAAAGATACGTTGTTTTACGGACAGATTTCTGCTGGGATATGGTCGTAATACAAACTGTGAAAGAGCAAATGCCTCATCCCGCACTAGAGTAAATGGCATTGCCGTACCATTGTCGTCATTTGGGAGACAACTTTATTCTGGAATTTTTAATTGGTCTCTTTCAAGCAACCTTGAAAATGCTGACTGTTTAAAAATATTAGAATCACTTGATGAACCGTATGCTCCAACTTCTACATAAATGAACTTGTAATCGCAATCCACTATTGCTTGAAGCACAGTCGAAAACATTTTTTACAAAAAAAATGTCTGTAATATGTATTTTATTTCAATAAACTTTCAAATTTTTAAGAAAATCTTTTTTCTTACCTTAAAGTCACAGCTAATCTTTCTTGCGGTGGTATAGCCAAACGTAATCTTGTATTTAGGTAAGAAATACTGGACCCCACTAATAACAACAGGTTCTCGAAACTTTCAACGCTCATCCGAAAGTAGTTGAAAATTTTTGTTGGGTGTACTCTTAAATCTTCAAATAATTTATAAAACTGCCCTTTCAAATAATCTCCTACTTATTATTGGATGGACCCAAAATCTTCTGTGGCTTTGTTTACGTTTTCGCCGTAGAGCGAGGGCACAAACACATGCAGCTTCCACGAAATCCATTTTCAAACTGAGTGCAAAGCAACTATTTAGTTGCCAGTGGGCGCTTATCGAAGATATCCGGCAACTTTCAAGTGACTAAACTGTTTAGTTGCCCAAATTAAAAGTTGCCAGTGGCCGCCTGGCCTAATAGAATAATTACCAGGAACGAATTGAGGGGGGGGGCTTTCATTTTCAGACGGTAAACAAACGCCAAAGCTGACGCAGGAAATAATCATCGCCGTTTTAAAAAGTCACAAATTTGTCAAAAATTTGTCTAGAGCAGACCTGGGAAAGTATTGGAGAATGTCTTTAATTTCCTATGTACACCGCTTCTTGAATTTTTGACCATGGACAGGGCAAAATAAACGAGGTTACTTTAGAGAAAACGCTGAATGGAGCAATGCAAATGGTAAAAACCTACTTTTGTACTTTTCGATAAAACAAAACTAGAGTACGTAGCTCGCTATTATCTTATCACCTGAAGCCTTCTCTTTGCCTGACTTTCAATTCCACATTCCTTACTAGACATGAGACGCAAGTTTATTCTTAATAATGCCCTAAAGTTTTCTATATTTTATGCTTTTCAAATCTTTAATATGGCTTTTCCTCAGTATGCTTTGTTATATGTTAGATGTATTTTATTTCAAACTGATAACTTCTCCAGCGGCGCGCACAGTGTTTTGTGGTAATTATACAAAGCGTCCTCAATATGGTCCCGGGTGTTGTGATTTCAAGGATAAAACGGTCAGACGGGGCATTTACCGATCTCGCAATTTCAAATCTCCAGGTTAAATTAGTGGAAATTTTACTTTGACAGTTTTTATAGAGATAAAGCAAATGCATGTTTCTGAATTCTGTTATCGAAACTGGGAGACAGATCTTTAAATGCAATGCGCGTGTTTTACTGTAATATTTTTAGTTTTTCTTCAATCCATTTTGACTTTGTCACGACTAACATCATTAGTTTAATACACGAAACTACCGCGGGCTATTAACGTAGGATTACTTATCGTTTGCTTACCTCTTTTTTTTTTAAAAAGCATTTTGATACTTTTTTGCGCAACTATTTACTGCTACTGGGTTTGGCGCGCTGCCAAAATTATAACTCACGAGGCAGGACAATTTTTTTTCTCTCCGAAGGACCGTTATTGAGGAACGTAATCCTACGTTAAAAAATTCAGGTGTTTCTTCCAACGAAAATACCACGGGTTATTAACGTAGGATTACTTGTCGTTACTTACCTCTTTAGTATGCATATATGTATGTATGTGTTATATATATATATATATATGTATATATACATATATATATATATATATATATATATATATATATATATATATATATATATATATATATATATATATATATATATATATATATATATATATATATATAAACTAAACTCACGGCGCAACAGTCCGATGTGGACCAGGGCCGGCGGTACCCATCTCCGCTTTCTTGACCTTGGGGCTTGGCGTGCCATACGGCATGTCTCAGTCAGGTGGTCAACCTGACGTGGGACCCCCAGAGTTTAGTTCCGAAGCATGCTTGGTCCTCATTTTACCGATCCACTGAAGGGATGAAAGGCTGAGACCACCTTGCCCAGTCGCAGGGTCGAACCCTGGACCTGTGGGATAGCAGTTTGACGCTATATATATATATATATATATATATATATATATATATTTAACTTGTCGTTCCCGTTACGGCCGATAGATGGCTGCACCAGTCTACAAAACAAAATTAACTGAAAATGGATTCAATTCTGCTTAAAGATGGCTAAAAGTATCAAAATAATGCATTGTCATCGTGTTCTGCGCTATTCTACAAGTTTCAAATGTCTAGCTAGTCGGGAAGTTAGTTAAAAATCGATTGCAAGATTTGAACTGGGCAAACACACAAAGAAACAAGAAAATGAGTTAATAAAAACATGTAAATGATTCATTCAAACTGGTAATTTATGGAAACGATTTCGCTTTAGAATTATATCTAGCATACCTATGCATTTGGTTTGTTTGAAAATCCACCTGTTAAATAGCGACGTAAAACAAAGTGCTTCTTAAAAAAACATGAATACTCCTCTTTGAAGTCCCATCAAACCAGCTTCAATGAAATTTCATTCAAGGTAACTTTTATCCGATTGTTTTAGGTCAGATTGATCATACTTTCTAGTTTCGAAATAAAAAGTTTTTATTTTTATTTTTACATGTTTTTACTAAATCGTTTGTTTGTTTGTGTATTTGTCCAGTCCAAATCTTGCAATCGATTTTTAACTAACTTCCCGACTAGCTAGACATTTGAAACTTGTAGAATAGCGCAGAACACGATGACAATGCATTCTTTTGATACTTTTAGCCATCTTTAAGCAGAATTGAATCCATTTTCAGTTAATTTTGTTTTGTAGACTGGTGCAGCCATCTATCGGCCGGAAAGGGAACGAAAAGTTAAACGCAAGTTAACTTCCAATTAACGTCATTTTCTTTTAAGTTGATTGGATAATTCACCAAAAATTTTTTAAAAAGTATTTATTAATACATAGAATTGTCAAATTTATATGATTCGACAGAAAATTTAAAAACATGGTATATAAAAAGTTCTTTTTATCTTGAAATTATTCCAATATTGAAAAGACTAAAAACCTAGATGAAATGGGTCACCTTTTGTCCTTTTGTGACTGAAATCATTCATTAAATTACTTTATTTGACTTCGTGATCTGCTCTCGTGCTGATACTGCACTTTTTCATAGTAAAAGCGAGGTTTAACTTTTTATATCATTTTCAGCGCTTCCGCTGGTTGGCAATTTCCCCATTGTTGAACATCAGGAACCAGTCGTAAACTCAAAACTGTTTCCGTGGTGATCCTTTTGAAGAGAAATGTATTTTATTTTGAAACGGCTCCTTCTCCTAAATGTCATTTGTTTCGGATCGCATATGAAGTACAATAAAAAAAAAACCCTCCATCTGAGGAATCTGTAATAAAATATTTAATTTTTCAGTATCATTGTGAAAGAAGAGAATTTTAAAGATGGATCTCGGTTTTATGGTATCGATAATATGCTCGCATAGTCTAGAAATTTCTGCTTTATGGAAGCAATAAAAAAAAAGATGCAATTTTTACGATCCAAGTTCGAAAAAAAGTTTAATCATGGGAGAGTTTCCTTTTCAGTATTTTATGATCTTTCTTCCATGTATGTGCTCCACGTATTTATGATATATTAATGAAATTGTTCCTTATTAATCATATGCATCGATCGGAAAATCAAAAGAAAAATCGGTATGTGATAAACTGTAACCTTTTTCTGTCAGAGTTGTGACACGGATTATAAATATGTCTATTACTCATTTTCATTTCTGTTAAGGCTTGCCAATCATATCTATATGTATAAAACAGTTCCATAACTGACTAACTGACTAAACCGCTGGAACTAAAGGGCTGAAATTTTGTATGGCGATTCTTCTTATAGTGCGGGGGTGCACTAAGGGAGATTTTTGAAAAACTCTTCTTAGATTTTTCTAAATTAATTTTTTAAGCTGTTTTTGTAACATTCTTTAAAGTTTGCATTTAAAATAATAATCCAAGGGTTATAAAATTTATATCACTGGAAAGATCATAAAAATTCCTTTAAAATGAAACCCTTTTCGAATCTTTACCTCCCTTTTCTGATTTTTAGTGAATTTTTAAAGATTATTTTTAGAATTTAATTTATTAAATGCTGATCACGTGGTTTCTTTTCTTTTTGATACTTAAAATTAATTTATCGTCACGTGCATAACAAAGAAATAAATTGAAATTTTTTAAAAAATTTCTTTCTAATGCGGCAGACGATTGGACATTATCAAAAAAAAAAATTAAAATACAGTAAAAGAAATGTTCCTCAAACTGTACTATATTAACTGTACTGTATTCTTTAGTATGCTCTATTAGATTTAATTTGAAAATTTTTTTCTACATTATTTTGCACATTCATACTAGTCTTTATGTAAATGCAAATTTCATGAAAAAATTTCATTGCGATATGTGAGTAATTGTAAAAGAAATTAGCGATCCAGAATCCTTAAGCCAAAAGTCAGATATACCTTTCTTGTTTTACACGAATGTCTGAGAATCGTAAAGGTATGCCTCTTTCTTATTCCTAATTTAAACATAAGTCCTCAATGCTTTCTTTCCAATGCATATTTTTTCCATGGTCTAATAATTTAACGATAGTGTTGTGCATCGTAATGTATGGAGAATATTCAATTGGGTTCTTAATAATTACTTAAAATTTAGAACGAGGGGATAAGTCTTTTAAATACTGAAAGTAATTATGGGATATATATTAGTTATACCACATTATGAATATTTATCACTCCGAAAAGTGCATGATGTTTTATAGGTAAGAAGGTATATACGTTTGCACAAAAGAAACAAAAATCCCTTATAAACGACATATTTTTCTGATATTAGTAATTCGTCGTATACCGTTTAAAAATTTCCGGAGGGTCCCACAGGTCGATCACGAAAGTTTCTTAAGGTTGATCACACCTAGTCTAGGATTTTTATCGCGTACCAGGCGATAAATCATTTTGACAGGTCAAATTCCTTTCTTGATCATTTATGCGACTCAGATTCTGAGAGAATCAACTGAAACTCGTTTTAAATCTCATTTTAAATCTCATTTTAAAGTCTTTGTTATCAGCGTTTAAAAATTGTTTGATTTACTAACAAGCACAGTTACTTCGTGGAGACTGCATTTTCTCGTGACATCAGCGAGCTCACGTTCTCTTTCTCATTTCCCCCGGAATATTTCTGTAACAGGTGTTAAATTCGTTTGATGTATGAGTAACTAGCTGAAATCCTGCGCTTCGCTACGGTGTACATTCAAATTAAATACAACGGTCAATGTATGCAATTAATGCCAAAAAAATTAAATATATATACTTATTTATAATAAATACGATGATCAAAATATACAATTGATGTAGAAAAAATATATATATTTATAAAAAAATCGTAAGGGATATTTTTATAGACAAAATAATGTGTAATCGTCTGCCGCATTAGCAAGAAAAAAATATTTTTTTGTCTATTTAGTTGTTATGCACGTGACCATAAATTTATTTAAAGTACCAGAAAAAGAAATCACGTGATCAGCATTTAATAAATTAAATTCTAAATATTAATCTTTAAGAATTCACCAAAAATCAGAAAACAGAGGTAAAGATTCGAAAAAGATTTCATTTTAAAGGAATTTTTATAATCTTTCTCGTGATATAAATTTTATAACCCTTAAATTATTATTTTATGAAAACTTAAAAAAAGTTAGTAAAACAGCTTAAAAATTTTATTTAAAAAAATCTAAGAAGAATTTTTCAAAAATCTCTCTTAGTGCACCCTTACACTATAAGAAGAATCGCCATGCAAAATTTCAGCCCTTTAGGTTCAGCGGTTTGGTCTGTGCGTTGTATGTCAGTCAGTGAGTGTGTCAGTTACGGAACTGTTTTATATATATAGATTACCATGTTTTTATTAACTCACTTTCTTGTTTGTTTGTTTGTGTGTGTGTTTGTCTAGTACAAATCTTGCAATCGATTTTTAACTAACTTCCCGACTAGCTAGACATTTGAAACTTTTAGCATACCTCAGAACACCATGACAATGCGTTATTTTAATACATTTAGCCATCTTTAAGCAGTTTGAATTCATTTTCAGTCAATTTTGTTTTGTAGACTGGTGCAGCCATCTATCCGCAAGGACGGGAACGAAAAGTTAAACGCAAGTTAACTTCCAAATATCGAGCTAAACGATTGATTACGCATTTCATCATTTTCTTTCAAGTTGATGGATAATTCATCAAAAAAAATTTAAAAAGAATTTATCAATACATAGAATTGTCAAGTTTATATGATTCAACAGAAAATTTAAAAACATGGTATATAAAAAGTTCTTTTTATCTTGTAATTATTTTCTTTATGCGTCCATATTCTGGAGTGGTGACCGTCAATTGAAATCCATAAAATCAATTGTCCCTTTTGGGGTATCAGTCAGCCTAAATTTTAAAATCTCACAATTTCTTTGCACTAGGCTGATCGCTGAGTTCGCATGGTATTAATCTCTGCTGCAACTGTTTTTACCTCGTTCTTATCGTTTTAATTATCAGAAGTTAAGTATATCTTCCATTGTAGCAGACAACTAACTCTTCTTTTATTAATTAAACGTGTTAGAACTGATTTTTGTTTTCATGGATATAATTGTGTGAATATGTTTAGAATGTTCTGAGATGGGAATGTCAGTGGAGTATGGACAAACAGGTTGAAGTTTAGAAATCATCGGTAGTCACACCCTGTCATAAGGATTGCTTTTTACCATATTAAAAATCTCCTTAATAATAATACATGGCCTAAGGTAGCCTAGTGGTAGCGCGTCGGCTTCCGGCGCTCTCTTCGAATTCCGACGAGCGCCATTAAATACTCCCGTGTCTAGGCCGGATATGGGCACATTAAATCCGTAGACCGAAAAGTCCCTCTATGAGGTCAGAGACGGTGGAGAGCAGTACGATCCCCAAAGTTGTCGCCCATGGAGAGCGCTCGGTCAAAATTGTTGCTGCAACCATTGGCAACTCCGAGGGGGGGGACAACAGGGGCAATTGCCTCTCCCAAAAAAGACCGGAGTATTTTTTTTCATAGCCTAAAATTATATAATCGTTGACCTAATACTAAATGAGTTTAAATTTAAAATGAGATGATGTTCATTTCCTATGTATATATAATATATATATATATATATATATATATATATATATATATATATATATATATATATATATATATATATATATATATATATATATGTGGAACCGCACACCTCAGCCCGCTTTCCTATATAGACCTGGTCTAGAACTACCCGCCAGGGGGTACTAGGAACAACAACAATAGTACAATCGAATATGTATGCAAATCTATGCAACACTGTGCATAAACATGTTTACTCTAATTCATCCACGAAGTAGGCACTTTTTCATTTAATATGGGAGTCAGAGGATGGGGTATTTCTCTTCCTTTTTCTATTATTGTTTATAGTGCTATTACCATCACAAATTTCTCTTTCTTTAAGAATAATGAGCCAAAACATGTTACATAAGGATATCAAATTTTATTTATTTGCATTTTTTGAAATGTGCAAAGAATTAAAATTTATCCATTTCCCCCCTTTTTATATTAAAAACCAGATACGTATCAAAGATTTAACCAATTTCTTTTCTTCTATCACAAATCATAAAATGTGTGTAGCACTAAGTACACGCATTACGAGCCAAAGGGTATTAAAACGGTCGTCCCATTTCTTTTCTTTATATGTAACAAAAAAAAATATTGTACAGAATTTTTCTTAATATATACCGGGGGGTCATAAAGAAACTTTGCCGATATATGGACCTCTATCGGCTGTTCCGTTCAACCGATCGAGATGAGATTTCAGATATAGTTATTCAGAGGTCTGAGCTCACCATTCTATGAATGGCAACAAAGTGGCTCTCACGGTTATAGTTATAGGTACAAAAACTAGAAATTTTCAAATGGCAACACCCACTTTTTTCCCTTGCAAAATGCTCAGCGCATGCGAAAACCCTAGAGAGCCTTAGAACGGTACGTGTATCACAAAATACGGACGCGTTATGCACGCACAAAAAACAGCTCTGCGAGCGGCCAACAAAGACACGATCGGGGCGCACGGAGGAAATTTTCATATGACAGAGACTAGAAACTAATCACAGAACGCCGTTCACCAGATATTCAACGTAGAAAACTAATAAAAAGCTCTCTGATCGTGTTTTTGTTAGCCATTTGCAGAGCTTTTTTTTGTGAGTGCATAACGCGTTCGTTTTTAGTGATACACGTACCGTTCCAACGCTTTTTAGAGTTTTCGAATGCGCTGAGCGTTTTGCGACGTGAAAAAGTGGACGTTGCCATTTGAAAATTTCGAATTTCTATACCTATAACCGTAACCGTGAGCGTCATTGTGTTGCCGTCCTCAGAATCCTGAGCTCATACCTCTGAATAACTATATCTGAAATCTCATCTCGATAGATTGAACGGAATGGCCGCTAGAGGTCCGTATATCGTTTTTGTTAGCCATTCGCAGAGCTGTTTTTTTGTACGTGCATACCGCGTCCTTTTTTTGTGATACACGTACCGTTCCAGCGCTCTCTAAAGTTTTCGCATGCGCTGAGCGTTTTGCGAGGGAAAAAAAGGGGGTGTTGTTATTTGAAAATTTCGAGTTTCTGTACCTATAACCGTGAGCGCCACTTTGTTGCCGTTCACTGAATCCCGAGCTCATACCTCTGAATAACTATATCTGAAATCTCCTCTCGATCGGTTGAACGAAACAGCCGCTAGAGATCCATATATCAGCAAAGTTTCTATGTGACCACCCGGTATTTTAGTCGTTAAAATAGCATGGCAAAAGTTACCTAGATTGGGCGCTATCGAATTTCTGTGAAAAACTTTAAATGTTTATCATTTGATCTACCGTAAAACACGAAATGCGCTGCAAAGTGAAAGGAAAAAATTTATATTTAATTTACATCTTTGTCGTGGAGATTACAAAGAAAAATAAATATATCAGAGCTTATTCCACCCTTTATTTTCTCACAAACCCATGTTACTAAAATCAAGCAAACGAATAGTTAAAATAGGCCTTGGTTTCCTCTGCTCATAATATGTCTATTGTGTGAATTAATTTGAGGGGGTCCGGGACACATTTTGAAATTTTTTTTATTTATTGAGTTAAAATTTTGAATTTTTTTGTGATGGTTAACCATATAATTTGTAAACAAAATCACATCTTAAAACTTATCAAGTTTTCAAAAAATTTTAAAGTTTAAAATATTTAATAAAAGTGGAGTAATTTAAAATCGTTATAACTCGAAATATTAATTGTCGAATTTCAAATTTTTTTCATTTAATTAAACAGAAATATTTAAATTTTAATTTTGATTCACAATTTTTTAAAATATTAATTTTTAAAAATACCAAAAATATTTAGATTAAAAATTAGGAAAAAAATGATTTTTAAAAAATCATATTTTCAAAATTAAATATTTTTTTGAAATTTGCTGAATCAAAATTAAAGTAAAATAGTCGAGAAAGACATGTTACAAGTTTCAACTATTTAACTTTAACGGTTCTTGACTTATAACAATTTAAAGAGGAGAAATGGGGAAATTACCCATCTTTAGGAGAAACGCACTTACAAGTTTAAACAACGATTGGCTACTATTAGAATGTCGCAAAAGAAAAAAAATAATTTCTCCTGTTCTAATTAAGATAGAAACATGATTTAAACGTCATTTTAAGAGCAAAAGAACACAGAAATTTTTAATGCAATAAATTTTTTTTCGAAAATTCCAATAATTTTGTCTCCTGGACCCCCTTAACAAACACTATTAATTACAAGCACCTACATTTATTAAATCATTTTTATAACTATCAAATAAAAAAAAGGAAAGCATTGCAGGGGATTCTAGTCTGCTGAATTTACAGTAGACAAGCACAAAATCAAATTAAAAATCCAGGATTATATAATGCACAAAGTAAGATAAAATAAAAATTACTGCCTTATCAAATTGATCATAGTTGAAAGGTTTCTCTTTAGCGGTATTAAAAAAAAATGCAGAAAAGGTAATAATAATAAAAAAAGGAAAAAAAAATCACCAGATTCACAAAATCTAAACAGCGAAGGATTTTGTTCAAAAGGCCGAGGTCGTGGTAGACGAGGCTTCCTTCAGGCACTGCTCTGGCATGTCGGCATGTCGTGGGAAACAGAGGCGACTCGTAGATCAAAATTCTCGATGTTCTCGGGATGTCGTCTGGCCGGTGGAAGAGCGGACAACACTTTTGAGAATTCAGGATGACTGGTAGAAGGGACCATGTAAGGGATCATGTAATACAGTGTGGTCCAACCCGCGGACCACCAATTCATTTTTGTTGGCCCTTGCCCTTCTTACTTGAAAAATATTTTAATTTAACATTTGGAAAAAAATCGTTTACCCTCCTTACTGCTTTCAGTTTTTAAGACTAAAATTGTAATGACTTAAATGTAAGACTTAAATAATGCCGTTATTTAAAATTTAAGTAACGGCCGTATTCTCTCTGCAAATGTTATCGCTGTTTGGCAGTACATACGTGTGCAAAAGTGCTTTTTCTGCTCTCAAACGAATTAAATCAAAAAACGAGAAATCGAATTGAAAGTGCTGCACTGGAATCGGGCCTGAGACTTTGCCTTACTGAACTTACAGTGGACATTGATAAACTTGAATCAGGAAAGCAGTGCCAATCATCACATTGATTTCTCGACTGTAAAATGAAGTGATATATTAAACTAGTATATTAAACTTCTTTTAATATAAGTTTTAATAAAAGTTTTTGAATGCAATATGCAATTCGTTTTCTTTCTGGAATGGCTCTGGCCCTAACATTCCTATACTAAAGTTTGATTGGCCATCAGGTACTAAAGGTTGGACCACATTGATGTAATCGATCTGGAATGCATCTGCACGGAGGATGTTCGGACTCTCATAACCCTTCGATGTCTCTTCGAATTTTATGCCACCGTCCGCGTCGCCGTGAGAGAAGACTCTTTCGTCCCTTTTCCTCTGTCTCTCCACTGATAATGATCCCAACTCCCCTCGAAACACTTCCGGCCTCCTTGTCTTTCCTTGCCTCCCCGTCTTTTATTGTACCCGGAAGCTGCCACTCAAGCTTAAGGCCGGCCTTTCTTCCACAAATCATTCAAAAAGAAAACAACATAGCGCGTATTTTGAGCGAAATAATGGATTCACCATTTAGTCAATCAAACGGGGGAGGGGTCATAAAAATAATTAAACAATTAGAAAATTATGTGAAAATGTTAGGAATAACGCTTAATTAATACAGAGTGAGCTATTAAGTGAAATGAAGATAAATTACAATGATATTACAATTATTTGGTTTACTTAGAAAAAACTTATGGAGTGATGAATAAGTCGTTATTCGATAGTTAGAAAATCCTCACGACACCTTACATGTTTTGAAATAAAATGTAGAAGATAAATTACAAAATTCATTTCTCTACAAATATCAGTCTCCAACATGTAGCAAAAATGTAATATTTTTCGTCCATTTTTGCTAGTTACAGAATGTAGATTAAACTACGTGATTAATTTTCTTTACACATTGCTATCGGAAGTTCAACAAGTTAACAAAATTCTCTTCATCTATAACTGTGAAACGAATATAGCTATAACGAGGAATTTCGTTATAGTCCATGTGCTTCAATTTTTAACGTTAAATGCTACTTAAAGAAATTGAGAATAAGTTATTTGCTAAGTTTCCGAATTGTAATTTGGTTGCTTAAGTTATTAGCAAGTTTGGCTTGAAAAATTGAAGGGTTCAATTTTTACTGGTTCCCCAATACTTTTGAGGTCTCGGAATCTTATCTCTAAGCCATTTTTGATGTTCTGGGAACAGTCTTTTTAAAATCGCCACATCTGCTCTTCCGCATGGGAAAATAGCCTATTAAAATCTGTTCGTTTCTCGAAACGCTGACCCGTGGTCAAGTAAAATTGGATCTCTTTGTATGACCTCTTTTCAAAAGGATCGGATATATATCCCCGTATTTTTATCTTCTTTGGGGGTACTTTAATTGCACCGTAAATTGCTGTCGCTAACAATAACGGCAGACGGTCTGTCTCCAATTTTCACAGATAACAACTTTCGGTGGGCGTTTGATTCAGCCGCGTGGGAAATTTCTTCCTTAGTCCTGGTAGGAGAGTTACGTCCTATTGAAATTTCGCGCATTTCTACGTCACTTTCTGCTTGACCAATGAGGTTTGTGCGCGCCGCTTCCTTCGCTTGCTTGGCGAAAGTTTTCCTTCATTTTTGACGATGAATCGCCCTTCCTAGTCTAACTGGTTTTTGTTCGACTCGGGTTAGTTTTTTTCACCGTTCCTGTAGGCTTCCTCTCGGGGATTTTCCTATGCTCGCTTCGCTTGGCGGTAATTTTAAAATTATTGTAACCCTCGCTCTCCTTGTTTGCCACTTCTGTCCAGCGATGAAAAAAAATATCAGTTAGTCATATTTTCCTAAGAGAGAAGTTTCTCTTAAAATTGTATACGTTTAAGCATCACTTCAGTTCTTGGCCGTGGCCTCAACTGTATCGGGGGGCTATTTTTATCATACCATTTGCTGTATTACTTTACACCTGTACGGTCATCGAATTTATAAGCTCCTGTAAACTTCGAGCTCTTTTTTTTTACTTTACGAATGTTGTGAACTGAGCTCATCTTTTACTCTGTATATACTTATCCTGTATTCAAGAACCGGGTCAATGCTTCATGAAGAATAATTTTTTTTAATCGTAACAACAGACTTGCAACTTGTTTTAGTCTGTTTCCCAACTTTCCTTGAACGACCATCAGAATGACGTTGCGGTGAAGATTCCTGAGATTTTGAGAACACTAGTTTTGTACTACGCTGTACGAATTCGGTTAAATTGAGGTTAATTTTTCCGTAGTTCGTTGAAGCATCTACATTGCTGACAGTCCTGTAATTTGAATTCTCCATATTCTGCTGAATATTTGATCATCAACTCCACCAGACAATTCTTCATTAATATCTACTGATTGCCATTTCGCCCTCTCTTCATAGAGACTTTGTGCCGTGCATATTGACTATTCAGTATCAGCACTAATTTCGACAACACAATACTGTGCAGTGATTCCGCTGAACTAGAGCATTTCTTCAGAACTTTTCAGAACTTTTTCGAATTCTTCCCCACGACAGATGGTCCCTACACCATCTCTTACAGAACTCTAGCTATTCGTCCTTATATATGATTCTTTCCAGAGACTCTTACACATTTTACATTACAGAAAACACCTCAAAAACTCCTCACTACATACAATAGCAAAGAATTAGCTCTCATTACTTACCTGATTAGACTTTAGAAAAGCATATTTCGTGTGGGCTCGAGGTCGCCTAGCGGTAGAGCGTCGGCTTTCGGTGATGAGGTTCCTCGGATCGAATCCCGACAAGCGACGTGAAACACCTCTGTGTCTAGACCGGATATGAGCACGTTAAAGCTGTAGCCCGGAAAGTACCTCTATGAGGTGAGCGAAGGAGGGAGAGGGTACGATCCCCCACATGCCGCCCCTGGGGTCGCTCAATCAAAATTGCGGTAGCACCTGGCTGAATCGGACTCCGACCGTTGTGGGGCCATTATAAACTGGAAGCGCACCCCCCCAGCCCTCTAGCCTGTATGGACCTGGTCTGAAATAAATTCCGTCCAGGGGGCATTAGAAACAACAGCAACAACGTATTTCGTGTCATCGAAGTGTACTTAGTAGAAATACGATGTAATACTGATAAGACCAGTCCTTTTTACTACCGAAAACAGTTAAAACACATTAAAAAGCATAAAACAGTGAGTGAACATTAAGTATTTAGTTTTCACAATGCATGTTAATAAACAAAGACATAAATGATATCTTTCCTTTTTATACTAATATTAAAAAAATAGCAAAGTACGAACCACTTTTTTTTTCTTGGATTACTTGAAACTGAATAGACGAAGGACATTAAATTTTGTTTTCAAGTTCGTTACAAACAAGACAAGTTACCTGTTTCTAATCTTTGTACATCCCGATGAAAATAAAATTGCAAAGAATTTACCTTAGTCTTTAACAAAACGTATAACATGTTATTTAACGGTGAAATCGAAATTTGTGGGAAAAAAGTAAATAATAAAACCTTCGAACTACCCCCAAAACTAGAAAAAGCATTACAGAGCATCAAATATTTTTTTCTACTTCTCCCCTTTGAATGAAAATCCCCTGTTCGGAATCAAGTACGTCCGAATTACGTACACGAGGATATCTTATGTCTGGTTTACTCTGCGACGAAAGAAATTCAGGAAGATCAAACAAAACGGAAGATCACAAGCTTTTATCTGAATTCCTTATTTTCTTCCGAATCTTTATTTTGTCGAAGAAAGATAAACAACTAAAGTGCTAAGGCTGGCTTTTCTAAGTGCGATGCAGTCAGGACTAAGCCTGCGGGTAAATAAACAAAACGCTGGATGATTAAAAAAAATGCTTGATCTTGGAAGAAAAAATAAAACTTATCCTAATAATGGATATGAGGATATGACGACTGAATGTAGAGCATAGTGTAAAGCAGGGGCGTCAAACTCAAAGGCTACCTTGGGCCAAACAAACAAGGTGTAACTATAGGTGGGCCTCAAAAAAATCAATATTAACAGAAACGTAGGTTTATTTACCTAATTACAGTATATTCAACATACATATACGCATTTTGTTTAATAGTAGCAAAAAATGAGTATAATTAAAAAAACATTTAGCGAATTTTTCCTATCTTATAATTCTGCGTCGGTTATTTTGTTATATATTATTGTGTGCCAATATATTAGCCGGGCCGTAAAAATATTCGTCGCGGGCCGCGAGTTTGACACCCCTGGTGTAAAAGAAACGAAAAATTGAAGTAGCCTCATGAAACGTTGATTTAATATCGATGAAACTCGCTGACAGAAATTTAGCAAAGTCTACTATAGAAGATTCTCTTTGATATTACGTGACATATATCTTGAGAAAACTGCTTTTCTTTATTTCCATATGTTTATAGGAAAACAGGACAATTCGTCACCTTTTGGGTTAGTGCGGAACCAAAGGTTATGACGAATTCAAGCTTTGGACCTAAGCAGTTTTGAATTTAGATAAATATTTTATATCCATTTGTGTAATTATTGGTCAAGAATTGGAGTTCATTATTCCTAAATACCTTAAGATGTAACTTGCTTCAGAATAATATGACGTTTTTTAGAAGGCTTTTGGGGTTGATATCGTTTTATTGTTTTATTTAAAGAAAATTCTTGATTTTTTTTTCACTCGTCATAAAACCACATCGTCAGATATCGTCATTTTTAACAAATAATTTTCTCGTGAATGTTATGAAATTTCAGCCTAATCAAGGTTTGAAATTAAACTTGAAAGTAACTCCTATTTATTATTATCTGGACTTTTGCTGTATTGAGTTACAAAGTCTTAAGTTTAGACGCGCTTAGGTTATTACGAAATTCGAAACTGGATGTTTTGTTAAAGTAGGCATCTTGAACGAGTGTCTTAGTAAATATATGACTTTGCAATAGATTTGTCTTGTTAGGATAAACATCGCAACATTTAATAAAGAGGTGTTTAATTTTTTTTAATAAGGTAGTCCTTGTGCACCACAAGGTACAGCACAAGGCTTACAGAAGTAAGTAGAATAAAGAGATATTAGCTCCTAAATTAACTCTAAGAGCTAATTTTAACTTTTCCGATTTGTTTCCTATTAAACTCGCCTTTATACTGTTTAAAACGTAGCACTACTCATTGTTTTACGAGCCTCGAAATTTAGGTCTTTCATATATATCAGGGGTTCTCAACCTTTTTCAACCCTCGTACCCCGTTTTGTGTATCATTGAGTATGCGTACCCCGAACAAAAACACTTTAGTTTTATTAAAATGTGTTATATTAGTTAAAGTTTAACTGTTAAACTGTTAAAGCTTGATTACGAATGGGTAATTTAAATTAAAAACAAGAAATTTTATTTTAATGGACATTTTGCCACTAACTTTTTATTAATCAGACATAAAATTAAAAAAGTCTCAGAAAATAATTAGTGGGAAAGCTGAGCTTGTTTTGGTTTACAAAGTTCATCAATGATTGACTCCAGCATGGTCAAATACAGCCGTAAACCATCCTCAACATTAAGCATGTTTCTATACTTGTTCATCAGGTAAGTTAAACTTTAAAACCATTTTTCACACAAGTAAGTTGTCGCAAACCCCAGAAGGTACTTCTCAGCAATGTCTGCTAGTTCTTTGTGTTCTTTTTCAATACCAGTCCAGAAGTTAATTAACAAATTATTGCAATACAGAAGGTCGTTCGGACTTTATGGAAACGATTTTGATAGTTACGTTTTATGGGTAAATGCCGTATTTTATGCGGTGATTTACTTCTATCTGATAAGCATGGTTCCTGACAATTGCTCTAGCTCGAATTTTCCATGAAAGTAAATTCTTGCTTAGTACTGTTATGTCAGTTTTACCTCATTCATCTTGGACCGTTTTCCAAAGTCCGTTCAGTGTTCTTTGATGCCGTTTTCCTAAGGCTCGTATTAAAAAACCGAAGTCGCAAAAGTCCATTGGAGAAGAGTCAGGTAATTTTACAGGTATTTCATTAAATGGGATACATTTTATTCATTTTTCTGATTATTTCTTTGCTAAATAAGCGGCAGTAAATTTAGACGTGTGACTAGACGCTTTGTCCATAAGAAGCTTTACTTATCAATGTCCTTTCCATATAAGGCTGGAATTTCTTCTTCAAAAATTGGTTCTAAAATATTCTTGCTGATAGTAGAGGGAATTAATTTTGGCTTTACTTGAGACTTTTTATATTTTTAATTTGTCGTTGTAACAAAATCCTGCTACTATCATGAACTCCTTTGAGAACTTTTCTGTACACTGACGTAGCCATTTCGTACGGTCATTCCCGTCAGTTGAGCAATAGAAAATTGGTCTTATTTTACTACATTCACTTAAATACACCCATGTCCCATCGAGTGTTACTACAAATTTTCATTTTTCAGCAGCTAGGTGTTTTTCATATAATTTTCTACAATTTGATTTTCTTTCAGCAATATGCTTTGGCAAAAGCAGATGAACTTTAGGTTTAAACATCTTTTTTAACTTCAAATCTTTATGAATGATTTTACTTAGAGTGCCAGAAGACATTCCTAGTTTCGATGCAATGGATCTTTGAGTCGGCGCATTTTCTTTTAGGATCAGAGACTTCACTTTCTTGATATTTACCTAGCAGTCTTAAGATGAGGTTTAGCGGTCATGTTTTCATTTTTACTTTCAGTTAGACGTTTTTACCCTTTCAAATTTAATATATTATAAATACCTAATTTTGAAATGCCATAACCAAAATTTTTACACCGCTTTATAATTTGTTGATACGAATATTTCTCCCCGGAAAGTGCAGTTACGTTACCTTCGAGCCATCTATCAATTTTAGGAACCACTTTCAAATAAATCTTTTATTTTACATTCCAATCAAAGCAAAACAATAGCAGACGGTTATTCTGAGGTTGCCAAATATTTATCTCAAAATGCAAACGCCAAAAACAAATTACAAAATCGTTTCCATAAACAATCGTTTCCATTTACTTTTCTATTTTACATTTAGTTAATTTTCTAATTGTTCATAAATTAATAGTTAAAACAGAATTCATTCCTTTAAATATTATATTTCTGTGATACAATTGTAGTTTTTTTTATTTTTGGGCTGTTTTTATAAGGAAAGGAATGACGAATCGGGGAATATTTTCATATTGGAACATAAAATTGCATGTATTATTTTACTGGGTTGATTCCCAGTAAACGAATTACCGTTGAAACTCTGGAATATTTCTGTGATAGTCACATACTGTTTTCACATTTGGTTGTTTTGTATTGAATTAAGTTTTATTTACTTTTCTATTTTACATTTAGTTAATTTTCTAATTGTTCATAAATTAATAGTTAAAACAGAATTCATTCCTTTAAATATTATATTTCTGTGATATAAATGTAGTTTTTCTATTTTTGGGCTGTTTTTATAAGGAAAGGAATGACGAATCGGGGAATATTTTCATATTGGAACATAAAATTGCATGTATTATTTTACAGGGTTGATTCCCAAAGAACGAAATTACCGTTGAAACTCTGGAATATTTCTGTGATAGTCACATACTGTTTTCATATTTGTTTGTTTTGTATTGAATTAAGTTTTATTTACTTTTCTATTTTACATTTAGTTAATTTTCTAATTGTTCATAAATTAATAGTTAAAACAGAATTCATTCCTTTAAATATTATATTTCTGTGATATAAATGTAGTTTTTCTATTTTTGGGCTGTTTTTATAAGGAAAGGAATGACGAATCGGGGAATATAATCATATTGGAACATAAAATTGCATGTATTATTTTACAGGGTTGATTCCCAGTAAACGAAATTACCGTTGAAACTCTGGAATATTTCTGTGATAGTCACATACTGTTTTCACATTTGTTTGTTTTATATTGAATTAAGTTTTATTTACTTTTTCTATTTTACATTTAGTTAATTTTCTAATTGTTCATAAATTAATAGTTAAAACAGAATTCATTACTTTAAATATTATTATTTCAATGGGATAGTGAAGTGGGATTTGAACTTTCTGTCATTTTTTATTCTGTCTGCAACTCTTTGGAATATTTCTGTGATATAATTGTAGTTTTTTTTATTTTGGGCTGTTTTATAAGGAAAGGAATGACGAATCGGGGAATATTTTCATATTGGAACATAAAATTGCATGTATTATTTTTGCATTTTCAAATTTTCTCTGAGATTGTAGGTCATTTGGAAGATAACTGTCATATGTATCATGTATGAGAAGGTAATTAAAATAGTAGCATTAGGACTTTGTGTAAAGTGATAGGCATTTTAGCTAATTTTCAATAAAAATTACTTCAAATTGACCAATTTATAAAAAAAGTATGCTATTTACAGGTAAGTTTTAATTTATTTATTTTTTATTTTTAAGTGTTATTTTACCATAAAAGACCAAAAAAAAGGCTTTAAAATTTTTTTTAATTGACTCCGAACGTAGAATATTAATCTGAAATTTAGCTAAAATGCCCAACAAACACAAAGGCATCGGGCCGGGGTCGGAAGGTTCCGGCCAGCCGATTTCACCACTGCCGGGCCGGCGCATTAGGTCAGTATCGTTTCCGTCACGGCTGTGTCCTCTCGCCCGCGACTACCCCGTCGACTGCCGGGCCGCTTCCGGTAGGATTCGAGCCATCGTTCATCCGACTACGAACCGTTAGGCAGCCGCGATTAAGCCATCGATGCGGACAGATAGCCGGAACGTAACCGGAGGTTGACGGGCCGGTTACGGGAGCAATAATTGGTGTCGACATACCGTCATCTACCCATCTCGTAAACAGCAATGTGCCGTAGGTCCGGGCATCATGCCAGCATTCTACCAGAATCGGACCGCCGGCATTTTTTCTAAGTTTTGCGTAGGACCCTTTTGTTTATATGCTTTTTATTATTATTTATTTCATTGACGATTAACCTCTGATATCAACCCTTTCACTTTTATTATTTTTTTGCCTTCATATTTCTAGTATTCTTTCCAGTTTTGCCTTATGTATTTTTAGGTATTACCAAATACTGATCTTTGTTATTACCTAAAAATTTACTTGTTAGAACAAAACCTCATTTTGTATTAAGATACATTTACCCAAATTTGAAAGTTAAGATAACATTAATACCAACCATTAAATCTAAATCATCTTTCCATTCGATCTAAGGTTCCAGTTTGTTTTTTTTAAATTTAGAATGAGATTATAGTATGTAAAACAGTACGACTTTAATAATTAACCCAAAAAATTTGTACTTCCCCAGTATAAAATTTATTAACATAATTTGATAATTTTATAAACATAAATTTGATACATTCATTTTCAAACCTGAGTAATGTGTAGTGTGTATGATGAAACCCATCTTTGTGAGCTTGTGAAAACTTGCTCAGAAGAATTTATTTAAATTATTTTTTGGTGTAGAGTTAATAAATGCTCTACAGATAAGAAAATTATTTTTTGCATAGTTTTGTGAATTAAAGAGTAATTCATTAAATTCTTATAAGTCATTTTTAAAAAATATTTTCTTTTATATTATATTGGATATTCACTATCCAACACTTGATAGTACTATTTTTGAGAAATAGTACTATGATAGTAATATTTCTCAAAAATAGTACTATGATAGTAATATCTTCTATTGCAATTTTGAGAATTATAGAAACATGTTTTTAAATTCAGAAAAGAGCTGGTTTAAAGTAAAAATAGTTTATTTAGAAAGTACATAGCACATTTACACAATTTCTATAAAACAGGATCCTTTCGCTGTACCTCTGGCTCCATCTTTACAGCATCTAGGGGAAAAAAAAGAAAGAGAAAATCAGTTCATAAATTTATGTGAAAGGAAAATGACTCCCATCCCCTGATATAATTTATTAATCAAAAGAAGAATTTATTTAAATTATTTTTTGATGTAGAGTTAGTAAATGCTCTGCAGATAAGAAAATTATTTTTTGCATAGTTTAGTACATTAAAGGGTAATTTATTGTTGTAAAAATAGTTGATTGTTGAAAGTAGTTGAAAAAATTCATTGTTGATAAAGTAGAATTAAATAAATCCAATTAGGAAATATAAATTCTGAGACAGGGGTTTAAAAAAACTTGAGTGCAGTTTTAAATCTGTTGTCATTTTATTGATAACTACTTCCAAGAAGTAAATTCCTACCACATTTTTTTTGTAAAACCAATTACATACTGTGAAAACTACATCATGTAATAAATATTTACTTCATTAAATAAATATACTAATAGAAAATAGTTATAAAATATTTGTTAAAGAGTATTCCCCTTTTCACTAAATTTCTCTCTGTACAGTAGAAAATCCAACCATGTCGATTAATTTGTTATTATAGATATAAATAAAATAGGGTAAATTGCCTTGATAAGAGTACAATAATAAGTTTTTAATGTTGAGCATAATTTCAGCTCAACATTGAAAGCTGAATCAGAGACTTGTCTAGAATGACACCAAAATTTCCTCTTCACTATTGACAATAATGCTGTTGAAAGTAGAGAAACACAAGAATAAAGATTGAATGCTAAGTAAAACATTAGCATACAAAATATTAAATTTCTAAATTTGATTACAACATGCCATAGAGAGCATTAATACAGATGCTGGGTCAGATTTAGAAATTTAAGATTTTATATAGTATTCAATCTTCATTCTTGTGTTTCTTTACTTTCAATGTGAGAGTGATTCTCGATAGTGAAGAGAAAATTTTGTTGTCATTCTAAACAAGTCTCTCAGTCAGCTTTCAATTATTGTACTCTATCAAGGCATTCTAATCTCATTTATTTATATCTGTAATAACTAATCATATAATTGACAGGATTGAATGTCTTACTGTACTCAGAAATTTAGTGAAAAGGGTGAATACTCTTTAACAACTAATCTATTACTATAATAATGAATAAAGTAAACATTTATTATATGATGTAGCTTTCACAGTAATTGGTTTTACAAAAATTGTGGTAGAAAGTAATTTGGGATACTAACTTCTGCATAGTATTTTAATAGAGCATATCTTTTGTTACTTAATTGTCAAATTATGGTGGAGATCTGAGTATAAAATATTTTTTATTTGTGAGCAGCTGTTATTAGGGATAACCACAGTAAAAAATTATTCAAAATATACTATTTAGATTCAGTAATTACTAAACAATTGTTATGATATATTGTTTGATTAGTCTAGGTTAATTTGAAAAATGAGGTGGGTAATATTGACTAGCTGTCAATGTTGAGTGAAATGGCATAGATTATATTATAAAGCGTGAAGAAACACTTAGACTTTTTGAACCAAGCTTCTAACCCAAATTTAAATTTTTTAAAAAATATTTTGCTAATGAGAGTATTTTCACAGATCTTAACAATGGAATAGAAAACCCGTATAGTCAACAAATTCATGGATAAACGATTCAGTTCTAAAAGCAAAAAGCCTGGTTTCTGTATACTGTTGTAACATGATTATTATAAAAGTATACATAAACCAGGCCTTTTGCTTTTAGGGCTGCATCTTTTATCCATGACTTAGTTGACAATACAGGTGTTATGTTCCATTCTTTAGATCCATGAAAATATTTTCAATTTTAAAAGTTTTATTAAAATTTTTTTTAAATTCTGGTTAGAAGTTCGGTTTGAAAAGTTAAAAGTATTTTATTGCACTTTGTAAAATAATCTATGCTACTGCACTCAACATTGACAGCCAGTCAATCTTTGTATGCTTGCATCATTTTTCAACTTAATGTAGATAAACCAAATAATACACCATAAAAAAAACCTACACACTTGCAAACATAACGTTATTATAGTCAACAATTGTTTAATAATTAACTGAACCTAAATAATATATTTTGGAATATTTTTTTACTGCCCTTATCCTTACACTTTATAATAACAGCTGCTCACAAAAATATATTTTATGTGACAGATCTCCACCAAAATTTGACAATGAAATAATAAAAAAATTAAATACTAGGCAGAAGTTAGTATTCCAAATGACATTCAACTACCTATTAGCTCATCAACGAATAATCTAATACATCTAAAAGCAATATTATTATTATTATTACTTCTGTAAGGAATTATGAATGAACCTCTAACTACTTCTCATGGAATTCTGATAATTAAATTAAAAAATTTTTAACATTAACTATCAAGAGTAAAATAACCCTTGGCATTTTATATCTTTATAATATAAAAATATAAAATTTTTTTTGGTAAGCAGTTATGATAAAAGACTTTCACAAGAGTCCCGGTTAACTGAAGTCCCTGAACTGCACTTTCAGACATACCTAATACTTTAATAACAGGCTTGCCAGTTAAAAATATAATGAATAAAGGAAATCAATATCAATCCACAAATTACTGCAACCAAAGTTTATGAGAATGTTCGGATTAGCGTATAAAATATACAAAGAGAAATTTGAAAATTTGAGTTGTTTATTAATTAAGAATTATGTAATAAAAATATTTTTTTATGGTTTTTCATAGAAAAATTCAAATTTAAAGTACAAAAAATAAATTTAAAAAAAATATATTCACAACTTTGTGATTTTGCCCACAAGTTCACTGCTGAAAAAAAAAGGATATCTAGAGAATTAAAAAAAAAAAAAATGGGTTCAGTGAGGTTAAAATCAACTTACAGATTATGAATCGAGCACACTGCCAAGTGAGTTGTGGAATCTTTTCATGGAAATCACAATGAGGTGAAGATGGATTCTAGTTTCAGAATTCTGTAAAGAAACCAATATTTTCTTATAATGCCATTAATAAAAATTAGAGTGATTTGTGACACCAAGAAGCATTGAAAAGCAGAGTTCACTATTTATTTATTTATTTTACAAATGCCACACACTACCAAAAATAGCACCTATGCCATCAGTGCACGTGCTCTCCAATACTTCTCAACAAGATCAGTAAAACGTTTTAGTGCAGAGCACTCGTCTATTTGCTTATCAGTGAAATAAAAAAGGTAGTATGACCCCCTTACATGTATACTTTGGACCATAGGCGTAGCGTGCTTCTAACATTTGGGACGGATACAAATTGAATTCAGCTAGGGTCCTTCTCAGCGCATTGACTACCGATCGATCCTTAAAATTTGAAATATGATTTTTTGAAATTGAGTAACAATAGAATTGGTTTGAGTAGTATTCAAAAAGTTATACAATGAGGAAAATAAATGTAATATAAATAAAAGAAGAAAAAAAAATGTAGCATTGAATTTTTGTTATGGATCATATCATTGTTAGAAACTATGTTAGGGCTAAAGACATAATCGGTATTTTCAGTGTCAGTTTGAAAAAAATGGGAAAAAACCAACTTTCTTAAAAGTTTTCTACCATTTTCTGATTTAACTGAACTTCTATTAACATTTTAATTTATTTCAAGTTAAGTTGGGGGGGGGCACATCTATGCTTTGGACTAGTAAGTTCTTATTTATTTTGCACAACATGACAACTAAATACTCTCTAAAAGTCTTGAAAACAAATAGCTTATAAATCAGTTATTGAGGAAATTCTCACATTTTTAATGAAGATTTTACAAATGAACAGATTTTATATTTTCTAAATAAACCTTGGCATTTTATACTTTTATAATATAAACCTCTTTTTCAGCAAGAGTTAAAAAGACTTTCACAAGAGTCATCATGTTAACTTAAATCCCTGGACTGCACTTTCTCACTCACCTAAAACCTTAACAACAAGCTTCACAGTTAAAAAAGAATAAATAAAGTAAATTAATATTCAGTCCACAAATTATTGAGACCAACATTTATGAGAAAGTTGAGATTAGCATATAAGTTAAAAAAATTAATTTGAAATTTTTAGTTCTTTAATAAATATTTTTATAGTTTTTTCATAGAAATATTTAAATTAAAGTTCAAAATAAATCTAAAAAATATTAAAAACAGTAATTTTGGCCACGATTCTACTGCTGAAAACAAAAGTATATGTCGAGAAATAAAAAAGTTAAACTTACACAAGTTATGAATTCAAGTCAGCTTTGGTCTTCCAAAACGACTGCAATCTTAAGCTAGATTTCACATTCAAAATTCTGAAAAGAAACCAATATTTTCTTATAATGTCATAATAAAAATTGAACGATTTATCAAACTAAGAAGTATTGAAAAGTAGAGTTCTTTATAAACTTGCTTATCACTAAAATAAAAAAAGGGGAATATGACCCCTTTACATATAACTTTGGGCTAAGTTCTTATTTATTTTGAACAGTATGAATAAAGATTTTTCCGATGACACAAAAGTTTACCTAAAGTTTTAATAACAATCTAACATACATGATGTTATCTAAATAAAAGTTCTCATCCTTGTTGGGTTCTTCAAGATTTTAAAGCTGAAACTGAGAAATAAAATTATATAAATGCACAATGACCAATAATTTAATAACTTAGGGATGAAAAATGGAATAACCTTTTGCATCTATATATGATTAAGCAATAACAAAAAATAAAAACAATTATAATCATTAATATTCACATTTATACTGATATGTGCATGAGTATTTTGCATCCTTTATGCACTCATGCATACTACATGATGGGGCATAAATCAGAATTATATGGTTTGTTGTGTTAAAAGTATGCATGATCTATAAGTATAAAATCAATAAAGTTCTGTTAGAATTTATAAAAATTATAGCATGAAATTGAACCTTCTTAGTTGGTATTGTGAAGTGTATATAAATATCCATAATATGCTAAATTTTTTGTTTCTTAATATAAAGCCCAAGTTAACATACAGGCAAAATGTTTGCAATGCTGGATATATTATATTAAAAACATAAATAATGTTGTAAATTTAAAAAAGTTTCATTGTAATAGTATAGCTGTTTTATGGATGAAGTTCTATGTAATGTAATATAAGAAATTGTAAGTAATTAAGAATGTCTGTTAAGTAATATTATGTTTATGTAAAGGTTTAATATATGGTAATTTAAAAGTTTTTTCCCCTCTCTTATGGTATGGCTCCTGTACAGTGATTCACAATAAATATTTTGAAGAAAAATAGTAACTTTCTTTATTTTATAATTTTCTGCTCTGGTTGACTGGAGGTTGAGAAAGGAACAAAGTCTGTATGTTTAAAGAGAATACTTTGATAGACATAATTATTCTAAGCATTCAAATATTTACTATATAATATACTACAAAATATCATTGATTCAGAACTATAATGAAAGGCCTTTTTTTTTTTGGTTAATAATAAAATGCTGTCTATATTACCATTAAAAACATGAATAATGTATTTGGATAGCAGTCAAAATTATAGCACCATTGACTCTTTTTTAAAAATTTTTAGTATTTCAGATCTGGTATTATGAAATACATCAAATGTTCAAATGTTTTGATTATCTCATGGATTTCGTAGGCATTCATGAAAAGAAAATTTTAAAGTTCATACAAACTGATGAAAAAAAAAGTTAGGTTAGAAAGAAATTGTAGTGGATTTTATAAACAGATTAAGAACATCCTACTGTCATATTAAGTCTTTTTTTGTTATTTTTTTTTACCAATTTCATTGTACTTATTTATTTTAAAACTTTTTTCATGCTACTAATTGTGTGGAAAAATATTTTTCTCTTACTTTAGGGAATACTGCATTTATATATCAATATATTCAATAGTTATATACATTATATATCAAAAATTTTTAATATAAATAATATAACCACAAGTAATATTGGTTGCTTTTGACATTCTTTTAATTTAACAATCCTCTCAACTGCTTGTGTGTGACAAGGGGGAGTTCTTAATTTGAGTTGGGATGTTTGTTTATAGGCTTATGAGCTAATTCAGTGAATGAATGAATGAATTTTTGAGTAAAATATCATAGAAACAAATGTCAATTACATTAAATTACATCATATGGATCATAATTATATTGTGCAATAATTTAATAATTATTAAAATTTAGATATCAAACTAATATTTCATTGATTTATCATACAATACATTGAACAGGAAGAAAACTATCAAAGAAAATGTATAATGATGAACAAACCATTTACTTCCTTTGTCCATCTAAAATATTAACTGAAACACGAATCATCCGAACTGAATCCGAAACAAAATGTTTTTATTTATACATACGAAAGTGCTAGTAAATGCCATAAGTATTGCTAATATAAGTATTAGTATTGCTAATTCAATACACTCAGTTCAGTAGAATTTGATCTAAAATACGGTCAATTCATATTATAACTTGGATTAAAACACTATCTTATAACAGTAATAGAATAATGTTCACTATGTAAGGGTGTTAAATAAAATTTAAAGGCAATAATTTAAGACTAACGAATGAAACTTACTTGTGGATTAATTTCAGCAAACTTGTCTTGTAAGCAATCTTTAATGGCGCCTTTTCAATCACGTGCAACTGAATGTCCAATCAGATGACACTAGTGCATTGTAGTATCACGAGGCGAAAAAAAAGATGTTTTGAAATTTCATTATGCTATAGCTTTCAAAAGCTGCCTTTTGGTATTGAATATAAAATTTTATTGCTCTACTGAAATATTTTTCAGGTGCTTCAAAATAGATATTTTTGTGAAAAGAGATAAAATTCTTTTTTCTGTTTATTTTATGGTATATTAAATTAATAATATATATTTTTTGTAAATAAAATATTCAAAATATTTTTACAGGAAACTTAGGTATTTCTAAGTATTTCTAATTTTTAGATGTCATTACAGAACAACTGATTTTGTAGAATTTCGCAATTTTCATCATCTTAATTTTGCAGTAGTATATTCTTATAATACACATTGGAATGAAAAAAACAATTTTTAATTAACGGACCTTAGTTAAAATAAACAAATCACATTTATTTAGAAAAATATTAATGCAATGTCTTTAAAGGCAAAGTGTTATTTTGAAATAAACATTCATATTTTTCAAAAGTCCATAGTAATCATACATGGTATGCTTTACTTATTTCACTGACACATTGAATTGCTTTCTGTTTGTCATCAGAAATATGCCTCTTCATAGGAAGTCCTGTTACTTTAACATCATTCCATTCAATCATATCAATATAATCCTTGGCATCAAAGTTTATACGTTGAAATAAAAACTTTTTGATGCCACCTTCATTTTTAGCCCTTGCTTTTAGATTCCGGGGTAATCCAAGCTCTCTCTTACATGACTGCGATCATCTGATATCATACAAAGGACGAGATTTTCAGAAGCAGATTTCTGGCACTGGAAAATGTATATAAGATAGCATAATAGCATTTTTCAATGGCAACAACCAGAATTTAAACATTACTGTAATTGGAATGGATGGAACTGCCGTGAACACTGGATTGAATAATGGTGTGGTTCGTTTCTTTGAAAAGGAATTAAGAAGGCCACTGCAGTGGTTGATTTGTCTATTTCATGGAAATGAACTGCGCCTACGTCCTAATTTGGAGGAGAAATAGGTAAACAACTAGAAAACTGCTATGAACTTCCAGTAATTGAATTATCACCTATTGAAAATGGCATTCCATTACTAGAAATTAAGGATGATTTAAGTGTGGACCCAAAATATTTGTTAGAAATGTCTAATGCAATCTCTGTTGGAAGGTGCTCTTCTGATTTGTCTATGAGAAAACCAGGAAAACTTTGTTATTCATGATAGCTTACATTAGCAAACCGAATACTTCACTTGTATGTGGGAACAGAATGTACTGCAAAAAAAATCTCCGAATACTGACTGAGTACATTTTGTAAGTATATGCATCTGTTTCGTTTCACATAAAGCTGAAACTATCTTATATCCATGGATCGAAGCACTTGTGGAAACTTGTAAGCTATTCACGTTACCTCCATCAGACTCTTAAAAATGTAATTGACCCAGTCATTCAAAGAAATTCGTACTTCGCTGCTTCTGAAAATCTCCTCCTATGTATGATATCAGTTGATCGCAGCCACGTAAGACAGCTTGGATTACGCCGGATTCTAAAAGCAAGGACTGAAAAATGAAGGGGGCATTGGAAAGTTTTAAGTTCAACGTATAAACTTTGATGCCAAGGATTATATTGATATGATTGTACGTAAAGATGTTAAAGTAACAGAACGAGGCATATTTCTGATTACAAACTAAAGCAGTTTCTAAAGGAAGCAAAATAATCTGATCAGGAGAGTCAACGTACTGACATCAGCAATTTTCCATGTCACACACAAGCAGTAGAAAGGATTGTTAAATTCGTTACCGAGTCACCCTTACCCGTCCGTGGCACTTCTGCAAGAGTTGCATTGATAAAAACGAAAATACATTCTCAAAAGATAATGCCAAAATTTAATAATAAAAAACAAAACAAAACACAATTCAATGTGTCAGTGAAATAAGTAATGGAAACCATGTGTGATTACTATGGACTTTTGAAAAACATGAATTTTTTTTTTTTCAAAATAACGTTTAACATCCCCAATCTCAAAGAACTTTTTAATCTTATGCACAGTAAGTGTGCATTTAAATTTTCTTCTACACCCACTTTTGATTATATTCCTAAATCCGAAAAAGTTAAACCTCTGAATCAGGCTGATGAGCTTAAAGCAGGGTGTTTAACCTTTTGCAGCATCTGGGCCACATGGTAAATTTTTTCAAGGCAGGCGGGCCGCATAAAAATGTCAACTACATTCAAAAGTTTAGTTTTATTATGAAAATGAAAAATACATTGTATATGTAATGTATAAAATATTATAATCTTGGTATGCAATGTGATGTGGTAATTTTGAACGAAATCGAACATAATGTGATTTTTAAAATTTGGGTTGGTCTAAAGCGAATTGCTCTCGACTCTAACTTAACTAGCATTAATGATCGAATCAATCTCTCAAACCAATTTTCTATCCTAGGAAACTGTCGTAATCCGGAGGAAAGAAATTCCCGCTGCTAATGATGAATTTCCTGTTAGGCGGGAAACCAAACCTGAGCCATGTTTTTTTTTTAATGGCGGAAGGGTACAAAGATACCCTCAACAAAATGTACAACCTAGTCAAAATTCAATATCCCAAATCAATTTCATGAAACTTTGTCAAAATCTTATCTGAAAACATTACTGCAATTGGATTAATATCGGACCTTTCAAAATTACTTAATTTACTTACGCATTGAATTTTTTTGGAAAAAAAATCCCAAACCGAACGGCCACTTAAAAATTAAAAATTTATGTTCCGATCTTAATATTTCAAATCTTACCCAGTCCATTAATTGTTCACAGGTTAATTCTGATAGTGTTATTCTGATAGTGTGGTTTCTGATAGTGTTTAACATTTTTCCTTTATTTTTCTGTTCCATGCGAGGCAGTTTCCTCTTATTGAAGTTCCACACTTGATACCGTATCAGGGAATGCTGGTGTGGGGCGTTCGTTTTTGCTTCCCATGCTTCAGTCCTCGGTTCGATCCTGCAAAGTGCAGTTCTGTTATCTGTACTCACGGATGTTCAAACCTGCCAATTTAATTTATTAAATATAACTTACTTATTATTTTAAACTTAATTGCCTTATTTTTTATTTCTAACATTTATTTAAACTAATTTTTTGGCCTTTTTTTTCTTATTG
This sequence comes from Dolomedes plantarius, assembly GCA_907164885.2. Taxonomy (NCBI): domain Eukaryota; kingdom Metazoa; phylum Arthropoda; class Arachnida; order Araneae; family Dolomedidae; genus Dolomedes; species Dolomedes plantarius. The sequence goes on from OU015495.1 coordinate 40,171,303, forward strand.
TAAATATTATTTCTCGTATCCTGATTCAATTACAAAAAAAAACAATGTAATATATATTCTTCAATGTACGTACTGAGGATAAAGGGTCTTATTTTTTGATATTTTTTGGTGTCTCATGACATCTACTGTCTATGTCTCTGACATTACATTACATAAATATTTTTCTAAATATGTGTGATTTGTTTATTTTAACTAAGGTCTGTAAATTTAAAATTCTTTTTCTTTCATTCAAATTTGTATTATAAGAATATGTTACTGTAAAATTAATACGATGAAATTCGAGAAAAAATTCTACAAAATCAGTTGTTTTATAATGGCATCTAACAATTAGAAATACTTAGAATATGTAAATTTCCTGAAAAATATATTTTGAATATTTTATCTACAAAAATATATATTATTATTTTAATATACTATAGAAGAAATTTTAAAAAATACAAATTTTATCACTATTTCCTCTCTTATAAATAAAGAGTGGTGAAACAAGGACCCATTTTTAAGTAGATATTTAATTTCTCCAGTAATATATAAAAATAAACAATGAAACTAATTTTCATCTGTTTTTATAAGCTTCTAGGGAGTTAAAAACATACACACAGAATACAATCTTTACATACAAGGAAAATTATATGAATTTTCACATAATACAATTATACAATTTCACATAATACTTTTCACATAATACAATCTTTACATACAAGGAAAATTATGGGAATTTTCCGCGTAAAAGAAGTTTCACAACAATGAAATAAATATTTTTGAAAAGTCTGTTAAATTTAATCTTCGCCTTCCCTTTCAAATCCATAATTCTGATGCAGATATCTGTTACTTGTGGTTACGAATCGGAGGTGCAGTTCCGGGACGATACAGGGAAAACGGTTTCGGTGCGATTCATATCAACCCATAACAGGCCCTGCAACACATAAACGGAAAGCGTTTCCCCTTCGGAGGTTCGTAAACAACCCGCCAGTGGCCCGACAAAATTCTCCCGTACTTGTCGTTCAACCGGTGCCTCCAGCACTGGCCCGATAAGCTGCCGTCAGTCCTGTGTCTGTTGGGTGCCTATCATTCTGTACAAAATCCTGATGCGACTATTTTAATTTCCTTCTCACACATGATACATATGGCACTTATCTTCAAAATGGCCTACAATCTAAGAGAAAATTTTAAAATGCAAAAATAATACACGCAATTTTATGTTCTAATATGAAAATTTTCTCCGATTCGTCATTCCTTTCCTTATAAAAACAGCCCCAAATAAAAAACTATTTATTGTGCATCAATTATTGTGCCTCATTCCATTTTAATTTAGTCACCTTTTGGCATATTCTTTCTTTTCATGCTTCTGTTTGAAACTCAATTTACATTCAATCTTTTCTCTTTTTGAAAAGATAAAAGATTGAATTACTTAACTGTTTTGATTTTCATTCTACATGAATTAGAAGCAGAGTTATAGCTATTTAAAAAAACATCTTCTGCTACAAAATTGAAGTGACAAACAACTTTAAATGTGTATGAATATAATTATGTTTTATTTACTTTTCTATTTTACATTCTGTCTACAACTCTTTGCAATATTTCTGTGATATAATTGTAGTTTTTTTTTATTTTGGGCTGTTTTATAAGGAAAGGAATGACGAATCGGGGAATATTTTCATATTGGAACATAAAATTGCATGTATTATTTTTGCATTTTCAAATTTTCTCTGAGATTGTAGGTCATTTGGAAGATAACTGTCATATGTATCATGTATGAGAAGGTAATTAAAATAGTAGCAATAGGACTTTGTGTAAAGTGATAGGCATTTTAGCTAAATTTCAATAAAAATTACTTCAAATTGACCAATTTATAAAAAAAGTATGCTATTTACAGGTAAGTTTTTATTTATTTAATTTTTATTTTTAAGTGTTATTTTACCATAAAAGACCAAAAAAAAGCCTTTAAAAATTTTTTTAATTGACTCCGAACGTAGAATATTAATCTGAAATTTAGCTAAAATGCCTATCATTCTGTACAAAATCCTGATGCTACTATTTTAATTTCCTTCTCACACATCATACTTATGGCACTTATCTTCAAAATGGCCTACAATCTAAGAGAAAATTTTTAAATGCAAAAATAATACACTCAATTTTATGTTCTAATATGAAAATTTTCTCCGATTCGTCATTCCTTTCCTTATAAAAACAGCCCCAAATAAAAACCTATTTATTGTACATCAATTATTGTGCCTCATTCCATTTTAATTTAGTCACTTTTTGGCATATTCTTTCTTTCCATGCTTCTGTTTGAAACTCAATTTACATTCAATCTTTTCTCTTTTTGAAAAGAGAAAAGATTGAATTACTTAACTGTTTTCATTTTCATTCTAAATGAATTAGAAACAGAGTTATAGCTATTTAAAAAAACATCTTCTGCTACAGAATTGAAGTGACAAACAACTTTAAATGTGTATGAATATAATTATGTTTTATTTACTTTTCTATTTTACATTCTGTCTACAACTCTTTGCAATATTTCTGTGATATAATTGTAGTTTTTTATTTTGGGCTGTTTTTATAAGGAAAGGAATGACGAATCGGGGAATATTTTTATATTGAAACAGAAAATTGCATGTATTATTTTTGCATTTTCAAAATGCAAAAATAATACACGCAATTTTATGTTCTAATATGAACATTTTCCCCGATTTGTCATTCCTTTCCTTATGAAAATAGCCCCAAATAAAAAAACTATTTATTATACATCAATTATTGTGCTTTTTTTACTGTTTTCACTTTTTGTTTATTTTGTATTTGCTAAGGAAATTGTGTTATTATTGGATATTTTTGAAGGTCAGTGAATTTTGTAGTTATTTGGTGTTATTTAAAGTTAATTTTCTAATATTACTCCTTTTGTTTTCTTTTTTAATTAATCCTTTTTTACTGGGTTAATTCCCAGTATACGGATTACAGTTGAAACTATCTCTTTGGAATATTTCTGTGATATAATTGTGTTAAGCTTTGATTTTAGCTTTGATTACTGCTATTCCGTTTGTGTGTTTTTAAGTATCCTCTTTTACTGTTTCACTTTTTGTTTATTTTGTATTTGCTGTGCAGTCACATTTTATTCTTTTATTTATAGCGCTTTACCCACATCGTAGAAGATCTAACAACTGCTATTCCATTTTTGTTTTTAAGTATCCTTTTTGACTGTGTTCACTTGTTTAAAATTTTGTATTTGATATGTAGTAACATTTCATTCTTTTCTTTATAGCTCCGTTGAATTATATATAGAAATATTAATTGTGTAGTAGCAAATTTTTAAGTGATAATGCCTCAAAAAAAAGAAAATTTATCGGTCAAATACGACCACAAACAAGACGAGTGAAATTGCAACGAAGAGGAGAAACAGGTGAGGCCAGAGAAGAAAGACTTGCATACCTTCGTGAAAGAAGTAGTATTTCAAGGTCAGCAGAGACTGTAGACAAACGTAATGAAATACTTCGGGTTATGAGGGACACAGCCTCCACATCCAGAGCTTCTGAGACACTCCAGCAGCGTGAGACCAGACTTCAGGCTATGAGGGAGAGAGATGCAACATCTAGAGCCTCTGAGACAGTCCAGCAGCACCAGACTCGACTTCAGCGGTATCGACTCAATAAAAGCGATGCTAGAGCACATTTCTGGAGAGAGAAACAGATTGCAGCATTTGCATACAACCCCAATTTGGATTACAGGAATGATCCAGCATGTCTTATTCAAAATATGAATTTGAGATGCCAACACTGTTCTGCCATGAAGTGGAAAAATGAAGCTCCCGGAATGTGTTGCAGTGGTGGAAAAATTCAAATTCCACTTCTCACCGATCCTCCACAGATGTTACAGAATTTGTTTAATGGTGACTCAGAAGATTCAGCACATTTTCTAAAATGTATTCGTCGTTATAACAGCTGTTTCCAGATGACATCTTTTGGGACAACCAAAGAGGTTAAAGAACCTGGATATATGCCCACTTTTAAAATTCAAGGTCAAGTGTACCATAGGATTAGCAGTCTACAGCCATTATCAAATGAACGGGCAAAATTTTTGCAAATTTATTTCAGTGGAGATGATTTTGAACAAGCTCTCCAGCGTTGTCAGAATGTACCACAAACAAGGGAAGATTTAGTTAGGATTTTGCAAGACATTTTGAATAGGGAAAATGCTTTTGTTAGAAGTTTTAAAATGGCCATGGAAAATATTTCTCCAGATGTAAATTTAATAATTTTTGTAGATAAGACTCCTGTTGGTCATCATGAAAGAAGATTTAATGCACCTACGACATCAGAAGTTGGAGTTATTATGGCGGGGCAAGAACATGGCACTAGAGACATTATATTGGAATTAAGAAACAACACTATCAAAAAAATTGCAGATACAAACAGGTCTTATGATGCTCTGCAGTATCCTTTATTATTTTGGAAGGGAGAAGATGGCTATCACTTTGAAATATATCAAAGTAACCCTCATAATGCCATGCTTTCCCATAAAAAAGTTTCAGCTATGGATTTTTATTCTTTCAGAATTATGGTTCGTTTGGAATCTTTCAACATTCTCCTCAGGGCGAGAGACCTCTTCCAACAGTTCATTGTGGATATGTATGCAAAGATTGAATCTGAAAGGCTTAGGTACATCAGACTTCATTAGAGAACCCTAAGAGTGGAACAGTATGCTCATCTAAGAGATGCTGTCAACAATGATGGAAATATAAACGATACAGGACAGCTCATAATATTGCCATCTACATTCACTTGAGGTCCTAGATATATGCATAAGCGTATACAAGATGCAATGACATATGTAAGGAATTATGGCCGCCCGGACCTCTTCATAACTTTCACCTGTAATCCTGCATGGTATGAAATCAAGAATGAACTATTTCCAGGACAGAAACCTGAACATCGTCATGATCTGTTAGCCAGAGTTTTTCATCTCAAGCAGAAGATACTTATGAATCTCATTACCAAGGGAAAGATTTTTGGAGATGTACAGTGCCATATGTATACGATTGAATGGCAGAAGCGTGGACTTCCACACGCTCATATCCTGGTATGGCTAAAACAGAAAATTCATTCTGACCGAGTTGATCAATTCATCAGTGCTGAAATACCCAATCCGGAAGAAGACATACAGCTGTATGATTGCATAACTGCACAGATGGTCCACGGTCCCTGCGGAAACATTAATCCACATTCTCCATGTATGAAGGATGGGAAATGTACCAAAATATATCATTCATTCCTAAAGGATACACAGAGAAGTCATGATGGATACCCATTGTATCGTCGTAGGAGTCCAGAAGATGGAGAATTAACAACCAACATTATCGTCCGAAGAGCTGAGGTTGTCGTTGACAACAGATGGATTGTTCCTTATTGTCCTCTACTGTCAAAAATATTCAAGGCCCACATAAATATAGAGTTTTGCAATTCTGTTAAGTCAATTAAGTACATCTGCAAATATGTAAATAAAGGATCTGATATGGCTGTTTTTGGTTTAACCACTCCAGAAAATGATAGGAATGAAGTTCAGCAGTATGAAATGGGTAGATATATCAGCAGTAACGAAGCAGTTTGGAGAATACTTAATTTTCCCATCCATGAGCGCTTTCCAACAGTCACTCATTTGAGTGTTCACCTGGAAAATGGCTAGAGAGTTTACTTTACACCGAGCAATGTTATGGAACATGCCCAGTTTCCTCAAGAAACTACACTAACAGCTTTTTTCAAACTCTGCGATGAAGATGATTTTGTTGAGACATTATTATACCATGAGGCTCCAAAGTACTATTCATGGAATAGTGGAAACAAGAAATGGAACCGCCGAAGATTGGGATTAGATGTACCTCAGCACCCAGGAATCAAGTCAGGTGATGCACTCTGCAGAGCATATACAGTACATCCGAACAACTCTGAATGTTTTCATCTCAGGCTACTGCTGCATGAAGTACGAGGACCTAAGTCATTCGAAGATTTGAGGACATTTCAAGGAATTGTTTCTCCAACTTTCAAAGAAGCTTGCCAGCTTAGAGGACTTCTTGAAAATGATGAACATTGGAATGCAACATTACAAGAAGCAGCACTTACTCGCTCTCCAGTCATGCTTGGAAACCTCTTTGCTGTTATGTTGCAAACATGCGCTGTGTCAAACCCTAAGGAATTATGGAATATGCTCAGGGAAAATCTCTCCGAAGATATTTTGCATCAAGCAAAGGTTAGGCTCAACAATATGCAGTTACAATACACTGAGGCCATCTTCAACTCAGCTTGGATAATTATTGAAGATAAAATTATATCCTTAGGAGGATCTCATTTAACAAATTTTGGATTGCCTGAACCGATTCGCAACCCTAATTCCACGTTACCAAGTGAATTAATTGCTGAAAGAAGTTATGATAGAGATGCACTTATTAAATTCTTAGAAGAAAATGAGAGTAAATTGGTTCCAGATCAGAAAGAAGCATTTGATAGGATTACTACAGCAGTCTTCAATGAATCCGGTGGTATGTTTTTTCTTGATGCTCCAGGTGGAACAGGCAAAACATTTGTAATTAATCTTATTTTGGCCAAGGTACGACAGAGGAATTGCATCGCATTAGCTGTTGCATCTTCTGGAATTGCTGCTACGCTACTCACTGGAGGAAGGACGGCACATTCTGCATTCAAGTTGCCATTAAATATGGCAAACTCAGAGGCACCAACGTGCAATATTTCCAGGGGTTCAGGAAAGGCTAAGGTTTTACAGGAATGTAAGTTAATTGTTTGGGATGAATGTACAATGTCCCACAAAGCTGCATTAGAAGCCCTTGATGTTACTCTGCAAGATTTAAGGCATAATAACCGATGGATGGGAGGTATTACTTTGCTCTTGGCTGGTGACTTCCGACAGACTCTGCCTGTTATTCCACGTGGAGCAAGAGCTGATGAAATACATGCATGCCTGAAATCTTCAGTTATATGGAATGAAATTGAAACACTTAATCTTCAAACTAATGTGAGGGTTCATACGACAGGTGATGCTGATGCACAACAGTTTTCTGATACTTTAATCCAACTAGGAAATGGAAACTTGATGTTTCATGGCGATGATGGACTTATAGCAGTGGAAGATATTGGAAAATTAATTGAAAATCATGAAGATTTGTTACAAGAAGTGTTTCCAAATCTCTCTCAGCATTTTAAAGATCATAGTTGGTTACGTGAAACAGCTATCCTTGCACCAAAAAACGACAACTTTATACTCATTAATAGGCAGCTTTTAGGTCATTTGCCTGGCACATCTCAGATTTATAAGTCTGTTGATACAGTTTGTGCTACAGATGATACAGTACACTATCCTACAGAATTTTTTAACTCTCTGCGGCTATCTGGAGAACCGCTGCATATTGGAATTAAAGATTGGTGCACCTATTATGCTTCTCAGTAATTTGGATCCACCTACACTGTGTAATGGGACAAGATTATGTGTATAGAGATTGATGAAGAACGTTATAGAAGCGACTATAATAAGTGGAAATGCCGCAGGCAAAGATGTATTTGTTCCAAGGATTCCGATAATCCCATCAGATTTACCTTTTCAATTTCGACGGCTTTAATTTCCTGTTCAGTTAAGTTTCGCCATGACAATAAATAAAGCTCAGGGTCAGTCTTTAAAAGTAGTAGGTCTCGACTTACAAAACCCCTGTTTTTCCCATGGTCAACTATATGTCGGTTGTTCACGAGTAGGAATTAGACAAAATCTTAGCATTTATGCTCCAAATGGTAGGACACTTAACATTTTTTATCCAGAGGTGCTAAGGTAATAACCTATAATAGCTAGCGGTTTTTGAAAGAAAAATATTAATTTTACTGCGCATTGATTTGTAATTTCATTATTTCTATTTAATGTTTGTTTTATTATAAGTTATTTTGCTAAACCTATACTTTAATACTTGAATATTTTTGCTACAGAATCTTGAATTTATGGTGCGTGGAGCCCTTAATTGCAGATTTCTATTAATTTTTTCGTTTGTCAGTGCATTCTAGCTATACTTTAATTTTTTTGCTACAGAATCTTGCATTTATGGTGCGTGGAGCCCTAATTGCAGATTTCTGTTAATTTTTTGGTTTGTCAATGCATTCTAGCTATACTTTAATACTTTAATTTTTTTGCTACAGAATCTTGCATTTATGTTGCGTGGAGCCCTAATTGCAGATTTCTGTTAATTTTTTGGTTTGTCAATGCATTGAACCTATACTTTAATACTTTAGTTTTTTTGCTACAGAATCTTGCATTTATGGTGCGTGGAGCCCTAATTGCAGATTTCTATTAATTTTTATGTTTGTCAGGGCCTTCTACCTACACTTTAAAACTTTTTTTTTGTTTGTTGAATTATTTACATTTTATTTAAATTCAATTCAAGCAATACTTTATTTAGTTTTTTTATTATACTGTGTTATTTACTCTATGTTATATATACTGAGTTTAATTTATAAATTAATTTTGGTTAACAAAATTGAGATTTTTACTTTTCAGCTTTTGGTGGTAAAATGATAAAAGGCTGAATCTACCTAAATTCTGAGATGTGTATAACATTTCACATGCTTTTTTTTCTATGTTATTTATACTGTGTTTAGTTTTTAAGTTGATTTTGGTTAATAAAATTGAGATTTTTTACTTTTCAGCTTTTAGTGGTAAAATGATGAAAGACCTAACTGCCTTAAGTTGATGAATGTACCTAAATTCTACAAAACTTAAGGAAGCATAGCCCTACTAGGGAATCATCGCCTTGCAAATATTGCAAAAGGAGGATAAGGCGCCTTTGCTGTACGCCTAGCGTGGTGTGGAAATCAGCAATTTGTTAATTTAAAACCTCTTTTCTAAGAATTCGAGGTATTTTTCCTAACGTGGCGAACTTCACGCAATCGTATAATGGCAACGGAATGTTTGAAATCTCATGGGGGGGGAGGCAGTTTGCAGGAAGTCGAATGAGCTCTCATTAGAGTGTCGTTCTTCAGAAGTGTTGGTATCTTCAGATAGCCTGAACTTTTTTTCAAAGTGCTACAGGGGAAATTCTAGCCAGATGCTTTCTTTTCACATGTAAATTTATCTTTTTGTAATGCAGGTATGCTCATATCATACCAGGTGGTGGTGGGTGTTAATATGAATAACAAATTTTTCTTTTGGTGGTAGAATGATAAAAGACTGAATCTACCTAAATTATGAGATGTGTATAACATTTCACATGCTTTTTTTTCTGTGATATTTATACTGTGTATAGTTTTTTAAGTTGATTTTGGTTAACAAGATTGAGATTTTTATTTTTCAGCTTTTAGTGGTAAAGTGATGAAAGGCCTAACTGCCTAAAGTTGATGAGTCTACCTAAATTCTGAGATGTGTATAACATTTCACGTGCTTTTTTTCTATGTTATTTATACTGTGTTTACTTTCTAAATTGATTTTTGTTACTAACCATTCAACAATTTAACATTTTTTCTTTTCATATTTTAGTGGTTTATTATAAGTGTATACATTTTATGTTTTAATTTTCAGGTTCTTTTGCTCCAATAATGAAAGGCTAAACTAGCTGAATTCTGAGGAGTTTATTACAAAAGTATATATATTTTTTGTATTGGGTTTTATTTTTATTCATGCGTATTACATTTCGTATGCTTTTTTTTCTATGTTATTTATACTGTGTTTAGCTTTTAAATTAACTTTGGTTAACAATTATTCCACAATTTGATATTTTTACTTTACAGCTTTTAGTGATACAATGATGAAGGGCTGCATCTACCTAAATTCTGAGATGTCTATAACATTTCACATGTTTTTTTTCTATGTAATTTATACTGTGTTTAGTTTTTAAATTTATTTTGGTTAACAAACATTCTTAAAATCCCGGCCAACGCCGGGGGGGGGGGGAGAATTGTTCTTCTGCTTGCGACTCTTTGCAGGACGTGGGATGCGTATCCACAAAATTTAAATACCTTTATTCATTGTTTTCTAGTATTTCCATTCTCTGACAATGATTGCTGAAGGGAGCGGGTCCCTAAACCGACCGACTAGACGGGCGAAGCACGGCTAAGTAAATTTGACATTTTTACTTTTCAGATTTTAGTGCTACAATGATGAAATCCTGAAATTATGAGATGTGTATAACATTTCACATACATTTTTTCTATGTTATTTATACTGTGTTAATTTTTAAATTGATTTAGGTTAACAAACATTCTTAAAATCCCGGGCATCGCCGGGTATTTCAACTAGTCTGAGATAAAACTGCTTGTACCTCTCAGGTATCAGAAAGAACTGAATTTCTTTAGCCTCGTACTGCAAATTTCGAACTAAGCTGGGCTTCTTGAGGTCAAAACATATGTGTATAAAATGTGGCGAGGAAGACTGTATGCTTGTTGTCTTGCTTGCTCAATTGTTGGATTATTAGACTGCTTGCTTACTTTCTTGTGGGGTTGTTAGATTATCTGCTTATTTGCTTATTGACTGACTGGATGGTTAGCGTACTTCTCCCTTCTCTCTCTCTCTCTGTGTGTATGTATGTATGTATGTATGTATTATATATATATATATATATATATATATATATATATATATATATATATATATATGTATATATATATATATACGTATATATATATGTGTATATATACATATATATATATATATGTATGTATTATATATATATATATATATGTATATATATATATACGTATATATATATATGTATATATACATATATATATATATATATATATATATATATATATATATATATATATATATATATATATATATATATATGTATGTGTGTGTGTGTGTGTGTGTGTATACACGAGGGGTGATCAAAAAGTAAGGTTATAACGCCTGCAAGGAAACGTGTACATTTTTTTCATAAAACCAATACAGACAACTGATAGTACATGCATTAGGTTATTTTTCAACATAGTCTCCATATTGGGTTAGGCACTTGTCTCTTCGTGGGATGAGTTTGAATATTCCCTCCTGGTAAAAATCCTGACTTTGTGTGTTCAGTCATGTTGTGGCGAAGTGTTTCACCTCCTCGTTTGAAGCGAATCGTCGGCCCCCTAGGTCCTCCTTAAAGTGAGGAAAGAGATGGAAGTCGCTTGGAGCGAAGTCCGGGCTGTAGGAAGGGTGGTCGATGATGTCCCAGAGAAGTATCTTCAAGTGCGTGGTGGTCCTCTGGGCTGTATGAGGTCGCGCGCGTTGTCGTGAAAGAAGATGAAAGTCGTGAAGGAAGATGCTGCCGGTAAATTTCAGCCGAGCTTACATGTTTCGCCCACAGAAATCGAATAACTGAGCGGATTGCTTCGCGAGACCAGTTTTCCACAAGAGTCGCCATTTCTGTAAACCTTCGACTAACGCTGTAGGCCGCGGGTAGGTGAAACTCTCCACAGTTAGCGACCGCATGTATTAGAATTACCGTACACAACTAATTTCTGCATAACAGATGAAACATTCAAGGAATATCGACCTTGTAACCTTAGTTTTTGATCACCCCTCGTATATATATATATATATATATATATATATATATATATATATATATATATAACGTAAGGGCATAATAATTCGACATTGTTGTCAATTGTAATTGTACATTTTCGAAAATGTAAAACCGTAAATAATAAATTCAAACAAAAATACTATTTAAATTGTTGAGATCTTTTTTAAAAATCTTATTAATCTGAATTTGAAGCGTTTTTATAATATCATAGAATCAATGTTATTTATATTATCATTGAACTTTTCATCCCTTAGGAGAAAACGCGATCAGTCACTTCAACAGAAATATTGTGTGCAAAATAATTCTAAAGGTTTTTTTTATCTAAACGAAGCTCTATCAGATGAATAAATATAAAATTACCAAACGAAAGGGAAAAAAATCTAAGCAAAGAATAAATTAGGAACCACGATCTAAAAAATAATCTTAAAATTCGAGTAGGAAATCAAGAGAAGAAAACAAGATTTATTTCAAAACAAAAGATATATATATATATATATATATATATATATATATATATATATATATATATATATATATATATATATACATATATATATATATATATATATATATATATATATATATATATATATATATATATATATATATATATATATATATATATATATATATATATATATATATATATATATATATATTTGAGCGATTCTTTTACGGGCAACTTACTGCATAATACAACCACAGAATCCGGAATTCTTTCGGGACAATTCAGGACGTGACTAAGTCTTTTTGTGGGACGCTGCCTGATATTTGTCCTTTATTCTATTTTGGACCTGTCTTTAGGAAATGTACATTAGATTGTTTCCCCGATAGAAAACTTTCGTTTCGTAGGATCTTAAACAGACACGTGAGAGGTTTTTTTTCTTGATAACATGTCATTTATATATAGAAAAATTAGATTGAATTGTAAATTCGGGAATTTTTCTTTAACTGGATTTATGGTTGGCATAAAGTATATATATGCCGTATATGGCATATGACCTAATTCGTTACATAATAATAGGATAATAAATGTTATAGTGAAAATAAATTATAATTTTCATAATTGTTTCTTGAATATATAGGGCTTAATATGTTGCAGAAGGAATAATAATGCTTTATTTCTTTACTTTTTTTTAACATTTCATTCATAATACTTACTCTGGATAATGTTTGCTGAAGCATCGATCGTAAAATGTTTCCAATCGTGGTCCTTGCCGTTATAGTTTGCGATTGAATTTCTGAACTATAATTACCTGTTGTTCAATGTATTTGGGAGGGCGGGTACAAGATGCTTGATTTTTGCTATACTTTTGGTTCTTTTCTCCTTTCTATTTTTTTAAGGATTGGCTGATTTAAAGCCACACCTAGAGGCACACTTCACCTTTTAATAATGATGCCAGCACATTTCATATAGAGATTATCAATAAAATTTTAACGTAGTTCCTCCATAACGGTCCTACGGAAAGCAAAGTTTCAGACGCTAAAACCATCCGTACCTCGCGAGTTATAATTTTCGCAGTGTGCCAAACCCAGTCTGTATCGCTTGGACAAGCAGTAAACAGTTAAACAGAAAAATACCAAAATGCGTCAAAATTTTGACATACATATATGTATATATACATACGTACATATATATAGATACATATATACATAACTAACACACACACACACACATATATATATATATATACACATACATACAAATGGCGTAAACAACGACAAGTAATCCTACTTTAATAACCCGCGGTAGTTTTGTTAGAAGAGACTACCTGAATTAATTTTTTTTTACTTTAGAGATTTTTATCTGGTTACTCATCAATAATGAGTTGAATTTTTAATTTTATGTTTTGCATATGTTTCTCATCACATAGGTAAGTGCCTTACTAATCAAGTATTTATATTAAAAGGTTTGTTATGATAAAAACTTTTGCTGGATTCAAGTTTTATTTTCATATCTATTACAACAGCACTTGTGATACATGTCCCTTTAGACATTTAATTTGCCCTTAACGATTGAAGAAACAATATAAACATTCTAGGTGAATCAGCATTGCAGAGCTGTTCTAAAATTATACCTTTGCACTCCTTAGACATCGTGTATCACTAACTGTCCGTGCACTAACTCCGTAGGCGCCTCTGTTGCACCTTTGATTATTATAAAATGTCAACTGACCCCTGGTAGCCCATTAGTAGCGCGTCGGATTTCGGTACAGAGGGTGCTAGGATAGAATCCCTACAAGCATCGTTAAATACTTCCGTATCTATTCCTGATATAGACACGTTAACTCCGTAGACCGAAACTCCTTCTTTGAGGTCAGTGGGTGATGAAGGTACGAACCCCTTAGATGTCGCCCTTGGGTTGCTCGGTCTACGAGCTCAAAACTCCCTGATCAAAATAGATGTTCTTGAGTATGATAATGATGATAATGAATGTACTTGATGGACGTAAAAAATAGATGAATATTATGATAACTGGCACGAGGAATTACACAGAGCAAGGATGACCTGATAGAAAAAATAGATTTTACACTGTCGTCGAATGTTGTGGTACCAGGAGTTTCTTCTAGTGTTGTGTAGAACCTTTGTCACTTAATTAATAGGGAAAAATTGGCTATATAGCTATGATGCAAATGCCTAAGTGATTTGTCTTTATAATATTGATTTTTTTTTTTTACATTGAGCATTACGTATTCAGGTATTGCTACGTGGCGATTGGTCTTCAGTGATTCATTGGTCGATACTTGAAAGTGGGGGGGGACCGGAGGTGTCAAAGAGATTACATTGAGCATTAAAGAGCATTTAGACACGAAACTAAATATATCCTTCAATAAATGAAATACATAATGTATATGATAAACGCAAATGTAGCCAGATATTTTCGTCGGTCGGAGTTTTAAAGGTGTGAATAAGGAAAAACGACATCGTTTGAAGATAGTAACTTAGGGATGGCGTTGTCAAACCTGAATTACCTCCTAAAAAAGTGATTCAAATTAACGCTGGAATCGGCTATTCCTGTACATATTTTAATTACCCCAGGAGGGGTAGAGTGATCCAATGCCCTTCTTCTACATTGCTTTACTATTTCAAAGAAGTACAATGCAACACAGAGGCGGTCTGGAGGATAGGATGATGAACAAGCTGCGAGGTGAAGTCTGCGAAAGTCAAAAATACCGGCCCCATGACAAACTCAAGAAAACATGCTGGGACAGACGGATGTGATTCTTGACCCCTACCTCCGTCATCTTGCGTTCTAGAAAAAGTATGACAAATAAATGTTTTTTTCCGGATAAATGAAGTACTTCTCGGTAGGATAGAGGCATGACTATAAATCCTCTCCGTGTAAAAGATAAAGAGATAATTTGAGAGTCGCATGGTGACGCATTTTATTACAGTGGTGGGAATTATAGCAATATAAACTGTAAAATAATATGCCATATATTTACTACTTTTTCATTCATTTTCCCAAAAAAGCAAATCTAAATGTTCTAAATTCAGTACTTATGTAGTATGATTTATATCTTTATTCTGATAAAAACTTAAAGTGGGTTTGAAAAAATATTTATAATACTTAAATTCGGCGTAAATAAGGCCCTTTCATGCGTTGAGGTGTACTCAAGTACAGTAAAGTACCGAAACATGTAATAATGAACGATTAAGAAGGAGGTAATAAATGTGCATCGGGTAATATACTCTGATCTAAATTTAATTTATGAGGTTTCGGTTTCAAATAAAAAAATTCACAGTTACTCGAGCCTGTAGTTTTAAATTAAAAAAAGCGCCCCTTAGAAAAACTTTTTTTTCGATTCATATTCGGATGCAGACATTAGTTTCTTGGTAAGAAAGATAAATGATATTTGTTTCCTCTCCACGTAAAGGATAGTATATTTTTTAAGACATGAATTTTATTTTTACAGAGTTTTTAAGTCGAACGACGTGACTTCGTAAATTAAAATTCGCGTTCTTGCGAAAGAAGGACAATTCGTCTTATCGATCTTGCTACATAAGCCAATTTGCATTGTTTAGTTTACGATTTCTTCAAAAATTTAAAAATTGAAAATTCTCCATGATAGCACTTTTACATTTAAGCTAATTACATTTATCGCATTCGTGAAGATGTTTGCTATTCATGAATGATATGACCATAGTTAAAAAACAACTTCGCTGTTACCACAGCTAAATTCGTAATCTGCGTATTATCAAGTGAATTTTTTTTGTCATCACAAAAGGCATTTTGATATAGAAAAATATACAATGAGTGAACAGTTTATTACGACCATTTACTCAATACATCGTTGGGACATTTTTTGCTCTCGTTACTGCTGCGATTCTCTTTCGCATGGACTGTACGAGATGTCGGTAGGTGGCTTGAGGAATTTGAGACCATAGCCAGTGAACTGCAGTTTTCGTATGATTCGATTGTTATATACGATTTGATGGTTCTGCATACAGCTATCTATCGATGTCCCTTTTGATCTCATCTTACAAATTCTCACTTAGATTGAGATCTGGTCGTTGTGGGACCAATAAAGCAGTCTCTGTCATGCTTTTCAAACCGTCAGTGGAGAATGGGATTTTTATGGCAGGGAATATTGTTCTGCTACATGTATCAATCTCCAGTGGTTCAAACCAATAAAGTAACTGGATGTACTTGGTCAGCGACAACACTTAAATACCCCTTGGAATTCAGACGTCATTCCACACATATTAAATACCCCCCAAAAAATAAAAAATAACAAACAGGAAAACATCCCCCAAAGCATAACATTGTTTCCACTAGAATGAGGTGTTACGGCAAAGAATTTCGGGTTCATGCTTTCGTGCTGTGTTTTCCATATTCCTAACCTGTCATCTACTTGCTGCAATTGGAAACTGGATTCATCGGATCACATTGCACTTTCCTATTCATTTATTGCCCAATACGTGGGATCCTGTGGGTACTGGAGACGTTTGATCTTGCTAGCTGAAGACAGCAAAGGCTTCCGAACAAGCCTTTGGATTCACTAACCGGTATGGTGAAATGCGCAACGAACAGTAGACCGAGAGGCCATCGAAGGTGGTCCCCGATTTAAATTAACTGTAATTTTACATACTGGGGGCCTTTTGTTAGACTGGAAAAGTTTTGAAACTCTCCTTTCAGCAGCCGGTGATGACCACACTCCTTACATAGAAATCCGGTTTTTTCTTTGGCAGCCCACTCTTCTTAAATATGAACAACAGCTGTTCTCGAACCCTTCACAAGCGAAATAGTTTCGCTGAAGTTTGCCCAGCTGATACTCGCTCCACTGCTTTTAGCACCCAGATTCATTCCATATTCATCGCGTTTTTTACCCGCTCCTTCACAAGCAATACACTTACTTCAACTACTAAGCAGAAACAACCAGACATTTTAGCTGGTTTACATAAAATTATCAGGTGGTCATTTGTTCATTTAGTATAACATATTGGCTTGTAATAGGGGACACAGCTGCTATGCTGGTGAATTTCTTCGCCTTTACTATCCCTTATGTGAAGGTTGAATATTTCGGCCTGAAGTCTTTCCATTTGAAAATAAACTTATCTCTTACTCGATTTTGTTCCATATTTTTTTTTATCTCAAACTTATTTCAAAATCTATTATAAGATTTTTTCCCGCGTAAGAACATGAATTATCGAACATGAATTATCCGCGTAAGAACATGAATTTTGGTTTTGTTAACTAAGTCCATTGTTTACGAATATAAACTCAAATGTAAATAAATTATCTATATATATAAAACAGTTCCGTAACTGACTGACTCACTGACATACAACGCACAGACCAAACCGCTGGACTTAAAGGGTTGAAAATTTGCATGGCGATTCTTCTTATAGTGTAGGGGTGCTGTTTGGACCCACCCATATAGAGGGCGCTTTGCGAGCGAGAGAAGTTTGTCACTCGGACATTCGACTCTCACCTAATAATGAGCAACACGCTGCACTTGGAATTAAGTTTATAAATATAAAAAGTTGTAAATAAATAAACCAGTGTAATTGTTAAGCTCTCCCACCTCGGATTCTTCATTTAAGTTTGAACTGTTTTACTTGAAATTTACTCGACCACTTTCGACAATTTTGCGGAATAAGGAGGACCTCGACCCGCTTTCAGATGTACTAAGAAAGATTTTTGAAAAATTCTTCATAGATTTTTTAAAATTAAATTTTTAAGCTGTTTAGTAACTTTTTTTAAGTTTGCATTTAAAACACTAATTTGAGGGTTATAAAAATTTATATCACGAGAAAGATCATAAAAATTTCTTTAAAATCAGATCTTTTTCGAATCTGTACATCCATTTTCTGATTTTTGGTGAATTTGTAAAGATTAATTTTTAGAATTTAATTTATTAAATGCTGATCACGTGATATTTTTTTTCTGGTACTTTAAATAAATTTATCGTCACGTGAATAACAACTAAATAGACAAAAAAAATTTTTTTTTCTTGCTAATGCGGCAGACGATTGGACACTATCCAAAAAAATATTAAAATACAATAAAAGATATTATGTTCCTCAAAGTGTACTATATTAACTGTACTATATTCTTTAGTATGTCCTATTACATTCAATTTGAATATTCTCTTCTACATTATTTTGTCTATAAAAATATCCCTTACGGTTTTTTTATAAATATATATATATATATATATATATATATATATATATATATATATATATATATATATATATATATATATATATATATATATATTTACATCAATTGTATACATTGACCGTCGTATTTATTATAAATATAAATATATATATATATATATATATATATATATATATATATATATATTCATTTATTTTTGCATTAATTGCATACATTGACCGTTGTATTTAATTTGAATGTACTCCGTAGCAAAGTGTGGGTTTTCAGCTAGTATTAACATATAAAGTTAATCCTTTACACGTAGTCGATTTTTATCGACTTTGAAATCGAATGCTTTCAATTCCATTGGTACCGAACAATTATTTTGAGGTGTATTTTTATGAGACAATATTCTTTGTTTAGCAACTTCGAAGTATATTGTTTTAATTTTTTTCCAGGTTCGCTTACTCTAGGAATTATCGTTTACGAAAAAAGAACTTGAATCTAAATAAATCATATGATGTTAATATAAGTACGAAGCCATGTTAATTTGGCCTACTAGATATCAAACTCTATAATTTTATATTCTATTTTACAAAGATAATCTTCAAAACGCTTAGCCTAAGTTCTGGTTCACTTTTTTTCGTACCCATTAAAGTTTATGCAACTGACTGCTTGTGACGTCAAAAGTGTGAACAAAAATAGATTTTTACTTAAAAAATTAATTCCATATAGAATCATTGAGAATTTGCAATGAAGAAATAAAGAAAACGTCAGCTTACTGACGTCACAAATTAATTTCTCGAAAAATGTATCTATCATAAATATAAAAATATTTCTCCAACAAAGCTTAACTTAAGGTTTAAACATTTTCGAAAAAAATTTATGGTTTCATTTGAAAAGGAAATCTTTTAGGAATCCAAAACTGCTTTACTTTTATTCTATTCGTACGATTATTGGAAGAGAAGATACGACCAAATTAATAAGCCAGAAACGAGGCTTAAAAGACCGGAAGTAAAACCTTTTAATGCATTTTCTAGAAAACCAATTTTTCAGTTATTTCTGTATACTATAAAGTTAATTACTTAAAAAATTTCAAATATATTTTAATGAAATTTCGCAATGGGATTTACATATTACTAACTGCGTTTTGAAGTAAAAGGTAATGCTCTGCGTGTAAATTAATCATTCTACAGGTACCTGTACATAGAAAACATAATTTAAAAAAATCTGTGTTTTTCTACATATTTTGATATATTTCAGTGATTTTCAAAAATATTTTTAAAATTTTAGTGTATTACTGTGACGGAAATTACAGCGTGTAACAAAATTATACGACCACCCAAAATATCACTCATTTTAATATTAAACTGCATAAAATGAATAATTTTAAAATTTGAAGCAAATGAAAAAAGTTATATTTTCTCAAATAAATCGTTTAAAGGAAAAAAAAATTGAGTTAATTTCACATAGCAAATGATTTTTTGAAATCTCGGTGTAACATAAATATAAGACCACTTATTTTTTTATTTAAAATCGTTTGCGTTTTTAAAACTATTTTATTTTTTTCTTTCAAAATCGTAGATAAACTGTAACTTTACATCACAAAAAAGTCCAAACGATAATATTGTAAAAGAAAATAGAATTTAATTTGTTTGTTTTTATGAGGAAATTCTAAATGCCGCGTGGAAGAGAATTATCTGAACTAGAAGTTCGAAAAATTTGGTTTTATAAGGCTCTGGAAAATCGGAACGTGAAATAAGTAAGATACTTAAACATTCTAAAACTGCTATTCATAACGTTTTAAGTAAAAGAGATTTTTATGGAAAATATAAAAGATCTGGCAGAAAGAGTAAATTATCAACTCGCGATAATAGACGAATTTTCAAGCTTGCAAAGAAACAGAACTTGTCTACTCGTAAAATAACACAGCAGACAAGTAAAACTATTTCACATATGACAGTCTGGCGCACTTTAAGATCAAATTCAAATGTTGCTCTTCGGAAATTAAAAAGAAAACCAATACTGTTCAAGCATCATAAAGAAGTAAGGCTGAAGTGGGCAAAGGAAGTCATGACCTGGGATGCTGCTTGGAAAAATATTTTTTCCGACGAAAAAAATTTAATTTGGATGGCCCGGACGGTAATATTTCCTACTGGCATAATTTACGAACGGAACCTCGGGTTTTCTTCAGTAGACAGATGGGTGGTGGCTCTGTGATGGTGTGAGGAGCTTTTGCATATGATGGGAAATGTGATATGCAGCGAGTTCTTGGGAAAATGGACTCCATTTGTTATCAACAACTTCTTTACCAACACCTTATACCTTTTGGCCCATTTTTAGGAGGATCAAACTGGAAATTTTAGCAAGACAATGCGCCATGCCATGTGTCTAAATCAAATAAAAACTGGTTTCAAAAAGAAAAAATCGAGGTCTTTAACTGGCCAAGCCTTAGTCTAGACCTGAATCCCACCTAAAACTTGTGGGGCCATTTGGCTCGTCAAGTGTATGCAAATAACCGTCAGTATGATTCTGTGTATGAATTGGAACTAGCTATTATGGATGAATGGGACAAAATTCCTAAATATTTGCTCGAAAACCTAATTAATTCAATGAAAAATCGATTATTTGAAGTTATTCAGAAAAATGGTGGATCAACATCATATTAGTTTTATTAAGAAAATTTGTTTTAACTAGTGGTCTTATAATTTTGTTACAGATATTTGATTGGAAAAATTTGAAATTGTTGATAAAATAATTAGTATATTTAAATATCTCTTAAAAATAATATACATATATTTTATATTTCATTTATTAACACCAACCAAATTTAATTTTTAAAAAATTATACTATTTATAGTAAAAATCACAAAATACACAGTGGTCTTATAATTTTGCTACACACTGTAGTTGTGTTTGTCAATTGTAGAGGTCGTTAGTCGTCCATGTTATGATGTATTTTTAACATTGATTTGTCTCTTGTAATTTTTATCTGTGTTCAGTATTCTCTTTGTTATGAACCACCGAGTATAGAACGTCCGTTTAATGGACGATAGGATGATGAATAAATATTTACTGGGATTTATAATGGCTATGTTTTTTTGGAGTCTGGTCATCCTTTTTGCTTCAGTTTCAGAGGTACATGTCACACTAGTATGTAGCATAAAGGAAATAAAAATTTAGTTAATTGAACTGAGTGTAAAGGCCTGTTCACATAGTAGAATCCGTCAGCGCGTGCGTTCACAATTCCGTTGGCGCTGATTGGTTCCGTCATCGCTCATTGGTATATGATTGCTTGAAAATCTTTACGCTAACGCTCCAGATTCCGTGTGAACAGGCTCTAAGGCCTGTTTGGTGTAAGCGTACAATTTTACTAGAATTATGTTTGTTGTCATGTTTTTATATCACATTTGAATTACAAATATATATATATATATATTTATTTATTTATTTAATAAGTATTGTATATATTTTTTTCAAAAAATTCCCTGAACGTAAGCATATACCTTAAGATTAATGGGTTGTATTTTAGAAAACGAATTGTGTTACTCAAATGAATTCTATTTAAGGATTTCGTTAGATTTCAAATGCGCTGTTTCAATGGAATCTACAAAGAACCCAAATAGATAAGGAAAAAAAATTCGATGGATGAAAAGATTTTGATAATTTCGTTGAAAATCCTATTTTGCGAAAGCCATGTTTGAACGAGTCTTTTATGAGTATCATCCAGAAAAAGAACAGCCATGCGACCCTGATATTATTTTCAAGCCTTCGAAGCAATTGCGGACGTGACTGTAAGTCCTCATAAAATGTTACTTTATTCTTATTTTCTTTTACGGTTCCCTCTTCCGACGATACGTAATCGATTGTTTTCTGAAAACCCAGCTTAAATGAAAGACTGATGCCTCAAGGTTTCTGTGATCTCTCCCCAAATCTGGTATTGTCTGCGTTTAGACCAGTGGTACCTGAACTTGTGGTCCGCGAACCACTGATGGTTCGAGAGAACCCAAAAAGTAGTCCGCGAGGCCAGGAGTGATTAAAAAAATTGGTTTCATCCTTTCAAAACTCGAATTTAAACATTAAAAAAAATCCCAATTTTTTGTTGAAACTATGAAAATTTTTGTATTTCGTCTGTTTTTTGACGTTTCGGGTAAGAAAAAATCCTTCTTCTGCTTAACAAATTGTAATATATTTTCTGTGACGCGGACTCAAAGCATCACAGCCATTTTATAGCTGCTAAAGCAATAGCAGGAAGAAAATCTCGTTAATTTTTATAATTTTCGCAGGCTTTTATGTTTACTATTTTGTTTTCTTTTACGTTAAATTTGTTGTTGTTATGTTTGTTTATCACTTTTTATTAAAGTAGTTCATCACAAAAATTTGTTTATTAAAAAAAATGAAACCCATTTTTTCCTCTAAAAGAATTAGTTGGGAAATGTTCCTCGATGAGTTTTTTTAAATTGGTCTTTGACCAACAAAAGGTTGAGAACCACTGGTTTAATCAAACGAGGATTGCTGACTGGAGTACAGATCTGAAAATACCAATAATTTGTAATCCCAGTTGAAATTTTAACGAAACTTTGTTTCATTGTTTGTACTTAGTTCAGGATTACCACATTTTTACAAATATTACACTATTATGCACTAACTACTATCGATCCGTTGAATTACAGAAGAGGAAACTAAGGGCTTGTTCACTTAGAATGAGTGGCGCGGTGGCCCAGTTAGCAAAAGCAGAGGGTCAGTGATCTGAACGTTCCTGGTTTGATGCTCGTCGGAGCAAACCCCCCGCCGTGTTCACTAATGGTGGCCAGGTCACTTAAAATAGGTCGTGGCTGCAATGTCCTCCAAGTTCTCAAATTTACCTCTGGAGGTGAGGGGTCGAGTGTTCCAGTCTCGTCACTTGACTCGGCTCAAAATTGCTGGACCGATCATTTAGCCAAGTCGGACTCCGACCCTTGTGGTGCTAATTCAAAACAGGAGCCCTTTCAGCCCAACAGCCTATTAGGACCTGGGGAATGGAACCTCCACCTAGGGGGTATTAGCAACAACAACAACAACAACATGGAATCCGCCAGCGTAATATTTTTAACCAATCATATACCAATCATTGACCCATTTAACCAATCAATGCCTACGGAATCTTTGACGCTGACACTGACGGATTCTATGTGAACAGGCCCTAAGAGTAAATGTCGTAACGATTTCAATAACCTTGTCAATACTGCTGTTAATCTACTCAACGCAATGAGGGAATGTTTCCCCAAGCACCGCTTCAATTCCTCCATTTGTGTATTTTCCCCAGACAGTCGGGAAAAACACGAGAAAAGCACCCTTTTCACACAATTTCACTGTCTCTCTTCTTATCAGCAAAATTCCAACTTAATCCGCTAAGAAGGGTTGCAACCACGGTCATCCAATTTTTCTCTTCTTATCGCCTTCTCCTCGCAGACCACAAGCATAATCTTTTGTCCACAGCTATCACGGCGCGCATTGGCGCTTGAATTTGTCGAGAACTCCTCCAGGTGGTGTTAACATCAAGTCACGTGATAACACTGAGCTCCAGACAAGAGCGAATTTACGAGCGCAGACAAGGACTGACACTGGCCAGAGCAAGATGTTCCTTCTAGATAAAAGCCCGACGCCCACATCGGAGGTGTTCCTACATCCATCACCACTGATATGCCGTCCTCCTGATCTGACATAATAGAATATCTCCAATTTACATTGATGTAACTAATGGCAATAAGCCAGGGACCCTAAGTCCATTCAAGTTCCTTTTCTTCAATATTTAATAAACCTTAAAGAATGATCATTAAGAATAATTAGTCTTTTTAAACTCTGTCATTTGTGTCTTCTTTTGCAGCTCTACATGAAAGGAGGTATTTTTTTTTTTTGAAAAATTGTCGGCCATCTTGTAACTATTGTAATCGTCTCCTACATCCAACCCCCCAATGAATTACGACAGTAACTACCGTTGCATAGATAAAATATGTCGGCGCGCATGGTGCATTTCACGACGAATAGATGAGCCTCGCTTTTTTGCTAAGTCGATTAAGCCCATAAATTCCAAAAGTGGAGGAAAGTGATAAAATAATAGACATTGTTTTTTAAAATGCCTCTGAAAATATAAATTCAAATAAACATTGTAGAATCTATCATTGCAGATGTAGCATTTATATCACGACATATAGGATAGAATATCTTTGGAGTCATCGTTATTATTAGTGCATCTTTTGCGTGACTAAGGGACTTAGTAGGTTTGGCAAGTGAAAAAAAAGTAATAACATCCATTTCAATCTTCAAATTACCTTTTTACTGCAGGGAAAAAAATTGAAATAATTGTTTAATACTTCACAAGTACTTACTTCTGCAGCAGTTAGACTATAACTGTTTCATTAATTTTAGTCTATTTATGAAACAACACTAAACGATTTACAGTTATCATCCAGTACGTGCTTCTGCAGCAGTTAGATTATAACAGTTTCATTAATTTTACTTTATTTATGAAACAACACTAAACGACTTACAGTTATCATCCAGTACTTGCTTCTGCAGCAGTTAGACAATTACAGTTTCATTAATTTTACTTTACTTATGAAACAACACTAAACGATTTACAGTTATCATCCACCACTTGCTTCTGCGTTTGAATTGCATTATTGCAATGTTTTGCATTAGAGTATGGATTTAACTTGATTGGCTTCTGAAAAAGTTACTTATTATGCGATGACTAAAACAAATTTTTGTCATTTGGGGGTGTTCATTATTATTATTTGGGAAATTTATTATGAATGTAATAAGTTAGGAATCCGTCTAGTACTTTGACACTAAAATTTCAAAATTTTCAAAAAGTGGACTCAACGGATTTGACCAGTGAATATAGCAGAATATCAAACAACATTTTTTACTTGATTCTCGTTACATTATCATACTCCATTATTTTGGTAACTAAGAAGCCCTGTTTTACTTTAGGTTTTGCCTAATAATTATGAATCGGCTAAATAATGCGCGCGGCCATTTCACCGGTAAATTTAAGCAACATTTTCTGTTTTTAATTAATTTTATCGTTATTCCGATAATTACTATGACGCAGTTGTTCTCTCCGAAAGAGGGGTCCCTGGGCGAACAAAGATTTGAGAAACAGAAAAATCAATCGAATGTCTAATTGATTTTTGCATAAAATTGGATACTGCGTGCATAAATTTTGAGGTGTTGAGAAGCAGTCGATTAAACGAGAGAAGCACGGTATACACTTGGTAAGTTTATCTGGAAACTTAGAAAATGCATTTCACTAATGAAAGAGTTCATTAACATATATCTTTTTTTTTAACTGCCGTTGAAGCGTGATAAAAATGAATTGTTCTTTGTGTTCATTTGTTATTTGCATGACACTTTAATAAAAAATAATTGTGTTTTTTATGTTTATGTATTGAAACATATATTTTAGTTTTGCTTGGAAGTTGATAGCGAAGTATTGAAATTGGGGGAAAAGCAAGTCATAGAAAATGATAAATGAATAAACAGGTTTTCGATCAATGTTTTGCCTTGCACGGACATTTTTTCATTATTGAACTTGAAGTCATTTGAGTTTATTTTTAATTACTACGTTTTTTAAAAAAAAGTATCGAAACACTGTCATTAAGAAGTAACATTGAATTATTTCAAATACTTAAATATGGACGTTTCTCTTAATATTTATTGGCGCATTTTAGTGTAAAATTCTCTGAGTCTAAAGTGCTATAGTAAAGAAAATACTTTTGAAAATGTGTTTTTCTGTAGTTTAAAAAAAAATTTAAAGTCTTTTACTAATGCACATTTATACGTAATTTCTAAAAGTCTATCTTGACGTAATTTTTAGAATATAGACTGTCGTCTATTCTAAAAATTTCTATCTTGACAGGTATTTCTTAAGATTATAAAGCTTCATCTGAAGTTATACGATTAAAGATAATATACGAGGAACTAACTGAACATATATTCCTGTTATATATATATATATATATATACACAAGGTGCGGCCACTAATTTCCAGGACTGGTCTAATAACTCCAAAAAATATGACATGAAATACATACCCATTTAACATGTTTCTAAGTAACTCCCACCTGCCATAACGCACTTCTGTGCTCGGTTGTATAAGTTTCGGAGACAACTTTTAAAGTCCTCTTTCGGAATGCTCTTTAATGTGGACGTCACCGTTTTCTTGATGACTTCGACGTCCTCAAATCTTGTTCCCTTCAGCAAATCTTTCAGTTTTGGAAACAAGTCTGTCGGTGCTAATTTCGGAGATTACGGAGGATGCTGCAACTCCCCGACCCCATGCTGGGCCAATTTGCTGAAGGGAACAAGATTTGAGGATGTCGAAGCCATCAAGAAAACGGTGACGTATACATTAAAGAGCATTCCGAAAGAGGACTATAAAATATGTTTCCGACACAGCCGAGCAGAGAAGTGCATTATGGCAGGTGGGAAATAATTCGGAACATGTATTTCATGTAATATTTTCTGGAGTTATTAGATCAGTCCTAAAAATTAATGGCCGCATCATATATATATATATATATATATATATATGTGTGTGTGTGTGTGTGTGTGTGTGTGTGTAAGTAAGTAACAGGGAATTATAGAAAACACACTCGAGTAGCTGTTTGTAACAGGCATTCTCCCTCATATATACAATGAAGTGCCTGGAAATCTGGGGTACCTGTCTATTACGTCGTTCGGCATTGGTTGTTAAAGCCCATATGATGCAGTGAATGTTGTACAGTCCTCATACTGATATTAATAGAGTCCCCAGCATTGTGTTGCGATATTATTTGCGCGAATGATCCGCTCATTTCGCTTGATATGATTTTAGTCAGACGACTCTGGTCACGGACATCCAGGGCTTCAGATAGCCTAAAGGTAGCGCGTCGGCTTTCGGAGGTGAGGGTGCTCGGATCGAATCCCGGAAAGCGCCATTAAGTATGTCCGTGCCTAGGCCGGATATGTCCACTTTAAATCTGTAGACCGTAAAGTCTCTCTATGATGTCAGAGAGGGTGGGAGAGGATACGATCCCCGCAGATGTCACCCTTGGGTGTGCTCCGTCAAAATTGAGGTAACACCTGGTTAAATTGAAATGTAATAGATCACTACGTTGATATTTTTATATCAATAATATAATAATAATTGTAATAATTATTATATCCAGTTGATTCTGGTTAATTAGACCTCATCGGGACACGATCATTTGGTCCTAATAACCGGCTGGTGAATAATATTAGGCTTATGCAATAGGACTTGTTTCGGTTCTTTAGGATTCGGTCCGAATAAGCGTCTGGTCCGATTAACCGATGGTCCAATCAACCGTATTCGACTATATATATATATATATATATATATATATATATATATATATATATATATATATATATATATATATATATATATATATATATATATATATATATATATATATATATATATATATATATATGGCTTGGTACAAGACGTGCCTAAGTCAGTTTTGTCCAAGATGACTTTGTCTGCTTATGTCTATTAAAAAATACTATTTTCAATGTAAGAAGTACCCAAGTCTGTCCGATGCTTTAAAAGTGTTTCCTAAACCATTGTTCAGAATTGGGTACTTCTTACATTGAAAATAATATTTTTTTAAGTCATCTTGGAAAAGAATGACTTAGGCACGTCTTATATATATATATATAAATATTGGTATATATATATATATATATATATATATATATATATATATATATATATATATAAATATTGGGAATAAATTCATTAAATTAAAATAATAGCTAGATTAAAAATAAATTATTTAAAATGTTACTTAAAAATATTAACTTATTAAAACTTAATTATAGGTAGCTAAAATAATAAAAAGTAGTACCACGTTCAGGAATAGCTTAGGTTTTTGCAAGACACTTATGGAACTTTTGAAAGCAAATGTCAAGGAGGATTAATATTGTTAAAACATTGAATGCGGGATTCTGACGTTACTTCGATAAGTGAAATATTTAATTTCACTTATCGTCGTAAATGTCACTTTCTTTACATGGTATTAAATGAATATAATGTTTCGACATCATTAGAATGAAAATATTTTCCTGTCCCGAAACGCAAGAACTTAATAAAGTAAATATTGTTATTCAAATCCCTCTCTGCCTTGTTTTGATTTAATATTATTTTCTGACTTCGCAAGAGGAAAGTGAATTATTTTCTTTCCTCGAGTTTTTAATGATCGCCGTCATGTTTGTAACTGCAAAAAGAATTCCGCCTGAATACAAGACGGAAGCAGTTTCTTTGAAATTTTCTTGCAAAAGTGATGGCTTGAAATTGTTTTAATGACAAATTTGTTCATTTTTTTTCTGTAGTAATATCAGAAAAAAAAACTGTTTTTTATGCAAAATCTCCCGTGATCCAATTTTGATACGATGGTTATATCCATCTCGTTATTATTTAACGATATACATTTCAAATGAAATCAAAGAAATGACACTACTTTTATGACTAGTCACTAACTAGTCGTTTCAAATATATCAAAGAATATATTATTTAGCATATGATCTATAATTTATTAGAAATAAATAAAAAATTTTATTTATTAAATATTCTACATTAGTATTTTAAGAAAAATATAAATATTATAAAACATAAATAATTATCATAAATTATTAACTTGGTATAAATTATTTGGAAGGCTAGTTGCTAATTTATTTGTGACTAGCATTCGGAAGAACATGATGGACATTTACATTATTTTTTATGCAAAATTTTATGATGCAGATATAAACGTCTCCGACTGCACGTTAACATTAAAAATGTACGGTATTTATTGAAACAAATTTTGAAGAATTGTGTAGCCAATTTAGGAATACATTTATAAGTATTGAATGGGAATCAGACACTTATATATATTCGTGATTGATTTATGATCGACATAATTTTTCAAATCAGTCCAAACGTTATTACTGCAATATGTCAGTCTTCTATGGTCTGTTCGAAATAGAACGTTTCATGGAGAATGAATGTAGTTACGTCTTGATGTATTTAATTCTAGGATTTATCAAGAAATATTTCTAAAAAAAAATTTGCAATTGCTCTATGACTACGATATTTGCAACAAATTGGGACAAAAGGTTGAATAGATGGTGTACTTACATCTCAA
Organism: Dolomedes plantarius; assembly: GCA_907164885.2. Taxonomy (NCBI): domain Eukaryota; kingdom Metazoa; phylum Arthropoda; class Arachnida; order Araneae; family Dolomedidae; genus Dolomedes; species Dolomedes plantarius. Next base: position 40,200,629 of record OU015495.1, read on the forward strand.
CGGAAAATCGTGTAACAAGGGGAGTAATAGGGTTTTCTGACCTTGTGCGGTAACTCTGTCTAAAATGACATCTGCAGAAATGACAATGCAAATAACTACACTGAAGTGCCACTGAATTAGGGATAGCAAAGCCTATGCAAATTGTGTAGCGCTGCGCACCATGTATGCGCAAGTGAGGGCGCTATGGTAACTGCATATATAGCGCGTAATGTGGTTGTTTTGAATTAGTTGTTGGAATTGACAGCATGGGTAAACTGCCTGATTTAGACGCCTTCGATCCCGGACAAATCGTAGGTGCGCGACGCATCGGCCATTCAATTTCCAAAATCGTCAGACAGCTAGGATTTTCAAGGTCGACAGTGTCAAGAGTATACCAAGTGTACTATTGCTGAAGTGTGGCAATAGTAATTATAGTTGAATAAAGGAGATGATATTTATAATAGTTCGTAACAGTGAACTTGAAGTTCTCGGAGTCATAAATTGTTTGTAGCAGTATGAAGACAAAAGTTCGGGATACTATGGCTACGTAGAAAGTTCAGGCAGGCAAGTGGCCCTAAATAGTTCTGAAACCTAAATTCATTAAAAACTGTTCTTGCAATATTAATCACGTTTCGATGATGGGACCAAGACTCCGGACACTGCAAACAGATACTGATGAATGTCTATAATTTGATCACGATGAATTTCTGGAAGGCATGGAGCAATCGTCAACTACCACGCAAACGGTGAATATGGCCGGATGGGTTCCGAAGATTTAGAAACTCACGAAGTGTACGAAGGACCAATTAAAAGAAATTATGACGATCCTTTCAGCTGTAAATAGTGGAGTACAGTCTCTTCAAAAAAAAAAAATTACTAGCACGATCATATTCACGGAGTACGTTGTGCCGGAAACAAATTTCTAGTGCAATACCACAGGAACACGAGCGGCTAAAATCCCTCAACAGAAAAATATAAAAAAAACTGCTTCACTCACAAAAAGGTAGACGAAACATATGTAGACTTTGAATTCACGTTTATTTGAGATGAATATATAAGTCTCTTGGTTAATGAATAATAACAACAAAAAGGTCTGCTACATAATAGAAAAGAGCTTCAGGTCTACACGACCACTTAGGCACGAGCATCAAAAATAAAATAATAGTATTGAAGGAATTTTTTTTAAAAATATATACACAAATATCAGATCACGAGAATACACTGGTACTCACTATTTGACAAAAAAAAACATCCCCCTCACCAAGCCACGGCCAAACAAAAAGGACCGATAGCTCGGATCAGGGTTTCTTAGAGCAAGTTTTTATCTACCAAAAAAAATTCTGAATCTCTGCATCCCATCTCTTTTTTTTTCAGCCCTGGACAACGCAAGGAGAGAAGGGTTGCCGTACAACCAATCTCGCCAAGGCGTGCAGAAGGGAGAGGAGAAAGACAACCTTAACAGCACCCCAACACATTGCCAACACCTTGTGTCCATAAAATAAAATACGCGAAGCATCGCCAAAACTGGAAACCTTAGGTACCACATTCCTCTTGCCAGAAGAAAATGCCAGAAGAACCCTTTTAAGGAGTTTCATTGGCCGAGACTGGCTGAGCTTAACCAATCCGAGGAGCTGGTCAAACAGCGCGAAGCCCAAACGCCTGTTCTGAGAAAAACTGTTTCCCATGCAAGAGAATCGTAATAAATTACGTTCGCCGCAGGCGCGGAAAGGGGAAATAGGAGCCTTTAGCATAAACAGAGTTTAATAGCTTAAAAAGACCCATCAATGCTGTTAACAAAAACACGGAAACAGGGAAGAAAAGACATCTTATTTCGTGGACACGAGGCTAGCAATTAGGGGACCTAGCTGACAAAGACTTAAAGAATATAGGACGGCAAATTGCACTGCCAGATGTTAGAAGATAGGCTATTCTCAATTACCGACCGAACGGACTTAAAGTTATAGAGACCTCCCATGACTAAGAGCCTGGGAAAAAAAAATAAATTACTATCAGATAAGGAAAGGAAACATTACTAGCAGATTTAAGATTAAAATTAAAGTTATAATTTAAAGTTTAAGAGAACTACACAAATTAAATTAAATTAATCAAAATAAAGGAACCTGTAACGAATTCCTCGTTACACCAAGAATACATGGATGGTGGAAAAAAAAAACTAGCGATCGGGAAACTGCAAAGGACAATTAGCCTTGACAGTGCGTGGTGAGAGACGGCTCACGCGCATTGTGCGTAGCCAGCGAAGCCCAACATTAGCTCAAATTACCACCCAGTTTAATGACGGTGCCAGTCGTACAGTCAGTAAACGGACTGTGCAACGCTCGCTTCACCGTATGGGTTTCGGGAGCCGTCGACCTACGAGAGTACCATTGCTCTATACTCGCCATCGGGCTGCACGTCTTGTCTGGGCAAGAGATCATAGAGACTGGAGTGTAGAGGACTGGAAACGAGTAGCATGGAGTGATGAGTCTCGATTCCGACTACTTAACGCCGACGGGAGGCTGAGACTATGGCGTCAGGCTCATGAAGCCATGGATCCTGCATGCGTGGCTGGAACTGTACAATGGCATGGTGGCTCAATCATGGGCTGGGGTGTTATTTCGTGGCACAGATTGGGATCTTTGGTGCGTGTACCAACCTTCCTGAATGCAATTCGGTACGTAGAGTTGCTGGGTGATCACCTCCATCCGTTTATGCTGTTCTGTTATCCGCACGGTAATGGAGTTTTCCAGCAAGACAACTGTACCTCTCACAAGTCCCGGTTGGCTACTGGCTGGTTGGATGAGCATTCCTCTGACTTCTCTCTCATGAATTGGCCACCTAGAAGGCCAGATTTAAATCCTATTGAGCATCTTTGGGATGTTTTGGAACAAGGCGTGAAAGGCCATCACACAGCATTAAAGAACCTTACTGAATTATGGACAGCTTTAGCCAATATTTGGCAAGCCATTCCCGTGGAACGTTTCCAGAAACTTGTTGAATCTATGCCTCGTCGTGTGGCAGCCGTTATCAAGGCCCAACTCGAGGAGGCCCAACTCGTTACTAGGTAGGTATCCCTAATTCAGTGGCACTTCAGTGTAGTATACAATTTTGCCATCGAATATTTGCAGGAACTCTGATATAAGACATACCAAGTTGAATATTTCGAAACAATTTGATCATCAAAAGAAACAAGTTCCTTGAAAACTAATAGTTTGTTTTCCCTAACACTAAATATTTAAAAATAATAGGTACCGCTCCAGTATTCAGACCTTAGTATTAGGGGTCGTTTCCATATTTTATTCAGCAATATACACTGAAGTCCCAGAAAAACTGTGATACTTGTCAAAATAGGTTATTATTCAATGGCTATTATAGCTGACATCAAGCAGTGCACGTTATAAGTATTACAGTTATAATAAGGTGACCCAATGTACAGTCCTAGGGACCAGAGCATTGAATTGCGATGTTATTTGCGTCAATTTTGCACTCCTTTTGCTTGATAGGATCGTCGACAGAAGTCTCGGGTCATCCAGAGTCTTTCAGAGTCCACACTATTGAAGTAGGTTCGATGTAATTCTTCTATTCGAGGTACACCCTTGAAATGGTCGAAGTTGCAAAGGTAAACTTTGCCTGTATCTCCGAAATGAGCCACTTGTTGTGGGATGTTCGCACATTATACCGGGGAAATCGTTGACTTCTTTTCTGGTGGGGGGGGGGGGGGGGGGGGGGGGACCATGCACGTGAGTAAACATTGCTTCCTCGAACGGCCTCGAGGTAGCCCAGTGGTAGCACGCTGGAATTCGGAGTGCTCAGTTCGAAACAATTAAATACCTTCGTGTCTAGGCCGGAAAGGGGCGCGCACGTTAAGACCCGAAAGTTCTTCTATGAGGTTAGTGGGCGGGAGAAGGTAGAAACTCTCGAGATGTCACCCCTGGGGGTACTCGGTAAAATTGGAGGTGGCACCAGGGTGGTGTGGGTTCACCTATATGGTGCACCCATTGATAGAAATCAACGATTCTCGTGTATTATGTACGAATCGCTTCTTTGATAAGTGCCTCGCATTGGCGAAAAATCAACAACCCGATGCTTCTTTGGGGCCACCCCAATTTTGACCTTGCACTTGATAGCTCGTACCTTCCCCCATCCTTGTGGCCACTCCTTTTTAAAATATTAAACCTCAAAAGTGGGAAGTCCGTAGCTGTACACTCTGTTTAACAACGCTTTCGTTTTAATTGCGTAAGTATGTGTCAAATGAATGTAACCTTTTGGAGTACCAGACCCCTTAAACGGGAAGAAAGGAATGAAATCGTATTGCTATAGCATAATAAATAAGCTCGACTGCCCGTTTTTTATATGGTTAGGCGATAATTTACAGTCCTATCAGAGGTATTTAATACAGATTTATAGTTTCTTTATGTCGCTTAATTTAATCGTCTTATGCGTAAATTTAAAACGTCAAAAAGGCCAAATGCTCCGCAGTGAATGTTTCCAAATATTTTAAATCTAATTCGATTTAATAATATGATAAATTAATAAAAAAATTAATATTTTACGAATATTGTTCGCCCTTTTAAAGAAGTCACGGGAATTCGTTGAAAATAAAAATGCAATTCTGTGCTCGTGAATAATCTCGAAAAGCTTTTATCTTTGAAATTATATTAAGCTTTTTGAAAGCCATTAGTACTATCGAGTAATCATATAAAATCCTATTTATGGATATGGCTGAATAATTTTCTTTTTTTACCAATGTGATATTTCATTTCCAGTAAGATCAGTAATTTCAATACAAAGTATTACAATTATAAATCGAATTAAAAATGCCAGGATTTCCTGTGTCTGCACTGCATGCTTACGGATCGTTGTTTCTAGTTAAATTGATTAACGTAATAAATTGAGGATTAATTTATTTCTATTTCAAGGTTTTGCAATATGATGAGACATATGCGACTGAAGTCTTTTGTATTGTAGACAGCAACGCAATATTGAGTAAAATGATTAATGATATTTTTAACAAATTTCATTAATAAATTCCCTTAAAAAAAGAGCTGTATTAGTTATTTTATCCAATAAACTTTTCTTTCCGCTTTGTAAAATTCTTGAACCAATGTCAGCTTTAGATAGTGCAATATTTTAAATTGAATTTCTCTACTCATGTGCGTGGAAATGCATGTATTGTTTTTTAATTGGATTTCTGGAACTAATGGTATCAATTTTATTAAGGAAGAAAGGTTCGTGTATCTGAATTTTTAACAAGATCGTTCAAATTTCTAAAGCCGTTCCTATCTTTCTTACGATGTGCGATCACTAATTCAGTTATTTTTACTAAATTACGCCACCTGAGGGTATCGTTTCATGTTGCTTTCATTTAAGGATTTTTAAACATTTTATGTTTAATGTTAAAAGTGTTCAAACACTCTTATGGAATTAAAATGATATATAAGGCTGGTTTTTGTACTGAAGTATTCTGCGGTAGGCTAAGCCCATAATGTGAAAGGTTTGTTTCGAAAGAAAATAGCTGAATTGCGTTATGGGGAAAATTCCAGTATTATGTTTAATTTAATAGTAATAGGAAGTTTTTTTTTCTATTTTGAACAGTTTAATCTCTTATGTTGTGCAAGGCTTTGTCGGCTGTTACGATTTAAATGCTATGTTTTTGAGCCATGTTTTAACGTTCTAAATGCAATTTATCGTCGAGGATGATATTAAGGGAAAAGTTTCCACCGTTCTGTTGAATTCAAATTTAGTGGTAATAGGGATTTATTTTTATTTTGAGCTATTTAATCTGTTTTTTAATGATTTTTTCTAATGCGTAGGCCACTTGTTGCGAGGCGTTTGTTATTCACCGCGAAGTATTGCTGGCTACTTCATTACGGGAGCACCATTTAGGTGAAGTAACTTTGTTCCCTAGGAGAGGACAACACGGTAACGACCAAGAAGTATTCGGGATTGGAACCCAAACCCGCTGCTAGGAGGCTCACGACACTAACCACTATACCACGTGGGCGGCTAATCAGTTATCTAGTGCAAGGTATTTCCGAGTTCTTATGATTTTAATGCTATTATGGTGGTTCGAGATGCCTCTAGGGAATTAGACACGACTCCATCAGAGACTCAATCAGAAGGTTTTGGAATATATATTTATTTGGTCAACATAACGAACATGTTGAGAACGCCATTTGGCTTAGCACGTCCGACCCAGCGAGAGGTTTTCCCCTCTACTATCACGCGACGGCGCGCATCTCACTAAGTGAAGGAAGGAAAGAAGTGATGTCACATGGTTCGCCTCTTGCTGATTGGATAGGGAACACTACACTATGTTTTTCGATGTCAGAATGTTTTGGCGTTCTAAATTAAAGTTGCTGTCGAGAAGTTCGAGCTGTCGTAAATTTTTGTAGTCCAAATAACTACCATTTATATTTTCTTCAATTTTCAGGTCGGATTGTTTGCCTAGTTCGGTAAACCTTTGTTGTGATTTATGTATAGTACTTTCTTATAATGAATTTTCCCAGTATGAGCGTAAATCTTGGAAAATCGATAAAAGGCAGACTAGCAGCAAGTTTTCGGAAGTTATAGCTTATAAATTTTTGAAATCTTCTGAATTAACATTGTGTGGAACGCATTTGAAAATGTAAAAGTTTAGGTAAAAAGTTGGAAAAAAGGAATTTTCCTTAAATATTTAGCTTATCAGCTTCTGTACGTCAATGAACTTAATCTGCGAAAATCATTTTCTGTATCATGGCTGATTCGAATCATGCCACCAGTAAAGTTTACTACGCAAAAACGGTTTGTGTAGAGGAAGTTTTTTTAAAGAATTATTTCTGTATGTGCGTATGAAGAGTATTAGCCTGTAAAGAAAGATAACACATATTTACAAAATTTAACTTCATTTCTGTATCGGTTGCGAAACACAGTTTTTTTTATGTATTTTTAGTTGCTGATTCCGAATATACTCAGAGTTTTTCTCTGGGACCCACAGATTTCGAGATATTTGCTATTTATTAATATAGCTTATTTATTTATTTATTAACGAAACTTTTCTTTATTAGATAATTTTATTTTTTATTAAACATTTTAATGGAAAAAATTACATGTCCTCAACCTTTATTTAATCATAATGTTGTTCATTGAGTAACATTCACTGAACAACATTTGTATATACACATTTATTGTACCCAGTTGCACTTTTACAATTTAACACATGAACAATAATTATGGAAACGCAACAGTTTTTGATTTACGTTTATAAATGTCCTGTGGTGCTTCCCTAATGAGTCCCCAACAGTAGTCGGCCAGGATATTCATATTCCATCTACCGTGATATCTTTTCTCCATCTTCGGTATGTCTTGATGAAACCTCTCCCCGTGTTCATCACTGACGGCGCCTAAATTTGCAGGGAAGAAGTCTAGGTGAGAGTCAAGGAAGTGGATTTTAAGGGACATGTTACAGCCTTGAGCTTTGTATGCTGACAGTAAAGTGTCAACCATGGTCTTGTAATGTGGGCTTCTGTAAGACCCAAGAAAGTTTGTGACTACATCCTTGAATGCAGACCAGGCAGCTAATTCTGTTCTGTTTAGACATTGAGCGAATTTTTCATCTTTCAAGAGATCTCGAATTTGAGGACCAGCAATAACACCTTCCTTAATTTTAGAATCACTTATTCGAGGGAATTTCAGCACAATGTATTTGAATCCTTTGCCTTCTCTGTCCATACTTTTAATAAAATTCTTGATAAGTCCAAGTTTTATGTGAAGAGGAGGGAGAAGTACATTCTTAGGGTCAACTAGCTGTTTGCATTTAATATTTTTTTGACCGGTGATGAAATGTTCACGAGGTGGCCAAACCTTTCTTATGTAATGTTCATCCTTATTCCGGCTGTCCCATTCACACAGAAAGCATGGATACTTTGTATAACCCAGTTGTAAGCCTAACATAAGTCCAATTTCTTTAAAATCACCGCAAATTTTCCACTTCTATTTTCCGTACTGAATTTTATCAAAAAGAAAATCCATGCTTTCATAAGACTCTTTCATGTGTACTGCATGTGCGATGGGAAGAGATGGGTGAATGTTACCAATGTGTAGTAGTACAGCATGTAAACTTAAGACTGATGCATCAACAAACAGTCTCTACTCTTCTGACTTGTGTTCGTGGCCAAGGGCTTGCGTCAATCCATTAATATTGCTGCAGTAACTAAGTGATTCAGTCATTTTAAAATATTGCATGAAGTTCTTATGACGATTAGGAAAATAGGTAACATGAGTACCTGAAGCCAACAAATTCCAGCCTTGTAAACGAGAAGCAAGCAATTCAGATTTTTCTTTAGAAAGGCCTAAGTCTCTAGCAAGATCATTCACCTCTGGTAGGCTGATCATGTGAGGTTCATCTTGAAATGTGTATAGTTCGTAGTCTACATCAGTTGTATCGTCCACTTGCATTTCCTCAATCTCTCCTATGATTTCAGGTGGTTTGGAATTAGGCAAAGTTTTATTATGTGGTATATTGGCCTTCTTGTAGAAGGAAGATTTGGGTACACTATTTTTTCCTTTGCTTTCCTTTCATACCCGAAACATTTGCCATACAAAAGTAGCAATCCGTTACATGATCTACTTGAACTCTCCAAACCATAGGAACTGCAAAAGACATGCATCTGTTCTCTCCATTTAACAAACACCTAAGTAATACAGCACCGTAGTAAGTAATACGTACCGTAGCAAATGTGGGGAGTCCAGTTTTTATCCTGGTCCCCTATTTTGCAACCAAAATAATGTTCATAAGCATATTTTATCAAAGGAGTCATAGTTCTTTTCTGTGATTTCAAAGTGTACTCACCACATATGTAACAGAACGAATCAGGTGAATTTACACACTTCCTTCTTGTTGCCATTACTGCACAATCACAAACTAAAAAGCACGATAATTTTATGATACTGGAATTAGCGAAAACAAACAATGGTATGAATCACACGTGTTTGAACTAGGTCGTTTAAAACCGTACTGCGCTGGCTACTTCAACGGATTTAATCGACGACTCCCACTATAACGAAGCGCCACCTTGCGGTGACCTAAATTCTCTGTTTTGAAAACTAAGTTAGGATACAACGTTCCACATGCACATTATGATAAAATTACGTTTTCCATTTCATATCTCTCTTATTATAACTTAAATTTTATATCATTATTATGCATAGAAAATATTCTGAGTCATTTATAAAATTGTGCCGATATCTCAAAATCTGAGGGTCTTAGGCACAAACCGATTGCATTTTCGAAATTAGAGATCTAAATTATATAAGAAATACCCTATTTTATACAGGATACAAAATCTTGTAAATATGTGTAATCGAACAGGAAAAGGAGCTACATATATAAGTTATTACATAGAAATTTTGTAAACTGCGTGAGTTCAACGTATTTATTACCACGAGTGTGAGAGCATGCGCATTAGCATGCCAGTATAGACTGCAGAGTGTTTGAAAACCATATGACTTATTGATCGACTAAGTCATAAGCTGATATATTATACTGTCACTCAACAAACCTTGCTGATATGAAGAACCACTTTATTAAATTTTTTGTTTTAGCAAACAATTTTGCAAATGTAAGTAGATGTCAGAAGTCCAAAGCAATATGTTTTCAACTGGCAGTGAAATAATGGCAAAGGCATAAAGATATATGACAGGATGACACATGCATTAAAATTGAAAGTTAGGTTAATTTAACCCTCAAATGGTACAGTTGTTTGAGACGAAATAGATGGTATGGTTGCGTCGGATCTTACACGATCTCATTTTTGATGGGGTTTTTGGTAGAACTAACTAAGTACACAATAAGCATTTTCTGTTGTATAATAACATTTATTGATAATATTTTACAGGAAGTAAGAAACTTTTGTGTAAATAAAAAATGACCAACGAATTGTTATTTTGCTAAACAAAGTAAACCTCTCTGGAATTTACATAGAATGTTGCATATATTAGGTCTAATATGAGATTTAGTCTTGTACCTAGTTTTAGAAGTTACTGAACAAAATTTTCGAGCACAAAAGTGTAAAAAAAATATATACTGACATTTTTGGCCTTCAAAATAGAAATAAAATAGTTAAAAATCCAAGAAAATAATTACAAGATAAAAAGAACTTTTTATATACCATGTTTTTAAACTTTCTGTTGAATCATATAAATTTGACAATTCTATGTATTAATAAATACTTTTATAAAATTTTTTTGATGAATTATCCCATCAATTTGAAAGAAAATGAAGTTAACTGAAAGTTAACTTACGTTTAACTTTTCGTTCCCTTTCCGGTCGTTAGATGGCTGTACCAGTCTACAAAACAAAATTAACTGAAAATAACTGAAAAAGAATTTAATTCTGCTTAAAGATGGCAAAAAGTATTAAAATAATTCATTGTCATCGTGTTCTGAGCTATTCTAAAAGTTTCAAATGTCTAGCTAGTCGGGAAGTTAGTTAAAAATCGATTGCAAGATTTTTACTGGACGAACACACAAACACACAAACAAACAAACAAACAAGAAAGCGAGTTAATAAAAACATGTTAAAATGACTAGTGATCGAGAATAACATTTTTCAACAAAGACACTCATATTTACTGCAAACTTATAACTGCAAACGCTCCAACACCTGTTACAAGATTGGCTGGTAGGGTTACTTGTCAACTCTATCTCTTGCAAAGAGAATGGAGAGTACGGGAGTCAGAAACACACCCTTGGGTCGGATACTACCCCCACTGTACCGTTTGAGGGTTAATATGAAAAATTATGCTGTGAATATAGCTAGTCTTTCTTTGACTGAAATTCTCTTTCTTTTGTGACGCATGTGTAACCATACTTGTGTAACCGACCAGTATTAAAGTAGTTCTGTTTAGAAATCAAGCATGAAAATAGTTTTCTTTCAAATTCATTACCTCGCAGAAAAGGAAACCTTCATCCAGACATACTGTGGAAAAAATTTCCTTTCATGCTTTAATAGATTTAAGCATTCATTATTTGCTTTATGTAGTCAAGTAAATTCGATAGAATTTAAAATAATGTTGTAGACAATGCACACATTCTTCTGCCCTTTGTATATTCAAGAACCCGTGAACATTGACGGTAACTGAAAATTAAATTCTGTTGCATGTGCTTGAAGGGTCAGCTCTTATATGTCACAACCTCAGGGGAAATTAGACCTCTTAAATATACTCACTGACTCATGGGGCTCCTACTTGATTCCCAGTCACGCCAAAACATACGTCACGCAATACCTTTGTTACAGTTTCGACAAAATATCGATGTTTAAACTCCCTAATTTGGCGCTACTTTTCTGATTTTATTATCTTTCTTTACATGCTAATACAGAGACTGTTCTCACATTTTTTAGACGATTTTGGTAAGCGGTAATAAAAAATCGTTTGCTGCAAAAGAAATAATTGCAATTGTACTATGTTTTTAAAAGTCAAAATTATCGTCTGGGGCTTGAAAGTTTTGTTTTTATTCAAAATGGCGTTTTTAACAAAGCAGTGGTTCGAAGGCTACATTTATGCTCTTTCCGAAGAGAAATATGCATACTCCGTTATCCAAAAACGATGCGAGAGTCATGGTTTTGGGATATCTAAAGCGTCGATAGGTAAAATATCGTCAACAAGAAAGGAAAAAAACGTCAAATTGGAGTCTCAAGTGGGAGAAAAATTCCAAACAAGTATCCAAGGAAAAAACGGACATCTTCGACTATTGCAAAGGTACTTTGTTTAATGTTAAAAGAAAATCCCCCTAGTCAGAGGACAGTTGCAAAATCATTAAAATGCTCAGCGTCCACTGTAAACAAAATGATAAACGTTGATTTAAATCTTAAGAAAGCGAAAAAACACAATGTGCATCGTCTTCTTCCAAATCATATCGCTGAACGCAGGGCACGCTGCAGAATTCTATATGAGAAACACTTATCCAAAGAAAAATAGAAAACAATTGTCACAATAGATGAATCATGGGTGTATTTAAATGATTGCAACAAAAAAGAGCCATTTATTATCATAAAAGGGGAGAAAAAAATTTAAGTACATGGTTCAAAGAATCGAAAGAAAGTTTTTCTAAGGTATTCATGATTGTTGCTGGTTTTTCTTATAATGGCAAGTTAAAAATAAAGAGAGTGGAAAAAATGTCAAGATTAACTCCAAATACTATCAGGAACATATTTTATCGCCAATTTTTCTGAATGAAATACCATCGCTTTACCCACAGTGCCATCAATCTGTGAGACTCCATCAGGACAAAGCTAGCAGTCACACATCAAAATCCACTGTAAATTTCCTAAAAGAAATGGAACAAAAAACTGGTATCAAGGCCATACCCTTCACTGATATCCCTACTAAATCTCCCGATGTATCACCTATGGATTTTTGTGCTTTCGGACTTTTAAAATCTGCATTATCCAAACGTCGTCCCAAAACCCTTACAGGACTTTGGAAAGCTGTTCAGGAGGAATGGGATAGAATACCTCTTCTGACACTTCAAAAGACATTATTATCCTGGAAATTGCGGTGTCGAAAGATAGTTCAGAATAAGGGATGTCAAATAGAACATTTAAAACACAAGAATTTTATGTAATTTAGTTTTGTGAATACAATATACATCGTCTAAAAAATGTGTGAACAGCCTCTGTACGCTGTACACACACACACAAATCACAGTATAATTCAAAGTAAAAGTTCTGTACACGCAAGTAATTTAAGCACAATGAACTTTATTAGAGATATAATTCGAAATTGAAAATGTTGATATGTATGTATGTAATGTTTTAGAGAGGTTAGAATTTAAGGGGTCGAAAAGGGGACTTTCAGAGCAGATCTGATTTTTAAGGCGTCAAACGTCAGTATTATTCACATTTAATAAGACAAGCGAGAGTAGACGGGAGGAGAACGGCGTGAGAGCTATTAATAGAATTGAGCAGCCTTGAAGAAATTGGCTGGAAAGGACTACGTAGAGAATTGGTGAGCATAGCTTAAAAAGTTCTCGAACAATCTAGAGTAGCGCGCGTTATTCGAGGTTGCGGTAAAAAGTATTTTTAAGCAGACCGCGGAATGCAATCGATTATGGTGGACACGCAGTGAAGAGTTCCGTGTTTTGAGATGGCCGGAAGGCCAGGTTCTTTATATGAGATTGGAGAGTGGCGATATGAGAGTGGAGAGATGAGATTGATATGATTTATGAGATTGATATGAGATTGCTATATGAGACTGGAGAGATTGGAAAGTGGAGAACTGAAATGGAAAAATAAACGTAAGAAAATGGACATTGTTGTTAGTATTTAATGTGTTAGAGGGCCTTACCACGACGCCACGAACTTATATGAGTACGAAAGACTGCAAAACTATATTGGAATAGCGAACGTGATAGACGCTTGTCATATTAATATTAATATATATATATATATATATATATATATATATATATATAAGAATAAGATGAAAGAGAAAACCAGTAATAGCTCTAAAGCTACTTGCAGCCAGGAACAAACAACATGTAAAGTATGAATAAGGTTTTTGACAGCATTTCTTCATCAGCGGTGTCAATACTGTCTAAAAACCAATGGATTGTTTCTGATGAGTATGATCTATTAAATAAACACACTCAGACACCGTACAATCCATTATTAACAGAAGAATTGAATAATAAATGAATTAAGTTTGAATAAAAGTACTTAACCAAAGAACACCAAGCCTGGCGCTAGTCAGAGTGGAAGTTAAGAACTTGTAACCGCAAGATGACTGACGTCATAAAACTTGCTACAATTGAGGTAGTGGATTCTCAGTTACAGACTTACTTAGGTTACCAAATTTTAAGACTATTATTCCTTTAATTATTTAGTTTTTATTATTGTTACTACTATGAGTTAATTTTACTTTTATTTTATTTTTATTATGATTTTTATTTTTATTTTTAGTAGTTATTATTTTTATTTTAACCCATTGTTATGATATATATATACCCTATCAATGAGTTTTAAAATAACAATGGAATATATTTTATTCAACAAAATTATTTCATTTAATAAAATCACTTTGTTCTGTTGTAAAAAAGAAATGCGTCAGTTGCATCAGATAAAAGTAAAATATATTTTATAGCTACGGCGCCAACAAAATGTGTGCTGTGTCAGCTCGTATATCTAGGAGGCTTATGTTAAAGTATGGCGTTACTTCAACTAGATTAAACTATGACGTCAGCACACCTATTAAAGCTTCTAAATATCCGAGAACTACGCATTGCAAATTCCGTTGCCCATTATCGCTTAATAAAGGCTTAATTTTTATCTGAAAACTAAAGAAATATTATTGTCTACAGTTATTTTTTTCTTAAATTGTGTCTCAAGTAAACTGAAAGTTTACTTGAGTATGCTTTAAAAAAGTTAGTAAAAGTCTGGTATGTGCGAGAGTTTTTACTTCAAATATAATCTTTTGTCGCATTATATATTCAGACGTATGTACCTCACAGATTAGTTCAGATAGAAGGATAATTTAACCCGTAAATTAGCTGAAAAGGAAATTTGAATCTATGTTTTCGCGAACTGGTAATAAATCTTCTGCAAAGGTTTTATAATATATTATACACTGCTGGCCACCCAAATTGCAACACCAAGAAAGACAAGAGTTATCACAACAAAATTTATTTTGTAGATAACATGTTGACCAAGTATCAAATGATTAAATTTATAGACTTCTGTGAAGTGTGGTTCCTGCCAAAATCAGTAGCCAGAGTAGCCGCCATTGTTGGAGATCACCGCTGCCACACGCCTCGGCATTGATTCAAAGAGACTTTGGATGAGTTCTTGGGGAACAGCAGACCAAGCAGCTTCCACACGTTGCCAAAGTTGATCTGCTGTGGCAGCTGGGGATGGAATCTGGGTCAATCGTAGAGCAACCATGGACCACATGTTTTCTATCGGCGAAAGATCCGGAGAGCGAGGCGGCCAGGGAAGCAATTCAATCTGGCGATTGACGAAGAACCATTGGACAATGCGTGCCACGTGTGGTCGCGCATTATCCTGTTGAAATATGGCTGTGGGCAAGTTCTGAAGGTAAGGAAGGACAACTGGCTCCAACACCTCGGAGATGTAGCGCTGGCTGTTTAAAGTACCGGCAATGCGTACTAGAGGTGTGCGAGAGTGATATCCAATACCGCCCCATACCATAATACCCGGTGCAGGACCAGTGTGGCGGTGCATAACGCAGCTGTTCAGCATCCTCTCTTCACGGTGTCTCCAGACTCGAATGCGACCATCGTGGTGTTGCAGACAGAAGCGTGACTCGTCAGTAAAGACAATTTCATTCCATTCTGCCGTCCACATCCTTCTGTCATCGCACCATTGGCGGCGGAGACGTCTGGGGTTCTGCGTCAAGGGTAGACAAAGCAATGGACGTCTTGCGGACAGACCACTCTGCTGTAAACGGCGTCGAATGGTACGCGCAGACACTGGATGATGCGTTACAGACTGCATGTGCTGTGCTATGGTTCGTGATGTGACTGAGCGATCCGTCACTGCCATGCGCACAATTTGCCTGCCATCACGTGAAGTGGTGCGCTGAGGTGGATGCGATCGAACACGCCGGTCCGTCGTACCCTCCTGCATCCAACGATCACATATCCGCATTACAGTTGTTTGGTTTCGTCCAACACGACTACCGATTTCCCTGAAAGATAATCCACAATCTCGGTAGGACACTATCCTTCCTCTGTCGAACTCGTATACTTGATCAAAAGATGATCCCTGTTTTCGACGAGGCATAATTGATCGTTTTTTTTGAAAAAACCACAAGAAAAACACAATTGCTGAACTTGAAATCGTCGAAATCTCCAAGCCTTAAATAGCGCTTTGAAGTGGCGCCACAGACGCGCGTGATGTGCGTCTGCGCTGAAATTCTAATCATTTGCATATCTCACCTCCGCTAATGCATGTTGTAAATTTCATGTTATTTGCATGTTTCCTTCAGGGTGTTGTATTTACAGTGGCCAGCAGTGTAGTATATAGGTATTATAGTATATTCGATAAATTGGGATGAAAAATGGATGATACTAAGTCAGCCGGGATATTTAGGGGAGTTATCACACACACAACAATTTCGTTCTCCGTACAGAATATGAAAAAAAATATTTATGTGAAACCTAAACAACCCGTGACTATTTAGATCAGTCATCGTTGATGGATTATGAAGAATTCAAATTAATTTCATTGATGGATCGAATGGAAAGCGGGAAACTTTAATATTACAACCTATTCATGTGGTTAATTGTTGAAGAACTGTAATGTATATTGCTCTCAATTTTCCAAAATAATTTCCATGTTTTGAACAAAGAATTTGTTTTTTAATACAAAATGTATAGTTGATTTGCAACCTTTCAAACATGCTCAAACCAATATACAGTCACCTTTATAATATTATATTATACCCCATAATATTATATTATAACCAATAATATTATATTATAACCAATATTATATTATAACCAATAATATATTATTATAAACAGTAATAATATTATATTATAACCAATATACAGTTACCTTTTCTTTTACCAATATACAACCACATTACCAAGTAGGCGTTAATTTTTCTTTATCAAATAGTTTTGTCTTTAACAATATTCCTCTATTAGTAATCGTATCGAAGTCATGAAAAAGCAAATCTTTCATCTAATGTAATAATTAATAAAAATTCCACGAATGGTAATTTAAAGCACTAATTACTTGGTAACCAACTGCAATGAAATATTTTTTATTCCTTACCTTGGAGGATACAGTATTAGCACAATTACGAGCTGCATTAAAATATCCCCTTTATTTTAGCTTCATATTAATAGAGAAAGGATAATTAAATACGTTAGAAGCGTCTATCTTAATTGATTTCCAGGTAAACCTGCTTATATGCTTCCTCAGTACCCTAAACGTACATTTCACATTTTCCGATTTCCTAATTAATTAAACAGAAAACCGGAATTCACCCCATTATATTTGTATGTTTTAAAATAAAATTTATGTATGAGATTTAGAAAACAAACCACTAGAGATTTATAGAGTGCAATAAATTTCTTTCACGTATTTGCTTGGTTTTTATTTGTCGATCGTATATACTCTGATAAATTGAATTGCGTAAAAACGTATGTATTAAGGAATCTAGAGAATAGATAAGGAAAACACTAAACGTATTTGGAGCACGAGATGCAAGTTAAAGAGTCTGCTATTAGATAAAAGTAAATGAGTCGAAACTATGCGGAAAGACCTCAAGTTTGCAGTATAAAAGGTCATTTTGACTTATTCAGATTAGCCGAAATATATTGTTTTTAAATTCGAACTCGAAGTTTTATACGTATGTCTACCATACGGTCTATAATATGTTTATATTTTACGTTTATAAAAGATGAAAAATTCCCCCAAAATATACCCAAGTAACACAAAACCGTTGGTAAGTCGTTGGCCAACCATTTTCGGGCAAAGGTCAGCCAAACGTGGGATTTGGCCGTTGGCGCGAGGTTGGCCTAAAGATTGGCGTACAGTTGGCCTAACCATTGGATTTGCAGGTCTGCCAACAGTAGGATTCCAGTTAGCCCAAATGTTGGATTTGAAGGTCTGACAACAGTAGGCTTTCAGTTTGCCCAAATGTTGGATTTGCAGGCCAGAATGTTGGATTTGGCCGTTAGCGTTCAGTTGGCCCAACCGTTGGATTTGCAGGATTTTTCCCTTATTTGCAGTTGTACCAACAGCAATTATTTACAGTTGAGCCAACAGCAATTAACAGTTGGGACAACAATATTTAATATTTTTTGGCCCAACAACACTTATTTGCAGTTGGGCCAGCAGCATTTTTATGCTTGTTGGCCTAACAGCCTTCATTTGCACTTGGGCCAACGAAAATATGCGGTTGGGCCAATGGTGTGTGTTACTTGGGTACATTATTATTTTGAAAGATAGGTAACATAAATGTTTCTAGATTTATGGATTTTTTTCCCAAAAGAATATAAGAAAGTTTTTTTTACACCATAAAACCCTTTATCTAATGGACAAATCCCATTGTCAATACTCGCCATCTTATAGCTAATTTGGCTGGATATTATTGAGAAAGAATTTGTGATCGGAAAAATTGAAGAATCATCCCTCTTTCGGAAAAGTTTTTCCTTATACTCTGCAGATCCCCATTGTTATTTATAATCCAAAAATCAGAATTGACTATTTCCTAATTTTTGGAGGCAGCCTCTTTGTGTTGAAGTAAAAAAAAAAATTGAGGTCTACATGTCTGGTCGATTTATCCACTTTAGAAAAATATTATAATATTTTACCTTCTTAATCTTGATGTTGAGAGACATATTTCCCAATTTGCGTCAATTTTCTGAAAACAACATCGTTCTTTCGTCTCAACAATTTAACTGCCAGATGTCAGCAATGAAATTAAAGTGAACTTGGCATATTTTCCTTAAGTTTCCTGATAAATTTACTACGAAATATAAAAATAAATACCTTAGTCTTGATTACCGGTTTCCTCTGATTTTAACAAAAGTTATTTCATACTATTTCTGCTCTTATTAGGGATTCTGTAATAAAACATTTAAGGCGTTACTGCCTATTTTTTTTATTGCACTTCGTACTAACGAAGTTTTATTAATGAATATATTAACAATATTTTCCTTCTTGCTCATTTGTTTACGAGCGTGACTTAGGATAATCAAAACGCTATATTTTTCTACAAGTATTTATATCTATTTTAATGTTTGCTTGGTCATAACGAAACGAAGAAAAAAAATAGTTGATTTTTTTTTACCAAACAGTACAAAAGAGAAATAAGAATGGAAATGTCAGACACAGACTTATTTAAGATATGAAAAATGAGAACTGGCAGAAAGAAATACGACGGTTAAAACAAAAAAGTCAATATGACAAGAACTGTCCAAAACTTAAATGAAGAAGGACGACGCTGATTAAAGATGAACACACTTTTTTTTAAAATTATATTTTGTTTTAATTTCATTCCTTAAAGACAAAAAAAGTTTTAAAAAGGAAAAATATTATTAGAAAATAAAAAGACTTAAGAATTGAAGAACTCAAATAAAACTTTTTTTAACCGTTGTAAAGGCAGTCAACAGTACATTAACTATGTACAAACTTAGGATGTGCTGAAGTGGGAAGTAATAAACTGTGTTCAAGGGATCTGATGCTTACACGTAATACCTTTATGACTGAACTGTCAGCTGCACGTCCGATAAAATTTTATGGCTTAACGTTATCGTGACTGACGCAAGGACTCGATTTATTGCCGTTGATGAATGAACACTCCGAGGTGTGAAGCTCCTTCAAGTGGATATTCCACAAAATTAAATACTTTGAATCTTTTCCAAGTAGCATTCGGAGTATGCAAAAATTTGATATGTGGTGAGATGCAAATATGCTGAATTCCCTAAAACGTTTGTGTATAAATAGAGGGCTTTCAGAAATGGGCTCCAATTGTACTGCTGAAAAGCCCATGTCGATAAAAAATTTAAATAGAGGTGTTTTATTGAAAGCTTAGATCTTTTCAACAAACAGGTCGTGCCGCAGTCTTCAAATCCCGGGATTCAGTGTTTGTTCTTAAATATTTCTAGGGTTGTTTGCATTAGAGAGAAAAACGGGTTTTTTCAATTTTAAATTACGCATTTATTTGGATAAAAATCTTCCCCCACTTAGAATTACGTCGATTGAATTTTAACCTTCCGGACACATTAAATTTGCCCCGTAAAATTCGTCTTGTTTCTGACAAACTGCCATTCAAATTCTCTAGAACTTCTAGATTGGAGCTAGGAATATTCTTTTCATCGGTAAATTCCCCATTTTGAACAAAATTATTCCCCTTTTGATTCCCGAAAAGAAAACTCTGAGTGTACTTGACGGTTGAGCCACCGTTTGGCCGGATATAGGTACTGAAAATCTGTAGACCGGAAAGTCCATCTATAAAGTCCGAGAAGGGGGGAGAAGATACAAGCCATCTAGATGTCACCCCTGGGGTTGCTCGGACAAAATTATGGTGGCACCTGACCAAGCCGAATTTCGACTCTTGTGATGCCATTGTAAACTAGAGCTCGTTCTTCTATGGATCTGGGACGGAAGTTTTTCCTACCAGGGGGCATACTACTAATAAAAAAAACTGTTAATCAAAGTTGGGGATTCCTTTTTGAAATTTCAATGCACGTTTTCCAATCTACTTTCTTTATAAATGAATTCTTTCGAGATACTCAACTAAATTGACGGAGTCCTTTTCACAACGCTCAGTATAAACCGTTTCTTAAATCAAAAAGGATTTACGACAGATAAAAGCTAGAGGCAGTGAAAAGGAACGTTGCGTTTTATTTTGATCCCTACAATCTTCTACGTCTGAAATTATTTAGGTCGTAAAAGTGATATTTTGAAATCCCAGTCTGCCGTGAGCTTAACTGTGGTCAAATAAATCAAGCAGTTTGACGAAAAGATTTCAAGATCTGCAAGACGTGTTTTAAAGATTCTGCTTCTTTGTTTTCGATAACAGAATATTGTTTGCTATACTTTTTAACGGGTTATAAAGGCAAAAATGCCGTAAGAAAACTAAAGATTGTTTTACAACGAATTTGAAGAATAACATCTTGCAGAACAGAACTGCGATATATAACGATTAAAGTAATGATTACTTACAAACCCTTTAATAATTTTAAATAATCTAAATCCATTGGAATTTTAAACAAACTGTGTGAGTTATAAATAAAACAAATTATTTGTAATATATTAAAAATGAAAAAAAATGAGAATAATAATGGAAAAGTTAACATTAAAATTACAAGATGGAACGTAATCTGCAGAATTCTTGTGCTTTCCTTTCCACGTCGTTTCGAACTAGTTTCATTGTGATCAGTTGAATTATATATTTTTTATCTATCCTAATGACCCCTGTTTTTTGTTAGCTAGAAGGAAACAAAAATCTACATTCACCCCAATCAGTGCAACTACATAGCAAAATTGCTTTTTAAAATTAATATGGATATTAATTTTTTTAAGTAAAAGTCATTTAGTGAGGATAAATTGAACCTGACTAAAAAAATTCATATGGATATTAATTTTTTTAAGTAAAAGTCATTTAGTTAGCCTTAATTAAATTTAACTTATGTCTGAACGGTTAGTCTTCCAAATTCTGAAATAGATTCTGTGGTTTTTCTTTAATACTTAAAACATTCGAAACCTAGCAGTCATTATCATTCTTTACTGAAGGAGTTATTTCTTTAATGTCACATCTATTAATTTCAGATTAAAGTCCATTTCTTTTGGAATGTCTTCATAAATTTTATCAGCTGATGCCTGCAAAGGTCATTCAAATTTTAAATGGCATCTTATTTTTTTCCAGCCATATTTTAACTTTGTGACTAACATATCAGTATTCTTCAGTCATGTTTTAGTTTGAAAATAGGCACGTTTCTCTCACTTTTCAAAGAGGTGGAAAATAGTTCAGTTTTCTGATAAATTACCCATATAGGCAGCTTTACGGAACCAACAAATATTTCTAATGATTTCGGAATTTCATTTTGTAAGCCGCACAGAAAGTTTGACTGGAAAAATGCATGTCCTCGTGGGATAGATCACTAATGCAAGTATATACACATTGAATCTGGAAAAATGCATGTCCTCGTGGGATAGATGACTAATGCAAGTATATACACATTGCATGTGCCCTTAGATTACTAATGCAAGTATATACATCTTGAGTGTATATACTTTCATTATATAAACACTTCTATGTTTATATAATGCAAGTATATACATCTTTCGTATGCCCTTAGGCCATTAATGCAAGCATATACATCTTGATTACGCCCTTAGGTCACTAATGCAATTATATACATCTTGAGTGTGCCCTTAGGTCACTAATGCAAGTACATACATCTTGAGTGTATATAGTTACATTACATAAATACTTCTAAGTTTATATAATCCAAGTATATGCACATGTTTCCTTAGGCCATTAATGCAAGTATATACATCTTGAGTGTGCCCTTAGGTCAGTAATGTAATTATACATCTTGAGTGCGTCCTTAGGTCGTTAATGCGAGTATATACATCTTGAGTGTGCCTTTAGATCACTAATGCAATTATATACATCTTGAATACGCCCTTAGGTCACTAATGCAAGTATATACATCTTGAGTGTGCCTTTAGTTTTATCCTTGTTATGGGCTCTTCAGAAAACCGTAGTTAATTCCCTGCAGGAAAACCTTAGGTCCATCTTTTCCTAGAGGGAAAAGTAATGAATTATTTTCCCTCCTGGAAAATCTAGGTCCAAAGCTGCTGTATTCAAATATGTGTTACATAGAAGTGTTTATATTTGCACTAAAAGTTTTACTTTCTACCAGCAGGAAGTTGGGAGTGAGGAACCTATGTTCAATGGACCAAGCGCTCTCTTAAGCAGAAATTGCTCACTGCGCAAACGTGAAACACGAATTTCCAAATCGAGAGGTTTACTTCTAAATGGAATCCAACTAAGTTTTATAACTTTATTTTAATAATCATTTACATTATATAAAACTACTAATTTGAGTTGAAAATATAATTATTCCTAATATCCCTAAAATTCGGTTCCAGAGTAACCCAAGTATATCGGGAACCTATGTTTGAATAATCATTAAGGAAAAGCCGTAACGCCCTATTTTATGCACCATTAAAAAAACTACAGAATCTTATGAGTGAAGACATAAAATAATTATCATACAACTTGGTTACCGACTGACAGAGGAATGGATGTTCTCATTTGTATTCAATCGTATAATAATTCTTCATTAAATTTAAACGAAGAAAAGCGGCATATTTCAGACTTTTTGCTGCCATCTGTCGGCTAACAGAGGAGTTATGCCCTTCACAGATCATTGAGTTAATTTCAGAGAAACGACGATCATTCGCTAGCGTGTCTGTAAATTTCTCTAAGCAGAAGAAAAGTAAAATTGTACAAAACGTTTTAAAGGTAGCGAATGAAAGAAGATTGCCTTTAAAAGGACTTTTTGAGTATAGTGATGTTAATGCAGAAAATAATAAATTCCAATTCTTGAATAACGAATTGCATTATTGGGATGAAATATCTAATTAAATGGACAAACAAACCTTCATATATAATACTAGTGGCTTCTCCCCTAGGCTCGCTACGCTCGCTCCTCTGCTATGGCTAATAGCGAGATACATAGGGGTGATTCTCGGGCAATGTAACAGCTTCCATCCATTATCTGTTGTCACCCTTAATGCGAAGAACGTTTCATCACTGGTGAATTATCAGCTTTAAAATTCAATTAAAAATCGAATATTTAAGATATAGACTTGAAATGAGGTTTATATGAATAAGAAAACTTTCAGCTTCCAGATGATGTAAATATTTTCTTTGTAAGATAAAACTCGAGGAGCATTGATATTACATCCCCATAGAGGAGATATTTCTTGAAAAACTGTGCTTCATTTTTTGATGAAAATATTAGTCTGTTTTAAAATATTTTTAAATAAATGAGGTCTAGTTTGAAAGAGAAATGTCTGTAGTCTTAGATTGTAAAAAGATCAAAATTCTACGATCATTTTTGGCGAGTTATCGTAATCTGAAGATGAAAAAGTCAATATTTTCCCACAAAACATAAAATAAAAAAACAACTTAAAGTCCGATGAAGATGAGACATTTCTAACTTTAGTCCCCCATTTTTCTGCATCCATTGGTATCGCTCTCGACCCCATACCTCCAGCGGTTTCGGAGGAGATAGCGTGACAAGCTTTTGACAGCGGCAGTGGGAGTTACTTTTTTAGAATAGAGAGATTTATTTGCCTGGCATGTCTAAATTTTTCTTTATTGAGCAAATAATAATTTTTGTAGTACGTTTTTCTGTGTGTAGTTTTTTCAGCGATTTTCTTCAAACAATTTTTGGATTCTACAGTTGTTTGCACAATACAACTGGCCTCAACTGTTTCATTTGAAGCATTTATTTCATACCGTGAGTATTTATCTCTACCAGGACCTAATGTGTCACTTTGTTCACTTAATTGGAGCACTTTTCTTTTTTTCGAATATCTGTAATAGGCCTGGTTGTTTTTTCGTTTTAATTGTAATTTAGATGGCATTTTTCTATTCTAGTCACTCTTTATAAACACAATGGGTAATATCGTACTAAACACTATTTATACATCATTAATCATTTGCTATATGTATATTTGTATACGTATATGTATATTTCTCTATTTTGCAAACCCACGTGGTTGTAGCAAAAAGTGAAACAAGAATAATAATTAATCCTTATTATTTGAATTCAATCCTTAGTATTTTCTATGGTCGTATAAAACAAACAAACAAATACGGACATATATCTAATATATAAAAATGAATGTTTGTCTCTCTGTAATTGTACAGAAATCCACTGTTTAGGAGCAACGATCGTGAAATTTTACATACAGGCGTCTTTAAAAACAGCCGAGGGTCTGAAGAACTTCAAAAATCGAAATTAATTACCGTTGATTTTTAATTAATAAAAAACCAACAATTTTGAAACTAAATGTAAGCTGTTACACTTTGTGGAATCACCCCTCTGAATATGGCGTCCACGTTAGGGTTAGCTGGCAAACAGCGAGCGAAAAGATAAAAATAAATAAAATCAAAAAGTTTCAAGTTATATATTAAACCAGAATAATAAATGAAAATAATAATCTTTCAAGTCAGATTTTATACTTTAAGACATTTCGATTAACGATCGTCGTTTATTTTCGCCGCGTTATTTTGTAAACAAACGTTCTCTGTTGCCATTTTCATTTCAGACATTTCTTATTGAAACGATGTAATGCGTAGTAAATGCGTTAAATATTCCTTATCTAAAATTTATATTTTAAAACATTTCAGTGAAATTAACATCGTCTTCAGATTATAAACAGACGTTATTTGTTGCTATTTTCATTTTTGAAATTTCTTATTAAAATGATGGAATTCTCCGATATATTTCCATAGTGGAGATTTAGACATATTACAGAATTTAAAAAAAAACCTTTTGTGTAATTTTATATAGTTGTGTGTGTTTAATTATTTCAAGTGACTCTAAAGTGGGCGTGGCATTTTTTCCACTAGCGTGAAAAATCAGAATAATATTGAATTATTTAATTTTTTTGCTCATCAGACGACAGTAGCAGCGAGTGGCAGTAGTTACACAAGTTGGAATTTGAAACATTGTTTTGCTGTTTCCTAAAAGAAGCAATAATCCGTTACTGTATTTTATATTGTTCTTAATTTTATAATTCACGATGTACTTTTAAAAGCATAAAAATTAGTATATCTTAACTAAAAAGAATCAGTCTAAACTTAAGCACAGTTTTGCGATTTATTTACGGTTAACTATGTTTGTGTTTAGCAATTCCATTTGTTTGTTTTAAAAAATGATTTTTTAAAGGTTTTTTTTTGGTGTTTTATGGTAAAATAGCACTTAAAAATTAAAAAAAAAAGAACAAAAACTTACCTGTAAATAGCATACTTTTTCTATAAATTGGTCAATTTGAAGTAATTTTTATTGAAATTTAGCTAAACTGCCTATAACTGCATACAAATCTTAATGCTACTATTTTAATTTCCTTCTCACACATGATACATATGACAGTTATATTCAAAATGACCTACAATCTTAAGAGAAAATTTTAAAATGCAAAAATAATACCCGCAATTTTATGTTCCAATATGAAAATTTTCCCCGATTCGTCATTCCTTTCCTTATAAAAACAGCCCCAAATAAAAACTATTTATTATACACCAATTATTGTGCCTCATTTCATTAACAATAGTATCTAAAACATTTTCTGAAAATTTTATCAAATTATATACATTATTATGTGAGATATCATGATAACCGTAGAGATTTGTGGTAAAAAACATAATTCTGAGAAACACACATTATTGAACTCTCTGTGGCCATCTGGAGTACCGCCACATATATTGGAATTAAAGATTGGTGCATCTATTATGCTTTTCAGGAATTTGGATCCACCTTCAAGA
The DNA here is from genome assembly GCA_907164885.2 of Dolomedes plantarius. Taxonomy (NCBI): domain Eukaryota; kingdom Metazoa; phylum Arthropoda; class Arachnida; order Araneae; family Dolomedidae; genus Dolomedes; species Dolomedes plantarius. The sequence goes on from OU015495.1 coordinate 40,226,632, forward strand.
TTATGTATAAAGAAATTGATGAAGAACTTTATAGAAGCGACTATAATAAGTGGACAAGCCGCAGGCAAAGATTACTGTCATATGTATCATGTGTGAGAAGGAAATTAAAATAGTAGCAATATAATTTTGTTCAGAGTTATATGCATTTTAGCTAAATTTCAATAAAAATTACTTCAAATTGACCAATTTATAAAAAAAAGTATGCTATTTACAGGTAGGTTTTTGTTCCTTTTATTAATTTTTAAGTGCTATTTTACCATAAAAGACCAAAAAAAATCTTAAAAAAATTATTTTTTTTTAAAAATTGACTCCGAACGTAGAATATTAATCTGAAATTTAGCTAAAATGCCTATCACTCTCCACAAAATCCTAATGCTAATATTTTAATTTCCTTCTCACACATGATACATATGACAGTTATCTTCAAAATGGCCTACAATCTAAGAGAAAATTTTAAAATGCAAAAATAATACATGCAATTTTATGTTCTATTATGAAAATTTTCCCTGATTCGTCATTCCTTTCCTTATAAAAACAGCCCAAAATAAAAAAACTACGATTATATTACAGAAATATTGCAAAGAGTTGTAGACAGAAGCATAAAAAGAAAGAATATTCAAATAAAGTAGTGTTATTTTACCATAAAAGACCAAAAAAATGTGTAAAAAATTATTTTTTTTGAAAAATTGACTCTGAACGTAGAATATTAATCTGAAATTTAGATAAAACGCCTATCACTCTCCACAAAATCGTAATGCTAATATTTTAATTTCCTTCTCACACATGATACATATGACAGTTATCTTCAAAATGGCCTACAATCTAAGAGAAAATTTTAAAATGCAAAAATAATACATGCAACGTTTAGCTTCATCTCTATATTTTGACCCTTTCAACATAAGGATTATATTAATGAATGTGTGAAAAATAACATGTTTGGTTATTTTAGTTGTTTGAAAACAACTGATCTTGCATTTATGGCGCGTGGAACTCTTAATTGCAGATTTCTATTAATTTTTTTGTTTGTCAATGCCTTCTAGCTATACTTTAATATTTTTGCTACAAAATCTTGCATTTATGCAGACATTTATTATGCAGATATTAATTATGGAGATGTTTATTGCTACAGAATCATGCATTTATGGTGTGTGGAACCCTAATTGCAGATTTTTATTAATTTTTACGTTTGTCAGGGTCTTTTACCTATATTTTAATACAGGGGTGTCCAGCCCGCGGGCTGCATGCGGCCCAAAGCAAGTGTTAGTGAGGCCCAGAGTGTTAGTGAGAGAGAGCTCAAAGCGAAAAAAAAAATTAATAGCCTGCCTTGATATAAAAAGTAACTCAGAAAAGGAAAAAAATGGACCATGTTATGCAAATCATCTTCAAAATGGTGAATTTTATGAAGGCTTGGGGATTGATTCATAGCCAGTTTCAGGAATTTCTTAAAAGCTTGGATGCTGAATAAGGCAATACTTTTAAGAAATAAGGTAGCTCAGTGGAGAAAATATTAAAAAGGTTTTATAGCCTACTTGATGATATCAAATTGTTTATGACATTGAAAAGTAATCTGTGCCAGAACTTTATGATAACTGGCTTGCAGATTTAGCAGATTTTGATAGATCTGAATGTCCATTTAAATGACTCAAACACCCGTCACTTCAAGGATTTTACTTCATGGTGCAATATCCATGAAGTTGAAATTATGGCAAACCAAATGAAATGTTAAAAATTTTTTGCGTTTCGAGACGCTGACCAAGCACAATTCTAAAAATGTTATAAAATACGCAGCCCTACTTTCCGATTTAGTACAAGAATTTAAAATTAATTTCAGGACTTCGGGGAAAATAAACAATTTTTGTTTTTGCATGTTTTCTATTCTATTTACAGTCGATGTAGATATAATGCTAGCAAATTGTCAAATGGAATGCATAGAGTTGCAATCTGACATCTAACTTAAAGAGAAATTCAATCGAGTCTCTTTATTGTACTCATAAATCATACCTGCCCAGATATAAATATCCTTCACTGCATAGTCAAGCGTTATTCTGGTCATCCACGTTTGGAAGCACGTACATCTGAGAACAACTATTTTCAAGAGTGAAGCACACTAAGAGTCAAATTCGAACAAAAATTTATTCGTTGTTGTTTAGTATTGATGTGTATGACATTTCCCATACCTTTTTTATACTTTGTTATTTATACTGTGTTTAATTTTTCATGCAGAGTTCACAAGGCAAAAGACAATTTTACAATTTTACTTTTCAGCTTTTAGTGATGAAAGGCTGAATCTATCTAAATTCTGAGATGTGTATAACATTTCACATGTTTTTATCCTATGTTATTTATACTGTGTTTAGATTTTAAGTTGACTTTGGTTAACAAACATTCATATTGAACCCCGAATCAAGAAACGAGAAACATAGTTTATGAAGGTACTTCAGATAATATTTGGATCAGTTTAATTGACCAGAGATTTATATGGAGTTTAATAAGGACAGGATGTTTCTATTATTGCTACAGAATCTTGCATTTATGGTGCGTGTAGCCCAAACTGCAGATTTCTGTTAATTTTTTCATCAGTCAGTGCCTTTAACAAATACTTTAATACTTTATTTATATATTTTTTTGGCTACAGAATCCTGCATTTATGGAGGTATTTATATGGACAATTAGACATTTTTACTTTTAAGCTTTTAGTGATTTATTATAAATGTATATATTTTATGATATTTATACTGTTATTAAATCTATGTTATTTATACTGTGTTTAGTTTTTAAATTACTTTTTGTTAACAAACATTAGACAATTTGACATTTTTAATTTAAACTTGAAAAATGAAAGGCTGAATCTACTAAAATTCTGAGATATGTATAACATTTCACATGTTTTTTTTAAATGTTATTTATGCTGTGTTTACTTTTTTAATCAATTTTGTTTAACAAACATTCGACAAAATGACATTTTTACTTTTCAGCTTTACTTTTTAAAACTCTTAACTTTCCAAGAGGCAATTTGACATTTTTTCCTTTTCAGCTTTTAGTGGTTTATTATAAATGTATATATTTTATGTTTTACTTTTCAGCTTCTTTTGCTCCAAAGATGAAAGGTTAAATCTAGATGAATTCTGAGGAGTTAATTTTAAATTTATATATTTTTATATTGGATTTTTTAAAAATTATTTGGTTGTATAACATTTCACATGCTTATTTTTCTATGTTATTTATACTGTGTTTAGTCTTTAAATTGATTTTGGTTAACAAACATTCGATAAATTGACATTTTTACTTTTCAGCTTTACTTTCTAAAAGACAATTTGACATTTTTCCTTTTCAGCTTTTAGTGGTTTATTATAAATGTATGTATATTTTATGTTTTACTTATCAGCTTCTTTTGCTCCAAACATAGAAGGTTAAATCTTGCTAAATTGTTTAGATTTTAAATTGATTTTGGATAACAAACATTCCACAATTTGACATTTTTACTTTACAGCTTTTAGTATACAATGATGAAAGACTGCATCTACCAAAATACTGAGATATGTATAACATTTCACATGCTTTTTTTTGGCTAATTTATACTGTGTTAATTTTTAAAAGTGATTTTGGTTAACAAACCTTCTTAAAATTCCGGGCAACGCCGGGTACTTCAGCTAGTATACAATATAATTAAAAATTCTATACACTTACTTAACATTTCACTTCCTTAAGAAACCAACATGTACACCGATTCCTCCTATAACTGATAATGAGTAAACGGTTGGTACAATACCGTTGGGCGATAGTACGCCAAAATGGTTGCCATTTTGCCATTTTGGCGTACTATCGCCCTGAGATGCTATTTTTACAGTTTTATGCTAATTAAAGATATAGATATTTATTTTTTTAATTGAAACATAAACATATAAAGATTTTAAGTTAGGCCAAATAGATGCAGAGTATATAAGCAGGAAGCGGTCTGGCAATTATTTTTACTTGGCGCGTTTATTCATTTGGCTTCTATTTTTTTTTTCAGCTTCGCGTTGCAGGTCGACCGCCCTGCTTGATAACATTTTAACGAAATACACGCAACTGAAGTATCAGCTATAAAATTCAATTTAAAAAAATCGAAATTTTAAGCTAGAGACTTGAAATGAGGTTTATATGAATAAGTAATCTCTCAGCTTCCAGATGATGTAAATATTTCCTTTGTAAGATAAAAACTCGAGGAGCATTAATATTACATCCACATATGTGACGATATTTCTTGAAAAACTGTGTTTCATTTTTTGATGAAAATAATAGACTGTTTTAAAATATTTTTAAACAAATGAGGTTTGTAGTCTTAGATTGTAAAAAGATCAAAATTCTACGATTTTGTTTTGGCGAGTTATCGTAATCTGAAGATGAAAAAGTCAATATTTTCCCACAAAACATAAAAGAAAAAAATCTTCAACTCCGACGAAGATCATACATGTCTTACTTTGGTCTCCCCATTATTCAGCATCCATTGGTATCGCTCTCGATCCCATACCCCCAGCGGTTTCGGAGGAGATAGCGTGACAAGCTTTTGACAGCGGCAGCGGGAGTTACTTTTTTTCAGAATAGAGTTATTAAGAATATTCACTGTCTTCACTTTCATACTTAAGAACACATATTTTGATCAAGGAATTTAAATTTGTTGGAGCTCCATGGTCCAAGACTTCTATCTCCAGTCATTAAGGCTGCTGTGTATCCTATTGGATTCACTCACCTCAGTATTAGCCTATCGAGAAAATGTGTCCACTATTGACAGCTACATATATACCAATAATCCAATAAAAATGGTATTTTCAGATAGCCCGAACTTTTATGCATCTTGCAACACTATTCATTTTACAAGTTAAAGTCCGACGAACATGAGACATGTCTTACTTTGTTCCCCACATTTTTCTACATCTATTGGTATCGGTCTCGACCCCATACCCCCGGCTGTTTCGGAGGAGATAGAGTGACAAGCTTTTGACAGCCGAGCCAGCGGCTGCTACTGCAGCGGGAGTTACTTATTTTTTAGAATAGAGAGATAATATATAATCCTAGAAGCTGTGTATACGGTAAATTCTCAATTGAATTATGTACAATGAAGTCGATATTCTTCTACATACTCCAAATAAAAGTGGTGAACAATATCCTAAAAAAATATTCGGTAAAGAATTTCAAGAAGTCTTTTTAAAGACTCTGCGAAATAAAACCTCTTTCTCAAAAATGTTCATTAAACCGTAATGAAAAAAGAATAAAATCTACGACACTCTAAAAAGTCTATCGGGTTAGCAGTAAATCTTTCTTCTTCTGGTATGTTAAAAAGTAATTAATTCAAATACCTTAAATCAAATAGTCAAATTTCTAAGCATAGAGAATAATAATTAAAAAAGAAATTCACGAAGAAAGTAGTTTTAGTGATTTCCTGGCACTGATGAAAAATTACGGGAAAAAAAATCTGGAAACTTTAATGAACACACCCATATCTAAGGATTTCGTGTCTCACATTAAAGCGTGTTACTGTGATTAAGGAGATATAGGTTGAAAAATAATTTTTTCCCCTGTTATATATTTTTACTTTCGTTAAATTTCTTTTCATTTTCAACAGCACCAGGTGCTTAATTGCAGTTGCATAAATCATTGTTATCCCAATCTGTTCGTAAATTTCATGAAAAAAAACTGTATAGAAAGACTGTACTAAATCAATTATTTCAAGGGATAACCTTTATAAATCACGAGTGTAAAGCTGGTTGACAACATGGGGTTGTATATCGGTCCGGAATAACAAATACACTGCTCAAAAAAATTAGGGGAGCAAGCAAAGAAGTTCAGAAAACCGTGCGACATAGCCACGTATTGGCATAAACTGGATAGTACACGCGTATCAATGCACAATACAGAAAAAAAGATGTAAAAAATTTGTAATTAAGCTTTAATTCTTTGAAAATATGGAAAAAACACAAAAAGATGATTTAGGGCAACAATTTGGTTACATGTAAACGATGAAAAAAAAAGTATTGTTGAGAAATGATGCGAGATTTTTAATATGGCGTGTGGTCTCCTCGAACAGCTAAGACTGCTGCACACCTGTTTTCCATGGATGCGATGATGTTATCGATAAGACTTTGGGGAACACTGTTCCACTCCTCAAGAAGTGCAATATCCAAATCTCGGAGAGTAAAAGGAGGCCTTGGTCTCGCAGCAATGCGTCGTCCGAGCATGTCCCAAACAAGCTCGATTGGATTCAGGTCAGGAGAGCACGCTGGCTATTCCATACGCTGTATTGTTTCAGCTTCAAGCATGTTCTCCACAAGACGAGCTGTATGCGGTCTGGAATTATCATGCTGGAAAACAAAGGGATCTCCAATGGCTGCAGCGTAACGTATGACATGAGGTCTCAGTATCTCGTCTGCATACCTTCGGGCCGTCAAAGTACCATTCCGAATTATATGCAGGTCCGTACGTCCACCTATGCTGATTCCACCCCATACCATAAAACCAGCTCGTCTGTATTGTGACCTTTCACGAACGAATGTGGGGTTATTTCGAGTGCCCCTTTCCCTCCATTCCAAAACACGTCGGGTGTCACACTCCAGACTGAATCAGGACTCGTCTGTAAACAGCACTTGGCTCCAATCATGTTGCTCTGAATCTCGATGTTCAGTAGCCCATCTTCTTCGGGCCGCACTGTGGCGTGAGGTCAAGGGAATGCAGACCATTGGCCTACCTGCATAGAGCCCTCTTATCTTTTCCCAAATATAGTTATTGATATAGAAGTCAGTGAATCAAGGCCTGTGGCAAAGAACTACAATTAAATTACATCCAAGAGTTTTATTCCTAATATTATACTACTTCAATTCAATCCATGCCAAGTTCATCATCTCAGAACCTCGCTACGCGCGACCAGCAACGATCAAAGCTAATCCCTCTCTAATTAAAACTATTTTGTCTCAAACCTTCTAATGCCATTGCGCATGCGCTCGTGACGCTTGCACTGAAGATAAGGAATGGACGGGGCAAAATTTGATACTATTTATAGATTCTCCCTTTGTTTCTTCAAAACGGGGATTCCCCTCCGTAGGATTGAGAATCGGCGCTTTCTCGCTCCATGTGAATATTAAAATAGGGGCGTTTAACGCCACGAATTTAATCTACCCTTAAGACCCCTGTAAATTATTTCAATTACTCCCATTTCTCTAATTAATTCTTAACACTAACACTAACTAACTAACTAACACACACACACACACACACACACACACATATATATATACTCACTGAACGAGGGCAGCTGACTACGTCATCCATGTATGCTTGATATCCACCACTCATTGGCGACACTCTTTCATTTTTGTTTAGCTTTAGAAGCCTCCCCCTGCTGCTAAAGCAATTATAGCTATTTTGCTTACAGATTGCTATTTTTTTATTCGCTTCATGTTTCCGAGAGTATTTGAGAATTACCCTTTTGAGTCCAGCAGATAGGAAAGTAAGCTTAAAAAGTTAAGGGCCAGGTGGCGCAGTGGTTTGGTTCACGGGCATTCTCCGAGTGCCCCCACAGCCCAGTTGTGGGTGCGATTCTCGCTCGGCCGAGGACAAGGCTATGTTGGCGCACCTATAGGATGCTCCCATAATAAAGAAGCCAACAAATTTGCTGTGTGGATGGGTGAAAGTCGTAATAGACATAGTGCCTGCTGCGTTGGAAACAACTGCCAAAGAAAAAGAAAATACAGGTTTGAAAACAAAGAGTGTACTTTACGGGATTACTTTAAAAATAGTATTCATATATTGTGAAGACAAAAAAAAAGAATTTTTATGAATAACTAGCTGAAAACCTGTACTTCACTACGGAGTACATTAAAATTAAATACAACGGTCAATGTATGCAATTAATGCCAGAAATATGTGTAAATATATTTATAATAAATACAACGATCAATGTATGCAATTGATGGAAAAAAAAACGAAAAAAATATATTTATAAAGAAATCGTAACGGATATTTTTATAGACAAAATAATGTCGAAGAAAATATTCAAATTAAATCTAATAGAATATACTGAAGAATATAGTACAGTTAGTATAGTACAGTTTGAGGAACATATGTTTTACAGTATTTTAATATTTTTTTTGAATAATTTCCAATCGTCTGCCGTATTAGGAAGAACATTTTTTTTGTGTATTTCCTAGTTATGCACGTGACGATTAATTTGTTCAAAGTACCAGAAAAAATCACGTGATCAGTATTTAATAAATTGAATTCTAAAATTAAATCTTTAAAAATTCACCAAAAATCAGAGAAGGGAGGTAAAGATTCGAAAAAGATTTCATTTTAAAGGAATTTTTATGATCTTTCTTGTGGTGTAAATTTTATAACCGTCAGATTATTATTTTAAAGGCAAACTTAAAAAAAGTTACTAAAACAGCTTAAAAATTTAATTTTAAAAAAATCTAAGAAGCTTTTTTCAAAAATCTTTCTTAGTGCACCCCTACACTATAAGAAGAATCGCTATGTAAAATTCCAGCCCTTTAGGTTCAGCGGTTTGGTTTGTGCTTTGTATGTCAGTCAGTCAGTAAGTCAGTTACGGAACTGTTTTATACTATTTAGATGGTAGTCGGACGATGGCTGAATGACCATGACGATGACATTTGATACCAGAGTCAGTGGGTTCATGTCCTCCTCTTGGCATGGATATTTGTAGCTGTTCGGAACCGGTTTTAAGGCTGCTGTGTATTAAGTCTACTGAATTCGCTCACCTCAATGTTAACCTATAGAGAAATTTGACAATATTCCTGCGACCATAGCTTTCGCCTATACGTCTTGTAGAAACTGAAGATCTGTCGCCGCGTAGCAATTCCTACAAACTCAGCCGTTGGTTATTGACCTGTCCGGTTAATCAGTATGGGTCTGAGCGCTGGACGGGCAGTACAGATCTGTCGACCAAATTGGGCAACACGGGCCCTCAACCTATAGAGAAAATGTGTCTACTATTGACAGCTCCATAAATGCTGATAATCCAATAAAAATGGTATTTTCAGATATCTTCAACTTTTCTGCACCTTGCAACAGGATTCATTTTAGAAATATCGTCCAACAAAGGTATTTAGGAGCGTTTAAAACACACTAGACCAGACTTTTTCAACGAATAATTTAAATTTTAAAACATTATTTGCATTAAAAAAAGAAGAAGAATGCCGTAAGGTGTCAAATTTATTTGTCTATTACGGAGTACAATTTTTTGGAAAAAAGTCTTTCCAAGTCGGCAAACCTTGGGCACATTTTCTCTATAGATTAACATTAAGGTGAGTGAATTCAATAGGGTTAGTACAGAGCAGCCTTAAACCTTTCAGGGGCGCCGTTCGTACAGTGCGAAAGCCTAAATCTATTTTTCTTTTCACTTGCACTCAATGTATTCCAGCAAAATGAGCAGAAAATGGCTAGTGCTGCCATCTGTTATCAGTTTAAACAAGTAAAAATATTTTGTAACCCTTAATTGGAAAAGTTTTCAAGATTTTTGAGGTTAAGAAAATCGAAAAAAAATCTGCCTCGTGCAAACGGTGGAGGTTGTTGCCCCTAAAATTGTTAAGCTGTAGGTCCCGGTCTAATGAGCCCTCGTGTAGCAGAAAATGACCGTAACACTCTAAACCAAACAAGACAAAATTTACTGTCAGTGACGGATATGGGCACGCTAAATCCGTAGTCCGGAAAGTCCGTCCATGATGTCAGAGAGGGTAGGAAAGGGTATGATGTCCTCCAGATGTCGCTCCTGGTGTTATTCCGTCAAAATGGCGGTGGCACCTAGCTAAATTCCCACCCTTGTGGTGTCGCTGTAAACCGGAGACGCACCTCTTTGCCAGCGAGTCTTTTTGGACCTGATCCGGAATACTTACATCTCGGGGCATTAGAAACACCAACGAACTAACTGGAATAATTAATAATTGCAAGATAAAAGGAACTTTTTTATACCATGTTTTAAAATTTTCTGTTGAATCATATAGACTTGACAATTCTATGCATTAATAAATACTTTTTTAAAATTTTTTTGAGGAATTAACCCATCAACTTGAAAGAAAATGAAGTTAATTGAAAGTTAACTTGCTTTTAACTTTTCGTTCCCGTCCCGACCGATAGATGGCTGCACCAGTCTATGAAACAAAATTAACTGAAAATGGATTCAAATCTGCTTAAAGATGGCTAAAAGTATTAAAATAATGCATTGTCATCGTGTTCTGAGCTATTCTAAAAGTTTCAGATGTCTAGCTAGTCGGGAAGTTAGTTAAAAATCGATTGCAAGATTTGTAAGGGACAAACACACACACAAACAAACAGGAAAGCAAGTTAATAAAAACATGGTAAAAATTCAATTTGCAATTTATGCTAGTAGATGGCGTAGTGCGCCATCAGAATTCATTGATTACTCCTATATGAGGCGGTGAAAGGCAAAGTGGTGTAAGTCACATTTTCAACTTTTTTTTATTTGAGGGCAAAAATGTAATCTCCATGTTCAGTTTATAGTGGAATTACAAATAATTATTATTTGCAGTATCATAATAATTATTATGAATTATAATTTGTTCATTTTATAGTGGAATTATTGTAGTTTTTGCAGTAAAACGCTTTTGACTTGCACCACTTGACTTACTGACTTACACCACTTTGCCTTTCAACACCTCATATGACAATGCGTAATAATCGCGAGTTTAGCATCTGTATTTTATTTTTATTTAATATTCATGACTTTTAAACCCTTTTGAACTTAAAACTCCAATGTTTTAATAAACCCCAAACTGTAAAACTTGCTATTGGTATATTGCTCTTGAGGAAAGAAAAAAACGTAAACCTTTTTCTTCAGTTATCCAGCTGAACATAAAAGGATGGATTGAATAAACTTCACAACAGTGACAAAATAAGTTTCAGTGCTGACTGGAAGACGAAACAAATCCTCTTGTATTGAAGAAATCGAGTAAAATCTTAAGAAATGTCATGAAAAATTGATTTTCATTCTCCGTTTCTTATCAAGAGTATAGAACATCAGGATATGTTATGATAAAAGTATTTGAAGCCTCTGAGTTTGTTAAATATTGAATTGGAAAATATTTCCTTTTTTACTCACTTGGCGGTTTTACTTTTGATGACTCGCCAAGGGGTGTTTCGCTTTCGCCCCCCAAAAAAGAGCTTGTTAGATTTTAGAAAATCTCAAAAAAGAGTTTGATCGTTTCATATAATTCGATGAATTTTGAAGAGAATATTCAAAACATAATCCTGTAGGGTCTCCTCATAGGGAGCTGGTGTTGATTCACCTACATGAGGTGTTCCTAAGCTTTAGTTAATGAGGAACCACTTTCAAAATAAAAATTCGTCAGGACTATCTCCTAATCCTTTTAGAGGCAAAAAAGGGTTTTATTTTCTGAATAAACAAATTATTTGTGATAAACAACAAACAAATTTAATAACAATAACAAACTTAATGTAAAAGAAAACTTAATAGCAGACATAAAAGCCTACGAAAACTTAAAAATGAACGAGATTTTTCAGCTTACATTTGTTTCACAGTCTGTAAAATGGCTGTGACGTTGCGGGTCCGCGTCACACAAAATACATAAGAATTTTTTTGAGGTATCTGCCTACATTGAAATGGCTGTTTTGGGGCACAATTTTGAAATATTTTTTTAATGCTCAATTTCAAAGGCAAGTCTTTTAGGATTCTAAAACTGCTTTGCTTTTTTTCATACGATCATTGGACGGAAACTGATGGCCAATTTAAGAAACCGAAATTAATATTAAAAGACCAGAAGTAGCATCTTTAAATGCATTTTCTAGAAAACTCATTTTTCAGTTACTTTTGTTAACGAGAAACCTAATCATTTAACCCTTCAGCAGGCATGCCATTTTTTTTAACACTAGCAGGCACGTGTGGCACAAAGTGCAACGTCTCTTTCAACCTTGGTTTACCTTTTGTAATAATTTTTTTTCAGACTGAAAATAAATTCTGCTTTTTATGACAAGATATAAAGTGTTAATAACATTGAGATATATTTATAATTAAAGGCCAAAGAATGCAGATACAATCGCCTTATTTCAAAACTTTCCGGTTTATTGGATCTAGGGACAACTTGCGAATGGATTCCTATTATGTCCAAAATCCTAAAAAAAACAATGAGAGTGTCCATGTTTGTGATATGCGGGATACTGTGTAGTAAATGCACATTTGATCGACTACATGAACTCCTGTTTTTGTCGTATTTGAATTCAGTATAATCGCTGGTTTACCACGGTTAAATCGCGACTAACAGTGAAGAGAAAAGGATAGAAAGGTTAGAAAATCATACCTGCTTTAGAAAGGGCGTAGCTATAAATAGAAACTGCTTAGAACATTCAACCCTTACATGTAAAAACATACCATTCAAAATAACGAAAATGTTGCACTCTATACACGGGCGCGACCGCCGGAGGGTTAAAACGTTTTGAATATATTTCAATGACATGTTGCAAGTGTTTTACGTATTACTAACTATCGTTTGAACTTAAATTATATGTGCTAATTTAATAATCCTACAGTTACCTGTACTACAGTACTGTGCAAATTAATTGGGACAAGCTTTTTCATAAAATTCGTACTTTCGTAGGGACTTCCTGTCTGAAACTGGTTTTAACTTCATTTTGTTACGAAGGGAGGTTGGCTTAGACTAGTCTAAACTGGTTTGAAAAGTGATCATCACTCGTAGATCATTTCGCTTCAGTTGCGTTTCAGATGCTGTAAGAAGTGGTCTATATTGTTAGTTGTCTGGTTCTCACGTGTACGAAAAAAATAGATATTACTCCAAGAAAAAATACTAGAAATGTTACCCTTAGTTAGAATACCTCTATGACTGTGAGGGATATTGTTGCAGCAGTTGGAGTTGGAAAATCCAGTATTTCCAGGAAAATTAATGAGCAAAATAAGTTTGGGACAGTTTCTCCAAAACGGAAGAGGAAATGTGGACACAAACGTAAGACAACACCTCGGACAGATAAATTTCTTGTAGGAAATAGTAAAATGCATCCTCCCAAGACAAGTGCAGATCTTCAGAGAGAATTATTGGCTACTGGTGTGAGCGCTAATTCATCGACAGTACAACTAATGCTTATTGAAGCAGGAGATGGGCGAGAACACCAGTCCAAAAACAGTTATTATCACATGCAATGAAGAGAAAACGTTTATATTGGGCCAGAAAATATCAATCCTGGACTGCATAAGACTAGAAAAAGGTTGTATTTAGCGACGAAATGCATTTTTTTGTGTGTAAAGGTTTCGATGAACATTTATCCGGCAAAGAGCTAGAAAACCCATTAGGGAACAACATCTTAATCAAACAGTTAAGCACCCTCAAAAGCAAATGTTTTAGGGTTATTTTACTTCTGGAGAACCTGGCAGCTTAATACCAGTTGAAAGAATGATGAACTCTAAACAATACATTTCAATACTAGAAGACAAAATTGTGTCTTTTATGCAAACGTTCGTTGGTGGTGTTGGTGTGTTTCAACAACATCTTTCTCCATGCCATAATTCTAAGCTAATAATAAAGAAATTTTTCAAGAAAAGAAATTAACTGTTTTGGATTGGACTGGTAATTTCCCAGATGTAAATCCCATCTAAAATTTGAGGCGCATTGTGAAGAGACTTGTGAGTAAGATGAACTGCTCAACCAGAGGAAAAAATGTTTGAGAATGACATAAAAGTTTAGTTCCGTGATGACGACGTCAAAAATTTATGTTCTAAATTAGTGGAATCCATGCCAAAACGTGTGCAGGATATCATTAAAGCTAAAGGAGTACATGTTTGCGACTAGATTGCTATACCATTGATGTAAGTGAACTTATACTAATTAAACAACATAAGTGAACATTTTGGTGTTTGTCCCAATTAATTTGCACAGTACTGTAATAAAGAGATACCTTAAACAAATCAGTGTTTTTTCACTTTTTTTGTATATTTCAGTGATTTTTGGAAATATTTTGAAACCTTTAGCTCAGATCACAGGTATGTGTCACCATAGTATTAAATAGTATAAAGGAAATTAAAATGTAGTTAGTTGAATGGAGTGTAGAGTCTCTAGCATAAGCACTCAATTGTACTAAAATTTTATAAAAAAATCCCTGTATTTTAAAATGCTATGAAATTTTTACGAAAATTATTGTTTTTTCATGATTTAATATCACATTTGAACTAAAAATATATCTATTTAGTCATTAGTATATATTTAAAAAAATGTGCTCCGAACGTCAAAATGCCGTCGAAAGCGGTACGTCGAAAGCGGTAGAAATACAAGATCAAATTTTTAGAATTTGATAAAAAAATTAGGTACCAAAAATCTTTTTATTCCCAGTTGAAAAAAAAAGTTTAAATTCGCGATCGTTTTGAAACGATGAAGCCAATTTTTTTTATCACTCCTGACTTTCTTGGGTTCTCTCGAACTACCTGTTAAGAAGCTCTGACCTATTTGGTCCTCCCATACCAAAGAGGCTAGTAGAATAATTACGGATGGGGATGGGCGAATGTTATTAAAAGAGGTGACTGCCACGTTGGATATAAATAAATAAAATTATTCATCATTCATGAGTTTTAAACTTAAATACCTTTAACCCTTAAACGGTACAGTGGGGGTCGGATCCGACCCAAGGGTATGTCCTCCCCCTCCCATACTCTCCCCTCTCATTGCAAGAGATCGAGTTGACAAGGAAACCTACCAGATAGACCTACTAGACCCCCCTACTAGATATAGGAATAATTAGAGTGTCTTTGTTGAAAACAATTATTCATGATCAACAGTCACTGTTTAAAATTTTTTATTTTAGATTTTTAAATTTTTTATTTCGATTTTGAAGGCTAAAAATGTCAGTATATATTAATTTTTACATTTTTGTGCTCGGAAAATGGTTTCACTAATTTTTAAACCTAGGTAGACTAAATTACAAATTATACCTAATATATACAGCATTCTATATAAATGCCAAAGAGATTTTCTATGTTTAACAAAATTGCAATTCGTTGGTCATTTTGTCTACAAAAAGAGTTTTATTTCATGTAAAATATTACCAATAAATGTTATTATACAACAAAAATACTCATTGTGTACTGATTTCTACCAAAAACCTTAACAAAAATGAGATGGGGTCTGATCCGACCCGACCATACCATCTATTTCGTTTCAAACCACTTAAGGGGACAGTGGACTTTCAAAATTGTGAAATTTGTCCAAAAATTCGATTTTCTTTATTTTATTGAATTGTGAATCTACGGACAAGTAGGAATGTGTTGCAAAAAGAATTTTGAATGTCTGTGATTACTTTCCTAGTTAGAGGCATTTGTATTTAATTTAGATATTATGTGGTTACTAATAACAATATCTTTAAATGTGTTTTTCTGAAAAAAAAAGTTTCATGTCATACGAATATTCAAACTGCTCCAGGCGCATTTCTAATTATTATATTGTTTTGAAATTTTAGTTTTATATACTTAACGGTATATCAAATAAATCTTATTGAAAAAATTATGCTTCGTATAGCAGAATTTCTAAATTTTGTACTTAAAAAGATGACTTATAGGTATTTTGCGTAATAAAAAGGGTCTTTGCACAATTATTATTTTTTTCTCTTTATATTTTTACTGAATGCTTAAAATAAGCAATTAGTTTCATTGTTAGTTGTATAAGGTATTCTGTAAATAAAAATTACCATATTATATGCAAAAGAAATACGCATGGAACATTTTTAATTAGGTCAATTTTTGATATAATTAATAATTCATAATTCATAAATTATTAATATTTCATCTTTAGATTTTAACCACTTTTACATCTATGATACTAATCACATATTCAAATTTCAACAAAATAAGTTAGGTTTGAAGGTTCATTGTTCCCTTAGGAATGTTTGAGGGTTAAGAACGCTTTTATTTTGGATTTCAGAACATTGCAATATCAGTTTTCCCTTTTTAATTCTGTTTCATTTGATTAATTTTTAGAATTATCTCGTTGCTTTCTCATTAATAATCTTTGACAATATAAACATACTTGATGAATAGAAATCTACTAGATTGTCGGTTGTCATCAAATACTCGTAGGTTATGGAAATTTCAAGGTCATTTTCGAAACTTTACGGATATGAAGGTTTTAATTTGAGATAAATTAATTAAACGTTTTAATGTATGCCATAATTCAAGAATTTTAATGAATTATACTATACGAAAATGAAGGTTTATTTTGAGATAAATTAATTGAATATTTCAATCTGTTCATGCATGTCGGTATTCCAGAATACGAATGAATCATACTCTGTAGAATTCAGGGTATATTTTGAGATAAATTAATTAAATATTTTAATCTGCTCGTGCATGTTATAACCCAAGAATGCGAATAATTTATTCCTCATTGTAAAGTTAACTATATGGAGGTCTTTTGACGACGTTTCAGGTGTATTAGTCATTTTATAGATTTTCTAAAAAGGAAAATAAATTTCAATTTTTTACTGTCTCAAATTTTTCCTATTTCCCTGAGAGCCACACAGATTTAAATTACTGATTTATAAACAGGCTTAACGAAAAATAAAACAATTTTGCGTTAAAAAAAGGACGAATTCTCTTTCATCCAACAGATCACAGTGATAATACTTTAAATGAAACTCTATCTTCAGTTCAACCTCATTATGAACAGAACTTTGAAAGGCTACTAAACTACTTCCAATTTGGTAACCTGAGGACCGATTTTAATGGTGTTTTTCTTATTTGTTCTCAAATCAGTTTAAGGATATTGTGTTCATACAAAATTGGCTCTATAGTGCAGCGTTTTGGCTGTAGTTTGCAGAGAAAAAGGATTAGAGTTTCAGCATTATTTAAGACCACTTGCGACCCACAAGATAATTTACTAAGAATTCAAAACCTGGTGGTTTGAGTATGCCCTGAAACGATTTATTTTGGGATAACTGCAATTAGATATTTCAATTCAATCGTGTTATTCGGGATTCAAAAATTGAAATAAATTAATCCCTTACTATTTTGAGAAATAAGTCTTCTGCGCCAAACAGTAAATGCTTTTGTTTAACGCGTTTAGGGTTTTTTCAACGATTTTACGAAGTATTCCTAAATTTCCCTCTTTGCCTTCTTGTTATTAATCAACGTAGAGTCCAGTACCAAGTATGTAACGTTATTCTGAAAATGAAACGATTCGACCCTGACCAAAATATTTCTCTATCAGCCGACAAAAGTGTCATAGGGACATGACAGTAGTGGCACGACCAGGGGCAGGAGAATTGAAAATTACAGGATGAAGTAAAAGAATTGCTAAATGTAAGAAAGAAACATGGCAAATGACGGGCAATAAAAAGAGAAGAGGAGAAAGCCAGAAATATACCGAAACGAAATATATAAGATAAAAGTTCAAGAGAGTGAGTTGCACGAATAGAAGAAAAGAAGAAAGGGAACACTAAATTTATGATGGCTATAAAACAGACCACCCGGAAGCCTTAAGCATGGGAAAAAGTTAAATTAGAGGGAGAATTTTATAAATCCCGCCCTCGATGCGCATTGGTGAAAAGGGGATTGAGAAGAGGCAGCCACGGACGAATGGCGATGGCATGGTAATAATATGACCATTGGAAATTGTAAGCGGTGGAGTCAACATTAAGAAGAAAATAATATGAAATGAGAAATAGTGTGAAGACCTAAGAAGGAGAATTAGTCAGAAGTTTTTGAAAATAGAAGTAGTGTCAAGGCACATTCACCTATGAGGAGAGTGAGTTAGAAGTTTGGAGACAGAAGTTGTCGAGCGCCCAGTGTCCCGTGCCGAGGGTCTGCAAGGAGTGAAAGAGTCAGAGAACCGATGATGAGAGTGCCCCAGTGTCCCGTGTAGAGTGTCTGCCATGATTGACGGAGCCTTATACCAGACGAAGAAAGTGCCCTAGTTCCGTGCGATGATAAATACAACGAAGTTCGTCATTTCGAGTGCCAGCTGCCCATAGTGATCCAACATTCATCTTTCGAGGTACCGACTTTGCGTTTCCTTTTTATATTGCTGTCATTGTTTCTCAGTGTGTAGCCTTAATAACTAATATAGAGCGCGATGAGTATATTGTTTGAATATAAGATGTTAAGGAGATTGTTATAAAGACTCATGGAGTATATCTATTAATATTCAGGTCTTTATAACTGTCTCTCGTAACCGCCATATATTGGCTGAAAAGAAAAATGATTTGTTGCCATGAAAGGCGATGCACGCCAAATCTGGTGTATTGAGCCTGTATTGCGCAGGTGCGAAGTACAGCTTGGCGCAGTTCATGGCTAGCTTCGTAAAATAACGACAGAGAGCTCTTGGAAGCGTTGGAAGGAGGTGACACATTTTAGTGGTGATGTTATAGGTAGCTGAGTGAGGTACAAGGCATGGCAAATCTTAAGTATTTATTTTTTTTTCATTATATTTTTGATAAATAAATTTCTTATTTGCTCCTTAAACCCCTTGTCTGTAATTTAATTTACTGTAGTAGATAATGTTTCTTTGGTATGAATTAATTTGATGAGTATTGTAATCTGCTTAGCACGTGGGTCAGGCTATAGGTAGGGTTAAGTATTTTCTTGCCAGGTTAAGTGCAGTTATCCTGAAACATTAGTACTCTACTTAATATATGTTACCTGAGACAACCTGTCTGGGTTATCTTTCATATCGCATTGTTACTTGAAGTTAATTCTGTAACTTAATTTAATACACAACGCTTTTTCTTGTCTCGCCTATTTTGGCTGGCTTAACCTTTTTTAATATGCTACCACTTGTTCCGATGCGGCTTCCCATTTGGGCGTCGTAATTTTCGGCATCACAACAGAGATGACCGATAATTCGTAAAAAACAATTTAATTAATATGATGTTATGCTTATATAAATGAATTAAATATATGTGTCGTAGTAATGAAGTTGAGAGTAATATGTGTAGATGAAGTACGAAAGATTCTAATAATAATTTAATGAATTAAATATACGTGTCGTAGAGAATTAATTTAGTAGTGAAGAAATTGTGAGTAATGTGTAAATGCAGGAGGAAATAGTTAGTAACTTGTAGCGTATTATTTATGTGTTTTAATAATCAATAAATTAACTTGTCAGTGTAAACCAGAGTTGTTTCCATTATTTGGGAATCACAATTAATCAATGTACTAACCACAATCATTAAGAAATTCAACAAAATTATAATCATCATTAATAGTAATAAGTATTTAATTTATAATGTAATAACCCCAACATCTTATTATAATTCTCACTGCCACAAAAAGGCTTGGATGAATTTGAAATTTACGGTGTTGACTTTGCTACTCTGAAAATAAGATGATTTGACCGAAATCAGAAATTTCGATCTTCAGTCGATAGATGACAGTACTGAATTTGGAAATGAACCTCTAATATCTAGAACTAAACCTTGTTGCACAAAATATGGTCAGATGGTTTGCCCTTTGTTCAATTTACCAAGGACACTACATACCTCGAAGAGATACGCCAAAGTCCTTATGAAGTCCTGTTTGGCGTTAAACCAAAAAGAGGCATAGCATCGTCAACTTTGCTTGGCGAATAAATTGCAAATATTGAAGCAGAAGAACAGCTCGAAGAAATTGTCAATACTTTTGAAGAAAATTTGAGCACTGGCCATACCGAAAACCTTATTCCAAAGGAAAATATTGAAGAGGAACTGCAACCTACCACGACTTCATATCAAGCCCTGACTGAGCAACACAAGTTTATTTCAATATAAAGAGCGGCTGCGAAAGAGAATCTTCTACTGCAAGCAACGAAAATGTTACGAACCTCAAAAAGAAAATTTCCTCCTGTTCAAATAGATGGTACCGTACGAATACAAGTCCCTGATGATGACTGTGGTCGTACAGATGCCCGAAATGTGTAGGCGGTTGTTGCTGGAATAGAAGACTCCGACTTGAAATCAGAATTTTCGATCTTCAGCCGATAGATGACAGTACTGAATTTAGAAATGAACATCTAATATTTAGACCTAAACCTTGTCGCACAAAATATGTAGTGAAACTCTTCTTTTACGAATACCTAGGAGACAGAAAATTTCCACAAAGAGGGCGGGGGTGGTCTAGAAAAAGTCCTTGAAGAAATTGTTTTTTGATTTTTAAATCTGAGATTTACTATCTAACAGGATAACCGTGTTTATTGTTACTCAGTTTTATAAGTGCAATAGTTGCTTTCACAAAGTTAAATTTTATTGCATTTTACCTTTGTAATTTTATCATCATAAATTAGTTTTAAATTTTGTTATAAGCTGAAATTAACATTACGCTTCAAAAACATCTCTGTATGTTGAGTTCCGACTGGTGAATTTATTCTGTGTGAAATACATTCATTACTCTGCCGTTAATTGCAACAGACAGACACAATACAGGGTTCCCACCTATATCCGTTACACCCCCCTTAACTTCTAAACGGTGACAGCTTAGGCCATAAAGTTGGTCTCTAGGTATAGTAAAAAGGCTATGCAATACTCGATGAGACAACTTACAAAGCCATCTATCGACAACTTTAGGAATGAGCGTTTTTATCTCAAAAACTGTACGAGATACGGGAAAAAAGTCAATTACAAAGTTGTTCAACATCATCACTTTAGTAAGAAAAGGTGCCTTGCCCACATTAATAATGAAAACGGAATGTAGAAAATGAACATTTGTTTGATCACGATTTCGAAAAATTGTCTTGTCATGAACAGTGGAAGAAAGAAACTGGGATACTTCCCTATCTCCTGGATCATTTATTTATGTTGCTAAAAATCCCCTCCATTAGCCACTATACGCATTTGCACTCTGGACTGGATTTTTCGCTGCACACTGGTGCAACGACGCCATAGTGTTGAAAATCACGACCAAACAAATGGTCTTTTTTTATATTCTGTTTTGAGTATTAATGTGCGCAAAGTGACTTTTCTTACTAAATCGATGATGCTGAACAACTTTGTAGCTGACTTTTTTCCCGTATCTCGTTCCGTTTTTGAGACAAAAACGCTAATTCCAAAATTTGCCGATAGATGGCAGTGTAAGCTGTCTCATCGAGTAGCGCAAAGCCTTTTTAACATACGTAAACACCAACTTTATGGCCTAAGCTGTCACCGTTTAGAAGTAAAGGGGGTTGTAACGGATATTGGTGGGAACCTTGTATAATGATATGCTAGCCCATAGTTTTAGTGTCATTAAAAGATTATTTGAAGATTAAAAGATGCTGACCCATGCATTAAAAGTTGCGAAAGTGTTTTGTAACTTATAACCTTATTCCCTCAGTTGACCGATTCCTTCAATCGTTTCAAATCTCTTGTCCCTTTTAAATAAGCATTAAAGCATGTGGTAAGAAAAGTCGAGAAAGGTAGAAATGAAAAATCTGACATCGATTTAAAAAAAACAAACTACACCAATGTGATAGCAATAGCACGCTCAGTGCTAATTATGACGATGATGCTAATTACTTCCCGTGATGAATAAAAGTTGTAACATCTAATAGCATGTTTGAAGCTAATTATGATGAAATACAGAAGCTGGTTCGTTCCTAAATTCAAGCAGGCATAAAAAATCGTGTAAAAAATTTCTACTTCCAAAGAGATTACTGCGATGAAAAAAAAACCCATTTTCGTGTCGAAACTCTAATGAACCCGCCTACTTAGAAGGATTTTAGTGTCGTACATGGTAACAGACCTCTATGATTAACGAAGTTAAGGTTAAAAAGTTTCTCTTTCAACAACCTTTTTTCATTGGGATTTTTTACTAGCTTTTTTTTTCATTTTTATTTAAGGATTGTCAACGGAATTAAATTTGCGTGTTACTTTGATAGATAATCATTTTGTGAGTTTTCCTCTAAGTATGACATAATACAAGCAATGTTTTTTAAAAAATATATTTTGTTTAAACCACGCTTTGTCAGAACGTTAAAAATTGTGACGTTAATGATATCATGGTTTATGTATGGTTAAGAATATCCGGCGATTTTAGCGTCGGCATTTTCAAATCCATAACTGCAAGATAAAAAGAACTATTTATATACCATGTTTTTAAATTTTCTGTTGAATCATATAAACTTGACGATTCTATGTATTAATAAATACTTTTTAAAAAATTTTTTGTTGAATTATCCCATTAACTTGAAAGAAAATGATCAAATGCGCAATAAAGAGGTATCAAATGCATAATCAATTACGTTTAACATTTCGTTACCGTCCCGGCCGATAGATGGCTGCACCATTCTACAAAACAAAATTATCTGAAAATGAATTCAGTCCTGCTTAAAAATAGCTGAAAGTATCAAAAGAATGCATTGTCATCGTGTTCTCAGCTATTCTAAAAGTTTCAAATGTCTAGCTAGTTGAGAAGTTAGTTAAAAATCGATTGCAAGATTTGTACTAGACAAACACACACACACACAAACAAACAAACAAGAAAGCGAGTTAATAAAAACATGGTAATAAATAAGGTGAAATGGTAAATAAGGAAAATAAGATGTTTAAAATTAAGAGTTGCTTAAAACTTTCATTTTCTTAATGTGAAATATTACTTAAAGAGTGTAAAATAAAGATGTTGGACTGCTGAGCTAAATTTCACACATTAGACGGCAGCACTTATTTGCAGGAAAAAAAATCTGGTGTAGTGTGTTTTAAACGTTCATCTTTTCCTTTTGTGGACGCAGTTTATATAATGAATTCTCTTGCAAGGTGCAGAAAAGTTTTTTTTTGTTTAAGCGGAGACTCTTGTTGTCAGACTTTCGCCTATACTACGCCGCAGTTTACTGTCCATTTTATTATGGAGGCACCATATAGTCAGAAAGCATTATCTCATATGAAGGGACGACACAAACGAAGGCATTTTTCGTGGAGCGTCGCTGGTATTCGATCCGAGCACCCTCAGCACCGGAAACCACCGCGCTGTACCACAGGGCCGTAACAAGCCCGGTACAGAAAAGATCAAGCAGTCTGAAAGTAAAATTTTTATTGGATTTTCAGCATTTAGGTGTCTGTAAATATTATACACCTTTTCTCCATAGGTAAACAATGAGGCGAGTGTATCCAATAGGGTTAGTACACAGCAGCTTTAATTAAAAAGAACATAAGTAGATTTTATACTTCAGGATATAATATTTTTTCTTTTGATCTTAACTGTCTTTGTGTTCGTGTCTTGAATAGTAAAACTGAGTTTGTTCATTAATTAGTGTGGATAGCTAGGGAAAAGTCACCAATTTGTGAGAATAGTGCATCACAAAAATACGTAAAAATGTAAACAAAAAAGAAATGTTTTATTAAAATCGGGACAGATACTACCGATTCATCGAGATTATTGTTGCTTGATTAGCTCTAATAAGGCCTTTTTGTACAGCTTTGTACTAAACTTCATCAGATTTTGGATGAAATTATGCAATCTATAAATAACCTTAATATAAAACAATGATTCAGTGGTCGTGAGGTTTGGCGAAAAAACACGTCCGAGATTGGAACAGGAAAGTAAAGCAGTAAAGTAAAAATTAAACGGAAGAAATGTAACAAGTCGGAAGCTTAGAGCTTCTTAATCATATTTCATACACAATTTACCATTAAGTTTAAACCGAAGGCATAATTCAGTTAATTTCATCCGTCCTGTCTGTCGGCTGGTGAAGGAATCATTCGGAGAACTCAGTTCTTCCCTATTATCCAAAATTATTTCATTTATAACAGAGTGCTAACTTGTTAGTGTAGCTCTAATCCAGGGAAAAAAAGAGGTAAAGTCATAAAAGCATAGTTAACTCGTGTAGATAACTCATGCAAATTCTGCAGTTGAAATCTAGTTCTTTTTAAAACCTTACGTCAGTTCCGTCGTGTTGAAGTAAAAAAGGACCTTGATATGATTATGAATAGAGAGAGACAGAAGCATCCATATTAGCCCTTCAGCGGGAGTGCCATTTTTTGGAACACCAGTAGGCGCGCGTGGCACAAAGTGCAACGTCCCTTTCAACTTTGATTTTTTTTTTTTTTGTAATAAACTTTTTTTTCAAATTGAAATAATAATTCTGCGTTTTATGACAAGATATAAAATGTTATAATACTGAGATATATTTATAATTAAAGGCCAATGAATGCAGATACAATCTCCTTATTTCAAAACTGTCCGGTTTATTGCATCTAAGGACAACTTGAGAACGGATTCCTATTATGTCCAAAAACCTAAAAAACAAATTAGATTGTCCATCTTCGGGATATGCGGGATACCGTGTAATAGTTGCACACTCGATCGAGTACATCAACTCCTGCTTTTGTCGTATTGTAATCCAGTATAATCGTTGGTTTACCACGGTTAAATCACGACTACTAATGAATGAAAAGAGAATACAAGGGTCAGAAAATGAGACCTGTATTAGAAAGGGCGTAGCTATAAATAGAAACTGCTTAGAACATTCAAACCTTACAGGTAAAAACAAACCATTCAAAATTACGAAAATGTTCCACTCTGTACACGGGCGCGTCCACTGAAGGGTTAAAACAGGATGTCTAATTCATCTCATATAGCTATTGTGTACTAACCCTATTGGATTCGCTCACCTCAGTGTTAACCTATGGAGAAAATGCGTCCAAGGACTGCCGACTTGGATTGAAATATTAAAAAAAATTGGACTCCGCAATAAAAAAAGAAATTTTACACTTTGGGGCATTTTTCGTTTTAAAAAATGCAAATAATATATTTAAAGTAAAATTATTCGGGAAAAAAATCTGTTATAGTGACTTTTAAATGCTTATAAATTATTATGGTAGACGAAATTTATAAAATGAATGCTGTTGTAAGGAGCAGAAAGGTTCAAGCTATCTGAAATTACCATTTTTATATTTAAAAATATTCACGCATAATTAATTTCAATTTATGAACAATCAATATCAATAGATAAATAATCTCTCGACTTAAAACTTCATGCCGTTGCAATATCGAAATAAAATTTTAATCTTTATAACCTCAGTAGGTTCACTCAGCGTATAGTGATTAGTATAGTTCCTAATTTAAAATCCCAGCTGTTCACTGTAAAATTCAAGCATTAAAAAATCATTTTTTAAACGATATTAATATTGATAATAAGGATAAAATGTCCCTGTGCTGGAAAAAAAATGTAGTACAAAATTGAAGCTAATGAAGAATAAATTGAACGTCGGCAAACTTAATTAAAAGAGATCGATATAATAATGCTGAAGCCAATCGATATCAATTCCTATTTTTCTACTGTTTGAGGATAGAAAGTCTTTTGATATGAAATTTGCTGAAGAGGTTTTAAAACGAAATGCGAGTTTTCTGTCTCTTACTTTGATATTTATCGCCGTTTTAGCTACTGTATATAATTTTTTCATTGTTTTTATATTGTTACAATTCCAAGTTGTGTGCTGCACTGGCTACATAAGTTACAAGATATTATAGTTAATGTAGTCAACTCATGCAGATTCTGCAGTTTCACATCTAGTTCCTTTTTGAGACCGTACGTCAGTTACACTACATTGAAGTAAAAAAAAAATTGCAGGTAGTCTCTTCTAACGAAACTGCCTCAAGTTATTAACGTAGGATTACTTATAGATCCTTACCTCTTTTGTATATATATATATATATATATATATATATATATACAGATGGAGTACAAAATAATACGAACACCTGTGAAAAAGTATGACGTATGTCACACCTGCAGTACAGCCGCGCCACCTACAACAGAAGTCTGCCACCTAGTGAGCGTGAAGAGGAAGGTATCAGTCTCTCAACAGCAGGCACCTACGTTGCATGCTTCTATCGAACTGTCTGTGATAAGTTGAAATGTCCGACCTGTCAGAGTTCCAAAGAGGAATGATAGTTGGAGCGCGTTTAAGTGGAGCATCGGTTACGGAAACAGCAAACCTTTTGGGGTTTGCAAGGAGTACGGTATCAGCCGTTATGACAGCGTACACGGAAGAGGGTAAGACGACGTCTTCAAAGCACAACAGTGGCCGAAAGTCCAAGCTTGCTGATAGGAATAGACAGGTCTTGAAGCGCCTAGTATCCCGAAAGCACAAGCAATCGTTATCCGAGATAACATCCGAAATGAACAGTCATCTCCAGGGCCCCGTTTCAACAAAAACTGTCAAAAGGGAACTTCATGATGCGAACATTTATGACAGAGTGGTATGACAGAGTAATTCGTAAACCCTTGGTGATAGCAACTAATGCTTTCAAGCGACACCGGTGGTGCAGATATCACAAAGGCTGGTCCCCACAGCAGTGGCAACAGGTAATACGGTCAGATGAATCGTCATTCACCCTATTTCAGACGAGCGTTTATGTCTGGAGAACGCCCAAAGAAGCGTTTCTTCATGAATGCCTCTTGTCGACTGTGAAGCATGGATGTGGCTCCATTATGGTATGGGGTGCGATATCTTGGCGCGGTCTTGGACCACTTATTATTCTGCATGGGAGGATCAAATCCAATCACTATCTAAGCGTTCTAGGGGATCATATCCATCCTTTTGTCCAGACTGTATTCCCTGGAGAGAGACCGTTTTTTCAAGACGACAACGCCCCTATCCACACTGCTAGGTGTGTTCAAGAATGGTTCGAAGAGCATGACGATGCAGTTGAACATCTCGCTTGGCCCTCTCAGTCTCCGGACTTGAATATTATTGAACATTTATAGCAATATTTGGAGTCCAAACTTCGTTCCCGATTTCCACCTCCATCCGAACTTTCGGAATTTGAGACCGCTCTGCAGGATTAATGGCTTAATATTCCTTTAAATATTGTACATGACCTATATGCATCTATCCCACGTCGCATTAAATCTGTATATATATATATATATATATATATATATAATATATCCATTACATCACTTTTTTAAAATATAATCTGAAAAGGAAAACTAGCTCATATTTACATGACTGGAGCTAGACTCACCCTAAAAGGAATAAAATTTTGATACAGTCTGGCGGAACCGTTTATTAGAGCGACAAAAGTACATCCGTCCGTTTCAGGAGACGGCTCGGAAGCGAATATCACCTTTCAACCTTACGCGCAAGAGGGCAAAAAAATCATGTGGCTGTTATTTTGAAGGGTCAGCAGAATTTCGGGTCTCTTGATGCGAACCCACTCTCCTGAATTCGAACGTGTACCCCTGTAGAAATGCATAGGCATGCGATTTACGGGAAGTTCTGTTGCTAAGCGTTTGTAGCGATAAAGTAATGTTACTGGGGATTGGATTTAGGAAAGAGTACATTCTAGAATGGAGGGCATAATATTTACTTTATTACACAATCACACACACACACACACACACACATATATATATATATATATATATATATATATATATATATATATATATATATATATATATATATATATATATATATAAATATAAATATATATATATATGCCCAAGCGATATATATATATATATATATATATAAATTATATATATATATATATATTTATATATATATGTTAAAATTTTGACACATTTTGGTACTTTTTTATTTAACTGTTTACTGCTTGCCCAAGCGATACATAATAAGTTTAGTGCGTTGCCAAAATTATAACTCGCGACGCTGGACATCTGAAATTTTACTTTCCGAGGACCGTTATGGAGGAACGTATGTTAAAGAAAAACCTTTAGATGATTATGAATAGAGAGAGACAGAAGTATCGATGTTAAAATAGGAAGTCTAATTCATCTCTCAACAGATAGATTTTAATTACAGAGAAAGTCTACCGCTAATACATAGCAGAATACGCAGTTACCACGCGCAAGATAGACGTCTTGCAGAACCAAGAGTAAATGGGAGAACTAAACGTCTGCCAGGAGGAACAGTAGTAAAGATTCACCGAAGACTCCGTGGAAGCCAATAGGAGAAGGAATCAAAATTAGGAACATACGATCTAGTGGACGAAATTGAATCGGTGGAGTGTAGATATTCTGTTAAAGGCAGTGACTAACTGGTGATGTAACGTTGCAAATTAATGATGTTCGTGGAGAGCATTATATTACAAGTGTGCCCACGTTTCTTCGAAAATGCCCGTTTTGAATGGTCAACTCAAAAGCTTCTCCAGTCAGTTCAGCGTGACCTGCCCTGACTTCTACTGTAACGACCAAAGCAATTAGCGAAAAAAAAAACTGACAATAGCGCCCTTTACACGTACGTCCTGTGGCGGTCACGCGAAGAAGATGAAATCATCATGTAGATTTTCATGCAAATTCCTAGCGTGATCGCCTGCGCATGTGCGAGCTTCCCCAGAGCGACATATAAGCGGGCTCCACTCGACTCAAGGGAGAGAGAGCAGTGATCCGCCTGGCCGCACGCTCACAACATAGTGTTCCCGTCGAGCTCTTCGTGTGCTCAAGCTGCAGAATATTTCTGGTAGTTATCGTCAATTGCTGTAGCACCGGATTCTTCAACTTCACCGACTAAAGAGTGTTCCCGTGTACCAGTGCGTGTCTCACCATTGATAAGCTGTACCCTAAGATCGCCTCACAGGACTCTTGTGCTGCCAGTCGTAATATTAATTTTATTGTGTTATTAGTATCGGTAGTTATATTATTTATTGATGTTTTTAATTGTAAGCGCAATAGTAGTTATTGCAATATTGCTAGTTTTCAATGGTTTTATTATATTCCAATGATTGTGAACAAGGTTCATCAATAAACTGTATTGCATTATTTAACAAGTCTACTGTATTTACAGATACATTGTAAACAGCCCACGAGAGTGGGGATATGTGGTAGGTGTTTTGGGAAAACAATAACCTTCTGTAAATATCTAGCTGTAAATATTTCTAAGTTAAAATATTATATACCGGCACCTCCACACTGGTGACCCGGACGTGATGTTTACAGTATTATTTAATTAATATATATTGCTGTCTTTACTCGTTTTTGAATGTTTTATATAACTACCAGTAGATTTATGCTGAAAATTAGTGTATGAATTATGCCAACCACAGTATGCTCAGGCATGCAATAACTGCTCTGGAAACTCGCTATAGGTGCACTGGCACTCTCCCAAGTTGAGGTCCTAACCTAATTCTCACTAGCTGAATATCTGTTCCTACTGCATTAACAGAAAAAACTGCCCAGCTAGCCATCTGTAGTCATAATGACTGACGATAAAACCGAGGTCCGAGGGTCAGGTGTTTCCGATATAGCACGAGTTGCATTCAAACCACCGCCATTCTGGGATACAAATCCACGAGTTTGGTTTTTACAACTCGAATCTCAATTCAAGTTAGCTGGTATAACAGCCGACGAAACTAAATTTCACTCGGTTATTTCGGCAGTTGATACAAAGACTCTAAGTAGAGTGTCAGATATTGCAGAGAAACCCCCGTCAGACAACTTGTACGGCACGTTAAAGCAGCGTATACTTGATTTGTATTCTAGGTCAGACGCAGCCAGACTTAGACTTCTCTTTCAAGACATACAATTGGGAGATAGGACGCCTTCCCAGCTCCTACAAGAAATGAGGAATTTAGCTGAAGGAGATATTAAGGACGACGTTTTAAAGAGTCTGTGGTTACAGCGCCTTCCGCTGAACACACAACAGATCCTGTCCATTTCTAACGATCCCCTGCCAAACCTCGCGAAAATCGCTGATAAAATTATGGAAATTTCCCCCATAACACCCACGGTTACAGCCGTAGCACAGTCAAGTGAGTTGAATTCTATTAAAACTGAATTGTCTAACATTAAGAAAACTCTTAAGTCTCTACAAGAACGCAGAGATAGACAAAGTCGCTTCAGATCAAACTCTGGATCTCGAAACCGTCTCAGGTCGAATTCAGAATCTCGTAAAAATACTAATAGATTATGTTGGTATCATCACAGGTTTGCAGATAAAGCTAAGAGGTGTACAAAGCCATGCAGTTTCCAGGGAAACGACTAGGCACGTCGGTTTTGACGGCAACTGACGTGGCGACTCATCATAGCCGTCTCTTTGTTTTTGATAAGATTTCCAAGCAGAAATTTTTGGTTGATTCAGGTGCAATAGTGTCTTGCTATCCCAGGACGTTTGTATCTTGGTCCAGACAACAACCAGAGTGTCTGTACGCTGCAAATGGATCGGAAGTTCCTACTTTCGGTACAATACAACTAAAACTTGACTTAGGTTTGAAAAAGGAAATTTTATGGACGTTTGTGATCGCTGATGTCACAACACCTATTTTGGGAGCTGATTTCTTGGAAAATTTTGCCCTACTATTAGACGTTAAAAATCGTAGACTGATTGAACAACGTGCGACCTCAGCTATTCATTGTTCTTCACGGGTAGATGCATATTTAACCCCCATCAGTACTAGTACACCTTTTTACAGTGTAATTATGAAATTTCCTCGAATTTTAAGTCCCAATCTTAATAGGCACAAGCTAACAACTACAGTAGTTCACACTATCGAAACTAAGGGTCCTCCAGTATTCGCAAAAGCTAGGAGGCTGAACCCTGAAAAGCTAAAAGCTTTGAAGAATGAATTCCAGGAATTGCTCCAGCAGGATATTATTCGACCTTCCAAAAGCCCTTGGTCGAGTCCAATACACATCGTGACGAAAGCCGATGGCAAGTTTCGAATCTGCGGAGACTACCGCAGGCTTAATGCCGTAACGGTACCTGACAGATACAGCATCCCTCATCTGCATGATTTTACTGCGGAACTGAATGGTAAGACAATTTTTTCTAAAATTGACCTTAAAAAGGCTTACCATCAAATTAAGATTGATGACGCAGACGTTCAAAAAACCGCGGTCATTACACCCATCGGACTTTATGAATACAATTACATGTGTTTCGGGTTAAGAAACGCCGCTCAGACATTCCAGAGATACATAGACAACGTTTTACGTGGTCTCACTTGCTGTTTTGCGTATATAGACGACATTTTAGTCGCCTCAACTGATGAGACAGCACACAAACAGGACTTAGCTCAAGTTTTTGAAAGGTTAGATAATCATGGCTTAGTCATTAATCATGCTAAATGTATTTTTGGTTCAAAGGAATTACAATTTTTAGGATTTCTGGTTACCGCGAAAGGAATTTCTCCAGCGCCAGACAAGATTAAGCATATAGCTGAATATACCTTGCCGAAAACGGTAGATAGTTTACGTCGTTTTTTAGCCATGATAAATTTTTATCACAGATTTTTTAGGCACGCAGCCGAAATTCAGGCTGAGTTATACCAGATGGTAAAAGGAAAGCCTAAAAAGGACAAATCTATTTTACAGTGGAGCGATGACACTCGAGAAGCATTTTCACAATGCTTAGACGTTCTACAAAAAGAAGTCAGGCTAGCTCATCCAGCAGCTAACGCCAAACTCTCTCTTATGGTTGACGCCTCTGACATTGCGATTGGAGCAGAGCTTCATCAAACAATAGATGGTACAGCAAGTCCCTTAGGATTTTTCTCCCGTCGACTTACGCCTACCGAAAAACGGTATAGTACATACGACAGAGAACTTCTATCCATCTACTCCGCTGTCAGACACTTTAGGCACTTGATTGAAGGATCCCAATGCGTGATTTTTACGGATCATAAACCATTGTGCTACGCATTTCAGCAACACAGTGATCGTTGCAATCCCCGTCAAATCCGCCACCTTGAATTCATTTCGCAATTCTCGACGGACATACGTTATATCAAAGGAAACCAAAATGTGGTCGCTGATGCTATGTCTCGAGTCGACGCGATTAGACTAGGGTGCAAGATAGATTTACAGGAGTTAGCATCTGCACAAGCTGTTGACGCGGAATTACAAGAACTATTAAAAGGTAAAACAGGTTTAGAAATTAAGCAGATTCAATTAGAGACAGGTTCTCCCAAAATTTACTGCGACATTTCTACAGGTCACATTAGGCTATACCTACCAGACGAATTCCGTAAGGAAGCTTTCGCACAGGTACACAATATCTCTCATCCAGGTACTAAAGGTACAGCGAAGTTAATCCGAGAACGTTTTGTTTGGCCTAGACTGGAGGCTAACTGCAAAGAATGGGTCACAAGTTGCATTCAGTGCCAGAAATCGAAGATTTCGAGACATACCAAGTCTCCACTGGCTACATTTAAATGCCCTGACACTAGGTTCTCGGAAGTTCATCTCGATATTGTTGGCCCACTGCCACCTTCCAGAGGATTTCAGTACTTGCTAACTTGTATTGACAGGTTTACTAGATGGCCGGAAGCTTATCCAATTCCGGATCAAACAGCTGAAAGCGTCGCGGAAGCGTTTTACACGGGATGGATTGCACGGTTCGGCGTGCCTGTTACAATCATTACTGATCAAGGCCGACAGTTCGAAAGTGAACTCTTTTCCACTTTAACAAAATTATTAGGAATAGAGCGCAGGAGAACATGTGCGTACAACCCCCGCGCAAATGGTCTAGTGGAAAGATTTCATAGACACTTAAAGCAGACATTAACGTGTATTTTAAAAGCTTCCCAATTCTGGGTTGAAAAGTTACCATTAGCTTTACTCGGTATCAGAGCTAGCCTCAAAGAGGACATAACGGCATCAACAGCCGAAATGGTGTATGGCTCACCATTAAGATTACCCGGAGATTTTTTTTGTGACTCGAAAGATAGTCACGCGTTTACACGTTTTGAATTTTTAAAACGTTTGAAATCCCATATGAAAGAGCTGCGGCCAATTCCCACATCTAATCATTCGATAGATAAAGTTTTTTTGCATAAAGAATTAATGCAAACCCCTTTTGTATTCGTTAGAATAGATTCAGTACGTAAACCATTAACCCAGCCATACGACGGCCCTTACAAAGTCATTTCTAGACACCCGAAACACTTCACACTAAGCATAGCAGGTCAAAAGAAATGCATTGCAATTGATCGACTCAAAGCAGCATTTTATCAAGACCAGCCAGTTTCGGAAGTTGTTGCGAAAGACGTAGGCCAAACCCCAACTGTCGTCACACGTTCGGGACGCAGGGTTGGGTTCGTGGTACCGTACCAAGCCTAGGGTCTTCCCATATGAAACCACCGACTAAAGTCTTGGCACTTGCGGGGGAGTGTGTGGCGGTCACGCGAAGAAGATGAAATCATCATGCAGATTTTCATGCAAATTCCTAGCGTGATCGCCTGCGCATGTGCGAGCTTCCCCAGAGCGACATATAAGCGGGCTCCACTCGACTCAAGGGAGAGAGAGCAGTGATCCGCCTGGCCGCACGCTCACAACATAGTGTTCCCGTCGAGCTCTTCGTGTGCTCAAGCTGCAGAATATTTCTGGTAGTTATCGTCAATTGCTGTAGCACCGGATTCTTCAACTTCACCGACTAAAGAGTGTTCCCGTGTACCAGTGTGTGTCTCACCATTGATAAGCTGTACCCTAAGATCGCCTCACAGGACTCTTGTGCTGCCAGTCGTAATATTAATTTTATTGTGTTATTAGTATCGGTAGTTATATTATTTATTGATGTTTTTAATTGTAAGCGCAATAGTAGTTATTGCAATATTGCTAGTTTTCAATGGTTTTATTATATTCCAATGATTGTGAACAGGGTTCATCAATAAACTGTATTGCATTATTTAACAAGTCTACTGTATTTACAGATACATTGTAAACAGCCCACGAGAGTGGGGATATGTGGTAGGTGTTTTGGGAAAACAATAACCTTCTGTAAATATCTAGCTGTAAATATTTCTAAGTTAAAATATTATATACCGGCACCTCCACAGTCCTTTCCCGTGTGAAACCACGATCCCGCGTGATTGAGTGCACATGTGAAGCTGTCAGAGAGAAAGGGAAGGCTTCTTTGGAGCGTACTGCAAGTTTTCCCGCTCGCAATCCCGTATGTTCCAAGCACTTGCGAAAGAACGTACGTGTAAAGGGAGCTAATCCAGTGGAGCACGGACTCTAGAGCGGCTTGGCTCATCGCCCGCTTTCAGGCTGTGATGGAAATTAGTTGTGTTTTTCAAGTGTAGAGGGCGTTAGGCGTCCATGTTTTGATGTATTTTCAACATTGCTTTGTCTTATATCATTTCTATCAGAGTTCAGTATTCTCTTTGTTTGAACCACCGAGTATGGAACGTCCGTTTAATGGACGATAGGAGGAATAATTAATAAATATTAATCAGGATTAATGATGGCTGTGTTTTTTTGGCGTCTGGTCATTCTTTTTGATACACAGGCTCTGACTGCCGAATTAATGAAACTGCCCGTTACATTGCATTACATTGCAACGTTTTGTTACAAGTCAGTCGCTGGCTTAAGGTTCGGAATAATTTATCTAAATGACAAATTTAGCACTACATATTTTTCATGTAAGTTTGGTAAAGCTGCATTTGTTCGTGTAATAAAAGTGAACCAGAATATTACACTTATAATATGAGTGGAAAATAATTCTATTGTTTACTACTGCACTTTATTTATTTGGAATTACGGAATTGAACTCTGGAATTGCACAATACAAGAAAGTAAAATTTAATCATTGAATCTATTTGGAAGAAGAATCCCACTACCTCAACACACAAACACACGGACATGCACGCACATACATACATACATACATTCATACACACACACACACACACACACATATATATATATATATATATATATATATATATATATATATATATATATATATATATATATATATATATATATATATATATATACATACTATCATTATTGCCCGGCGTTGCCCAGGTAGTTATATAGATATAAAAATTTTCATGCATTCCATCAAAAAAATACCGGGCTGCACCCCCGCTATTTATGTTCATCTGGCCAGACAGAATGCGCTTAGCGTGCTTCTACTGAAATTATATACAAACAATAAGAAAGAAAGAAACTTTGAGCCTGCGGACCTTCGTCTGATTTTATTGAGAATTAATAACACCGTGTTGCGTGATTCGCACGTTTGGATTGAATAAGTTTACTGTTTAATTATATTTGTTAGATACTGTTTAATTATATTTAATTAGATTCGTTTGATCCACTGTTTAATTAGAAATAAGTTTTATAATTTATATTTGCCTTTATTATTTATTTTTCCGTTAAAAACGCACTTTTTTCCACATCACCCAAGAGGTAAAGTGCAAAATGCGTTATCCCCTTTATTTAATCAAAGTAAGGCGGGATTTCCCATGAAGCTTATTTTCCTTAAGCTTGTATGTTTTGTAAGAAATGTTTTGAATCACATGTATTACCTGTGAGTAATGTTCTCAAAGATTCGGTTGGTTCTCGAATTGCAGGCAATTGTACTTTCCCATTACTGCGACGCATTCCTGGTGATTCCCTAGACCACTTTTTTGCACTACATCTGTCACATATGTTCGACATTGATCCAATGCTTACTTCATTAGCAGATGCATACTTACATTCTGGATTATCACAAAGATTATCTGGATTTCACAAAGCAGAGCCAGGAAAGTTGTGTTTATCTGGGGAGCCAGGGCCAAAGGTCATTTCCAACCCTCTTCCTCCCGATCATTGGAATTTGAACCCCCCCCCCCAGTCACCCCCAAGTGGTGAAGGGTCTATATCCACAGGGGGTACGAGCATCTCTTAGGGGCACAAAAACCATTAAAAAATCAATTTTAAAAACTAATTGAGCCCCAAATTTCGTTTGTGCTGCGTTAAGTTTCCCGGTTCCTAAAAATTAACTGTGCCGAATTTGGTCCCGGTGGGTGAAGCAGTCTATGATTCTATAGGTGACAAAAAAACAGACGAGATCTTTTATATATATATATATATATATATATATACAATATATACAATATAGTCATTTCCAAAATTTCTGTGTCATTCTTTTATAAAATCTCCATTGTATTTTCAAAATAATGTTAAAAATCTTTAAGAAACTTTAGAATAAAAGCAAAAATTCACAATTGCATTAAGCTTGCTGTGCCGAGCAGATGTCTTCGTGAGCGGCATTTATTTGTAAATGTCTATAGGAAATTTAATTACATAGGTCATCACTGCCGATATTGAATCTGGATTCGTCGCTAAAGACGACCTGGTTCCATTCCGCTGCATTCCAGTTTCCTCGAGCGCGGCAAAACTCCAAACGGAGGCTTCGATCAAGGGCAACACACGTAATGGGCGCCGCGATACCAACTGTAATTCAGCCAGGCGCCTTCGTATGGTTCGAGAAGACACAGAGGCCCCTGGTGAAGGTGCTACCTGTGCCTGGATGGCGGCCGATGAAGCAGTTGCTGTAAGCGTGCATTTCTTACGATGTGGCGGTCTTCTCGACGACTGATCTGTCGCGGGCGTCCTGAGCCTGGTCTTCGTGTACATGACATCTCCCGGGTCCCCTGCTCCCAACACCTCCTCACAACACAATCAGAGCGGCCAAATTGACGAGCTACTCGCCTAGCGGACCACCCAACTTCCATCATCCCGACGATTCTCCCCCTCTCAAACTGCGACAACTGCTTCTATTGTCTTCGAACACCTCATAATGGCATGTCTATCTCAGCTCTTCCTTTGTAAATGATTCAGCACACTCAAACAAGCTTTGGTTACCTGTTTTATACTCCACAGAGTACGATGTTCAACGCCCTCTACCGGCTATACGGAATGCGCAATCACGCTGCATTTTTAATCATTTGCTTATCTCCCCGACATGTACCTTCATTGCAAGTTTCGTTACGATCCCGCAATTATTTCTTGGTACGCTAATTTTTTTGTCCATGAGTGTATATATGGGGAGAGGCGTTGCCAGAGTGTGCACCACCTGTGTGACTGTGTGAGTCATCTGGAAGGGATGTAGTGGTTCTCTTGCCTGCCCCAGATGCCAAAAATCAAGAACCAAAAAAAACAATCAAACCACAATTCGATTTGTTTCGATTTTTCTTATCTTTTCTGATGGTTTATTCGATGCTTTCTGATAGTTTTAGGATTGAATCGCGACCAACCTGTAACCCTTCTGCGACCCACTAGTGGGTCGCGACCCACCAGTTAGGAACCGCTGACATAGGTAATTTCTCTTTGTACAAATTTTATAAATTTTTTAACCATCTTTCAGAAGACCTTGATATTTTTAATATGCCCTTTATTGTTTTTAAGGCTAAAGGTTTGCAACCTCTGTATTCGTAATTCATGTATTGTTTTGTGTATTGTATATGTATATATTGTACATGGAGCTTTGTATGTTTGTTTTGGTGTTTTTTTTGTCTGTGTGTTTTAAGTTGTATCTTACATGCAATACTGTAAATGGAATTTTCTGTAGTGTGCATTTTGAATAAATAAATAAAATAAAATTATTTGGTGGTATACCACTGAAGAAGTATTTTAATTATTCATCATTGTGAAAATTATAGATTTGATAGGGGATTCATTAAAAATAACTTTTCTCTTCAATTGCAGGAGAGATTACATTGCAAGTCTGGGGTGTTTGAAGATCGAGGTTCGAATTTTTGCCTTTGCATACACTCTTTATAAAGATAGTGATAAAGGTTATTTAAAAGAACATACGGAATACACGAAAGCTTATGACTTATATTCATCGCAGAAAGATTCAAAATTCTCCTTCAAATGAGAAAAAGGAATACGGGAGAGATAATCATAAGAACTTACAGGGGTACATGGTGTGTCACTAGCTTCAAAACGTCAGAGGAAAATATGTGAGAGAAGTCTTTGAAAGTGACGTTTCATGACGTCACCAAGAAAGACTAATTTTTAGAAGGATGGCTTAGAGAAATGGCGATCTGAGTTTAATGCTGAGTTTAATGCTGATAGAGGATCGTTATTTTTTTAAATATATAACACTATAATCCAATGATGCATTTAGGTAAACAATTTTAAATAATATCTAAATGAAGAAAAACAATTGAAATCAACCGAAATACGAATAAATAAACAGAGGTTTCAGTTTAACAAATTTGCATACGTTTCCCATTTGAAAAAAATAATAAACTGAAGAAAAATCGATTTTATGAGGAAAAAAAATACAGAAGCTTTATTCTAGAAGCCCCAAAAAAGTCCACTTTTGTAAAATCGTGTCCAGAATTGGAAATTACCCGCACAATTAGCAAAATGAAAGCTGTTACTTGATTTTATTTTCCTCTGTATTTTTTTAAAAATTTTATCTTAGACGGCAAAAAAAAATCTCATTAGCGCAAAAAACTCTTTAAATGTAAAGTCTTTTTAAAATTTATGTTAAGTAACAAAGTAAATCCTTCTTGACTGATTCCATTAAATTTTTTGATATTATAATACACCGGTACTGCACGCTTTATCTAGCGTATGGTGGCTTACGTAGTTACGAATTCAAAATCCGGAAAAGCCATGGAAGTTCCTGAGATGTACCCTCAAAGAAAGGTGGCACAGCTAGGAAGTAAGCTGGTATAATTATTTAGTGCTACTACAATAAAGTAGTCAAAGACAAATGTGTTTCAGAAAGCATAGGCTGCTTTTATTCTGGCTGTTAGTCCTTTTCTGTTTAATCAGCTTTTTGGATTAAGAAGAGAAGTGCAGGGATAACTTTTTCAACTACCTGTCTTCTGATGTTCTTCTGTGTTGCAATCCTTCGAGAAAGCACACATCGGGCCCGACCTGGCATGAGCTCCACTGGGTTTATGTGTTGGAATCCTATTCCTACCCTG
Organism: Dolomedes plantarius; assembly: GCA_907164885.2. Taxonomy (NCBI): domain Eukaryota; kingdom Metazoa; phylum Arthropoda; class Arachnida; order Araneae; family Dolomedidae; genus Dolomedes; species Dolomedes plantarius. Next base: position 40,265,207 of record OU015495.1, read on the forward strand.
ACTTTTTTTATTTCGGGCTTGGATCACCTTGGAAGAGCGAATAGTCATCCTTTACAGTAAAACGCTGACCATAAAACATATAAAACCAACTTAAGTTTGTCAAATTTGGAGTGCTGTACTCAGCATTTATTCTTAGAGACTGGCAGAATAGGTCTTTAAACCTTCCTTAAGACTCTCATAATAAGATCTCGCGTTATTTTATTTCGATGTCTCCCCATTGTGGAATTTATCAACTGCATGAAGATTTCGAAATCACGATACTACTCCCGAAATTTCAGGAGCTAGCTACTCGCTCTCTTGGAGATCTCGTTAAGGTATCCAAGATTACTCTGCATCACCTAGTTGTGTATGAACCTATAGTTGATGCCGATAAATTCTTAGAAAGACCCCCGAGTCTTGTTTACAGTACAGATGACCTTTGGTACAATTTAGAGAATTTTTATAAGGTGCAAAAGGTCGCAGTAATTTGGTTCGGATTTCAACTGGCCTCCCGATTTCTTTTTTGCTATCTGGTACGTCCTGAGCTTTGTCACTGACTTCTATTTTGGATGATAGCGTTTGTGGGAAATTGTTATGCTAGATGGCGCTGCCACTCTATAGTTTTGTAACCTCACTCGGACATTCAGATGCGACGCAAATTCGAAGCGAAATGCGGGAGAAAGGATCAGCACCGCACTGTACTCAAATGCATGTGTGTAAATATTCTGTAAAATAAAGCAGATTATGTGCGAACCCGTGATCTATTGTGTACTTAAGGTAAAGTATTAACAAGAATAAAGAACCAAGTAACCACTGAACCACCAGCATCCCCCATAGCGTTCTTTCCCCCCTTTCGACACTGGTTTGGCACACGAGATACCTTGCCACTTTGAACAGTTATTCCAGCGTAGCGGTGTGTAAACTGTCGGTCGCGAAAAGGATTGAAGGGGTCTTTTGTGGATAGTTTGAAGTAAACTTATATCGTAAAATTAATAAATTAAAAATATGATTTAAAGTTTTTGTAATTACATGTCTTTAATATTTTAATTCAAATTTTTTATCTGTTAAAAATATATGATATTATATTGTCATATAAGGTATCAAATAGTCTTGTACGGCTATACTTATATTGCCTCTATTCGCTTCTACTTATCTGTATTATACCGGTTTTCAAAGTTAATTGCTATAACAAACGTACAACCATTAAGACTTAACTAAGAATATGATATTAGAGTATATTATGAAAACATCGACTTAAAACTAGCCGGAACTTGTTTGCACATAACGTTTCTCCTGATCGTTCGATTCAAAGCGGTGGCGCTTCAATGAATGCGCGCACACTGACATTTCCCGACTACAAAATTTGGATAAAAACGATGGCAACAGTAAAGGAGTGGCGATCTTTGAATCGCCGGTTCAAGAACTGTATGTGGAGTCAGTCTTCATGAATTTTTCGGCGAGAGAACACATCCATCAGCTCGTAGAAAAAGGGTTCTGTATCATGTGTTGCTGCACGTGTTGCATAAATAGAATAATCAATCTTCAAAATACTGATGAAGAAATATATCGATATTCTGTGAGCGGATTTCCTTTGCACGTGTTAGATAGGTTTCTACAAGTACGCATAGAGTACAGAATGAACGCAGATGTTAATGGATTCAAGAAATCCTAATGTTTCCCGGCACTTTGAGGAAAGAAGTGATGCCCAAGTATAAATCATTATGTGCTCTCTTCAGTCATGTATTAAATAAAGTGTCATTTATTCAGAAAGTGTGTAAGTAATTCTTATTTTATTCTTTTATTTTTAACGCAATGTACTAATCTTCTAGAATCACGGCCATAACAATAATTATTAACAGAGTAGCACTCAAATAATTCAATAAGTATTGAGTATCATTCGAGGTCTAGGCTAATTTTTCTCATTAACTTTTCTATTTTAATTTTATATAAATAAATGAAGTTATTAGTTTTCGATGCTTTAATATATAGCTTATAATTTTGAAACCACGATTGCTTATTTTTAAATTTTAGTTTTTTTTAATTTTTCCCTAAATGAATTACAAATACCTATTAATATTTCAGCATGAAGTTTTGGTTACGTAAGATTTGACAAAACCAAGTGTAGAAAGTAAGAAAGACGTGTTTATTGTTATTATGCAGAGTTAATATATACTCACAATTTACAGTTCATTGATTTTAACCCTCTAACGGTACGGTGGTTTGAGACGAAATAGATGGTCCGATCTCTTTTTTGATGAGGTTTTTGGTAGAAATAACTGCAGAATAAGCAATTTTGTTGTATAATAAAATTTATTGATAATATTTTACATGAAATAAAGCTCTTTTTGTAGAAAAAAGGACCAACGATTTGGAATTTTGCAAAACAAAGAAAATGTCTTTGGCATTTACATACTAGAATGTTGTATATATTAGGTCTAATATGTAATTTTGTCTTGTACCTAGTTTTAGAAGTTAGTGAAACGAACTTTCAAAGCACAGATATGTTAAAAATAATATATACTGACATTTTTGGCCTTCAAATGCGAAATAAAAAAAAAAAAAATTTTTTTTTAAAAATTGACTATTGATCACGAATAATGGTTTTCAACAAAGACACCCGTATTTAATTATTCCTATATTTAGTAGGGAGGTCTAGTAGGTCTATCTGGTAGGGTTCCTTGTCAACTCGATCCCTTGCAATGAGAAGGGATAGTACGGGAGGGGGACGACACACCCTTGGGTCGGATCCGACCCGCACCGTAACGTTAGAGGGTTAAAAATAGTTTGTTAAAATTTGCTTTTATGTCTTTTTCTATTCTATTTTTCTATTCTTTCCCAATTAAAGAAAATTATTTTTGCTACAACCAAAAATATTGTTTATTAGGGGGTCGAGTGATTTTTTAATTAAAGAAAGTGGGTCATGGTCGAAAAAAGTTTGCCCACAACGGCTTTAGCGCACACTTTTGATGCGCTAGAGCAGCGTTAAGCAAACTTTATTCGACCACGATCCCTCTTCCTTTCCCCCTTTCTTCCTCTTGCTTAGCGTTTTCCTGTAATGACACCAGTCAAGACAAATTTTATTCACTAATTTGATGGGAATCTCGAGTTTTTATTAGTAACTTCAAGTTCTTGGGATCAGACTGTTTGGAGGCCGTTTCGTTATACTGAAGCTGCAGCCTTATGCCTGTTTTTCGGATAAATCATTTTCTCAAAAATAATTAATATTTGAACTTTAGAAACAATTTTGCTGTGTTATCATGAAAGCTAAAAGTTTTTATTCGCTTGCACGAACAGGAATCTCCAGATGTTCAGAACGTCGAGATTAATAAATTATTTTTCTATAAGTGTTATTATATAATCTACATATAAAACAGTTCCTCAACTGACTGACTGACTGACATAACGCACAGACCAAACCGCTGGACCTAAAGAGCTGAAATTTTGTAAGACGATTCTTCTTATAGTGTAGGGATGCACTAAGAAAAGTATTTGAAAAATTCTTCTTAAAATTTTTTAAATTAAATTTTTAAGCTGTTTTTGTAACATTCTTTTAAGTTTGCATTTAAAATAATAATCTGAGGGTTATAAAATTTATATCACGAGAAAGATCATAAAAATTTTAAAATGAAATCTTCACCTCTTTTTTTCTGATTTTTGGAGAGTTTTTAAAGATTAATTTTTAGAATTTATTAAATGCTGAAAGCGTGGTTTCTTTTCTTTTTGTGATACTTTAAATTAATTTTGTGTCACGTGCATAAACAATGGAATAAATTGACAAAATAAATATAATACAGTAGAAGAAAAAATTTAGCCACTAGACTAATTCAGAGGTAAGTTTTTTAAAGAATTTAATTCAAAATAGTATGTTTTATGGATATTAATCATACAAATTAATTGTATACATTGACCGTTGTATTTAATTTGAATATTTTCTTCTACATTATTTTGTCTATAAAAATATCCGTTATGATTTTTTTATAAATATATTTTTTTTGGCATTAATTGTATACATTGACCGTTGTATTGAATTTGAATGTACTCCGTAGCGAAACACGGGTATTCAGCTAGTAAAAATATACATGCATTGAAAAATTTTATTTTTGGAAGAGGAGATACATAGGATAGATTTCACAATCTCTGAAAACAATTGTAATTTTGACTTGCACATGAAAACAAGCATGGCAGAATAACATCCCGAGTTCTATTCCAGATGAAATCGTTGTTTTTCAAACGCTAGAGTACTTATAGTTTCAAAACTTGTAAGCGAGACATCTTTTTTTTTAAAACAAATCAACTTTAAAGCTCTTTTATAAGTTTGTTTAATATTAGGACATCAACTTATCTTGAAAATTCTCAGATCATTTATTGCCAAAACTCGCACTTTAATATTTTTAAATTAATGATGGTGATTAATATTGTAGTTACTTAAAACTGATTAAAGTCTTCATAAAGTTATATAAAACTAAGTCTATTAAACTATTAAGGAGATTATTAAACTATTAAGTAGATATTTAAGCAGTTAGGGTATTTAAACTGTTGTTGACGATGGTAGTAAATAATTTCATTTATGTAAATATCGGAATTTTTCAAGAACAGTTTTAAAATACTATAAACATTGCTTTCATAATTAAACTAAAGTATTTAAGGAATTTTCACTAGTTAAAATGAATCTCATTTTACGAGGAAAAATCTTACATCGTTTAGGTTAAAATATTTAAAAATTAGTAAAACCCGCAAGGTATTTAAGTATCTCCTCAGGCATTTCTGTACTGTGTAAACATGGGCAAATCAATAAATGGAAAAAAAAAATTGGCTGCATTTAGAGAAAGAGTTAACGTTAGTTTAAATAAAGTTAGGAATTAATAAACATACTTTAACTAGAATAAATTACATTGAAGGTAATTAAAATAAGTTTTGTTAATTTCAAAAGTAAGTTAGTTATATAAGTTGCCCGAAAGATAAACGTCCTTTCATTTCGAGGAAATGAAATATCTGAGCAAAACGTATAATGCCTTTCGTGGATTGCTTTATACAGACAATAAAATTAGCATTTAATATAATTTATATATATATATATATATATATATATATATGTACATACATACATACATACATACATACTAATATTCTGAAATGCTTGATTATTTATTCCATGCAGTAGAATGGGAATGAAAAACGTTGTATTCGTAAAAATATACTTTAGACCTAAAATAAGCCGAAACAAATAAGACATATTTTAAGTCGGGCCAATACTTAAAGAGTTATTTTAATACTTAAAACCGAGGTTGGCAATTGGGCTTAGTGAAAAAATAATCTGTAAGGTTATCAGTTTTTATGAGAAGTTCGATAAACCAAAGCACACTATGTTTTTTGTCTAAAGTGCGTGTTTCTGCAGATCCAGATTTTTAGTTTTAACATTTGGGGCCCGCGACAGGATAGTGGTAGGCATGTTGAGCGAAGGTTGTTGAGCATGTTGAGCTTGTCGGACGAAGGGTGTTCAGTTCGAATTTCGTCGAGCGTCATTAAATGCCTTCGTGTCTAGGCCGGATATGGACCCGTTAATCCATAGAACGGAAAATCCCTCCATGTTGTCCGACGGATGGGGAAGGTTCGATCCCTCCAGATGTCCCCTCTGAGGGTCCTCGGTGGAAATTGAAGTGGTACCAGTGGGTGGTGTTGACTCAACTGTATAGTGCTCCCAGAAGAGAAGCAGTGAACAGTTTCAGCGGTTTTACGGTGCGAATGTGCTAGGACAAGTACCTCCACATTAAAAAGAGTTTTAACAATTTGGAAAATATTCTATATTATACCAATGTTTCTGATACGTGTATAACACACCACAAAGGGTAGTTTAATTGTTTAATTTGTGCATTTAACATTTTAAGTTCATAAACGGTATCCAGAATTTATATTAAAGATAAAAATCCTTAAAAGATAAATCATAAATAACTTAAACTGATTTTGTAGAATTATTTACGATTTATCCCGAAAGAATTTTTATCTTTTTTTTCCTTCCAAATTCTAGCTAATGTTTCTGGTTCTCATAGATATCTGTTTGTAAGGAAACATAAAATAACGAACAAATGGAAATAAAGTGCCAGCAAATATAGATGATATTTTTGATGAATATAATACTGTTGCTATATCCATATAGGTGATGTTTAGATATTCTGTTTTAAAAAAGCGATACCTCAGGTTATTAAATTCCTGGCATTTAGGATTTTGATTTGTTTTTTCAATCGTTAGGTTTCATAGAAGTATATCAAATAGCAGACTTATCCCGTTTCATTGATAGGTAAGCTTTTTTAATAAGAGCATTTATTCGTTGTCAAGATCATATAATTTTCCCCTTTACTGCTATAAGCGTTTTCGAAGCGGGATTTTAATTTATGAGTTTTGCAGCCAAAATTCTTTTTTTTATAATTCTTACCAGGACTTTTGTGTTATTCTAAATTAAAAAAAACTTGAAATCTACTGATCAAAGAGGTGTTTTCTTATATTTTCATGATTACGTACGTTTTGCAATGAATTCTTAACATGAATTAAGACCATAACAATATCGAAATAAATTACGCACGGAAAAAGTAAAGTGCACGTTATCTATCTAGGCTATTCTAGAGTAAATAGCTTGTTTCTTTGTTGCTGACTACCCTCCCTTGCTCTTTCGTTGTTGCCGCCAAAGTACTGTATCATAATAAAATAAATTTAGTGAAAATGCAAATTTATAGATAAAACAACCTTCTTTTCATATCGACTAAAACTATTAGACGGATTTAAGTGATCCGTTAGCTTATTTAAAAAATGCAAGAAAATCAAGGCCATTCAATCATCTACACATCAACTACACTAAGATGAGAAACTAACACATAACGCAAATATTTGCTCATATTTAAAAACAACTATAAATTCCCAGAAAAAATGGTAGAGGGTCAGGAGTTCGTAAACCCAGGTTTGGTTTGGTTAATATTTTATTTTTTTATTATTTTTTTTTGTTTCTCAAATGCGGAAGCACTTGTCCTTTCAAGACATTAGCCCGAAAGTGAATTACCGGGCAGACAACACCTTGCAGATACCAGACCAGTAGTGGTCAACATCGAATGTTAGCTGCCGCCCTAACTCAAGCCCTGGTTTCCTAGAGCGACGGCGGCGGCGAGCGTCTCCGCTCCTCGAGGTGATATATGACCTCAGCGGTGCGAAATCTCCCCCTCTCTGTTCCATAGCATGCATTTCTTCGGGGGTGGTTTCCAAAGAGGGCGAATGACGCTGTGACGTCACGACGTGACTGCGGTGGTAGCACGCCGTCGACTTGTCCTGGACAGCGCGCTACCAGTCGCAAGGGAACATGGAAGCAATGAATGTTTTCTCCGAAGAAAAACTTAATAAGAGAATATCCTGCACTCTACATTAAAGAGGATCAAAAATATAAAGATTTAACTGTTCGAGAGAACATTTGGAAAGAAATTTCCTCAAAGTTAAAAATAGATGGTAGCAGAAATTCTTCTGTTACTTGGGGTATTGCAATCTGCATCATTTTGTCGTAAATTGCTTTTAAAGTCTGTTTTACAATAGAGCTTATCCAAGAGTGGGATATCCTGTATTGGAAACTAAGAGATCTATAAGTCTCTCCTGTATGTTCATAAATCTAAAATATAGATATTAATCAACTTAGTAAGCAGTAAATTACCCTTTTTTTAAAGAGGGGGTTATTTAATAAAATGAGGGAGCGATATGTACGTTTACATTTAGAGAAATAAAAAAAATATAAAAATTTGTCAAGGGCGTCATTTCATATTTTCCAGAGGGCGGCAAGTACTTGACCAGGTGGAGGGAGGTAAGACGGTCAAAATGCCTTGAAAAGTGCTTAAAATTGCCCCAAAAAGAGAAAAATGAGCAAATATCCCTAAATTTCAAAAGCTAAGGAGCTCAAATGACCCCCCCCCCCCCTCCAATGAAAAAAATAAAATGATCCCTCTGAAATTTATTTATTGGGAATTGTGTAACATGTTCGGATGTTTTAAAAACTTTATACCAATTAACAAGACTTTATACGGTCCTAAAATTGTCATAAAATTTATTCAACCATCATCGTGGGAGAATTAATAATAATTAAATAAGAAATATAAATATTACTTTATTAATTGTTATATATATATATATATATATATATATATATATATATATATATATATATATATATATATATATATATATATATATATATATATATATATATATATATATATATCTTCAAATCGTAATAAATTGAATAAATTAGTGGTTGTTTATGCAGAAAAAAAATATTTATTAAATAAGTGATTTTATTATTTTGATAGAAAAATAATACAATACATAGAACTTATTTTTATCGTAATAGAAAAACAAATTGAAGTATTCACTTCATTTGAGACTTTTTTTTTTAATTTCTAACTTATTGCAGTTAAAGTATAATTGCCTCAGAGTAATGCAGAGTTTTTCCTCAGCAGAAATAGGGCGACGCACTCGATTGCAAGAATCTTTGGTGATGTCATTTTTAATGAATGATAGTATGTAGTAAAAAATCTCCCGTGAAACTGAAGTATTCTCGGAACTTTACTTCATCGTCTTTTAAATACCTTTGAATTAAAATATTAAAGGTTCCTTCATCCTCCCTTTTTTTGAACAGATCATGATGATCTTCTCTCTCAAAAGCCGATTGTATTATTTCATCATCTCGTTCCTCTTCATCTAATAGAAGAGCAATAATATCGCTTTCAGCAGTAACAATGTTTATTTCTAGCGATGGCTGCCGGACAAAGACGAAAGACGTTGTTTACTAAAAGAAAGTGAAAAACCCTCCCTTTCCGTCTTTCCTTGGAAACCACCCCTTCGCGACTGCCGTCGGCAGTTTGTCACAGCTGTCATTGCGGTCAGTGTTGACAGCGGTAGCACGCCGCCGACGTCGCTCTAGGAAACCAGGGCTTCACACCGCAAGGCTGATGGCCATTCATTTAAGGGGGCACCAAATAGGCGGACAGCACTACCCCCCAGAAACCGGTCCCGTAATTTATAACCGAGTGAAGTGACGAGACCGAAACACTTGACCCTCACCTCCAGAGGTAAATTTGAGAAATTGGAGGACATTTCAGCCACGACAGATTTTACGTGCACCATCCGCCATTAGTGTACTCGGCAAATGACGTTTCGACGCCGCCGGGTGGGCTCGAACCACCAACATTTCGGTTAACAGTCGAATGCGCTACCCAATTGAGCGAAGGCTCAGTTCGGTTAATATACACTTGGCGATTTTTTAATCTTGCAGTCATTGTTTGGATGACCCCCCCCCCCCCCCCATAAAACATGTATGTAAGGAAACATGTTTTTTTTTCTTTTAAAAAAGGATATTCAAAAGCAGTCAGATTTGGTTAGAAATCAACACAAATGTGATACAATTGAACATCAGTTAATTGGAATCACACATAATCAGCAACAAATATAATCAAAAACACTCTTTGTGGAGCGTAGGAAAGCTTTCAAAATTATTATTATATGCATTAAATTACATTAAATTTTTAATTTAAGAAAATATAGTTTTAATTATTAGTTATTTGTGTAAAATGGATAATTAAACATTCTTAAAAGTGTTGGATTTATCTTCTTTAAAATAAACTTTCCTTTGGGAAACTATTAAAGCGAGCTTGAATTAGTCAAAAGAACGGTCGATTTACTGAGGGGGGGTAGTCTTGAATAAGACAAAAATGCTACTTTTTAAAAGTAATTTACTGTTGCAGTTGTATCTAAAAGGGAAAGTTTTACACCAAGTTACGTTGAGATCCCAATTTAAAGAGACGTTTTAAATAAACATCTTCCCTGGTGACAAACAGAAAAATTTAGAATCTTTGAATGTTAATAATACTGAAAAAAAAGCTGGTTCCGGTGTATAACTATTCACTTTGAACATTCACTCTGGTCAGTTCAGCCCAAAATCATTAAAAGTAGATCTTAAATTTTTGTTTACTTTTAATGCAGTTTTTCCTCTATAGTGCCGTTTACATGTGCCAAAAACCCGGGTAAAAGCAGGGTCGTTTCTTACTTTTTCCCTACGATAGGGAAAAATGCAGGGTGGATTTTCGACCCTGCTTCGACCCAGGATAAAACCCGCTAATTACCCATGATGCATTTCGAAGCTGGGAGTAAATAACATGGCGGATTTGAACTTGTGTGAATCCATGAAAATGCATCTAAACGATCGATGGAAGGATCTAGAACCCCTTAACGATCGCATAATTTTCAAGAAAACAGTAGAAAAGTGCCTATTTTTTTCCGGAGGATTTCATTTATTTCTTGATCTGAACCATCCCCAATTACATTATAAATAGAATGGTACTGCCATCTGGTATGTAAAATAAGAAATAAAATTTCATTTCAATAAAATTTCAGTAGCATTTTCATTTAAAGTGTTATGGTAAAATTAATAAATTTAATAAGTATAATCAATAATTAAACGTAACATTAAAATTTATTTATAAATTAATTATTTTAGAATTCACAGATAAAAATTTATTTATATCTATTTATGATTTTTTTATTTATACATGACTAAAAATTACTGAAACAAAATTGAAATCAAAATTACATTTTGATTTTATAAAAGGATTTATTAAAACAATAAGTATCTTACAATTAATCTTATAATTTAAAAAAAATGCACCTATCGATTGGAGAATTTTCTTTCCAGTCTTTATTACTTCAGGAATTTAAAATAATTTCTTCCCACCAAACAGAGCTTCGTAATTTTGCCCACATTCTTTGGAAAAACTAAATTTAGCGATGAAGCCATAGATCGTACGATTATATCTAATATCCGCATCAATCTTCTAGTTCTTATGTTCCTTTTTTTCCTATCTATTTTCTAAATTTATTTTTAAAAACAACAGTAAACAATCGTAAACGTTCTATAATTATCAACAGCGACTGACATATGCTGCATTTAAATAACAAATAGACGCAGACGTAATTGTGTTTTAGAAGAGGAGTGCATTGGTCGTGTCGACTTTATCTCCTGTAAGCAAGATATATGTAATCAAGGTGGGAGTGCTCAGTAGTTAAAATTTTAAGTAATGAATTAAAATATTAAGGTAAGAATAACGCGGGTAAAAGAAAAAAAATTAATAGTACAGTTAAATTAAAACAAAAAAGTTAATTTTAACAGAAAAAATATAGACTTACAAGTTAAGAAAATTTAGAAGAAAAATTAGATAAGAATAATAATCCACGGAAAACAAAAAAGTAATAATATTAAGAGGCCCAGAAAAGCAGATATCATAAGAATACAAAAAATATTTTTGTAAGTTTTTCAATCTTTTTGGATTTTTAAAGTTTTATGATTTTTTTGTTGTTGTTATTTTTAAAATTTAAGAATACGAGGTCAAAAGAACAGCAATTGGGAAAAAAAGGCCTTCCCCAGGACCATACACTTCGTAACGAGATAAATGCGGAGTTCGAAGATGGAAAGCTAAAAATAGCAATACAGTGAATTTGGAAAAGTATGACACCGGCTGGGATCGAACCCATAACGTGATTTACAAGGAATGATGGTGTATGAGGATCACTTCCGCCGAATCATGTGACGGCCTTTACTTCCGGTAAGACGGGTAAAAGCAGGATGAAAATGTGGTCCCATGTAAACGGGCTTCGAAGGTTTTCCCTATTAGCGGGTAAATCCCGGGTATTATTGTTGTCCATGTAAACGCAGCTTATATTATTCTCCCATCTTTCCTAAAAAAAATAAATAAACCGCTAAAATCTCTAAGCATTTACGATTCATCACGTTTGCGGCTTTAAATTTGTGAAACGCATGCAGCAGTAAAACGCAGCGAGTCGGAAAACTATGCGTTGGACAACCTACGCTAACAAGATGCTATAAATAATGCATATTCTTGCTCAAACGTGATACCGAAATTACGACTAAGTTTTGCAATTGATCAAGCACTCGGACGTTCAGTTGCAAGGGAGCAGAGATTTTGAAACCCAAAACGGCAACGCGCCATTGAGTAACTCCAAATCTGATCTCTGCGAAATATGCGAATGATATAGTTAGCTGTTTCGAATGACAGTGGGATGGGCGGAATAATTTAAATCCAATTTCGTTTCCCGAAACAAGGGCGATTCTCTTTCATTTCGAGACATGGAAACTGTAATCTCTAATTTGTTTCGAGATCAAAGCAAACAGAAGCGTTCGTTTCAACTTTCGAATGTTTCTGCAAATATGAGGTTTTTTTTTCCCCTTTAAACTTGTTTATGGAAGAATGGTCGCGTGATATTAATCATGGGATTTTTGTTTTTCAGAGATTGCGTTTTTAAAACTTTTATTTCCTCGAATGTTTTAGATGACGCTATTACAGTCAAAGAACATTTCAACTTTAGAAAACGTTTTATTTCTTTGAAGTTACTGCTTGAAGACCTAATCAATTCGAGTAAAGAAAAAATATACAGGGTTCCCACCTACATCCGTTACGCCCCCCCTTAACTTCTAAACGGTGACAGTTAAGGCCATAAAGTTGGTGTCTAGGTATAGTAAAAAGGCTATGCGCTACTCGATGTGACAACTTACAACGCCATCTATAAGCAAATTTTCGAATGAGCGTTTTTATCTCACAAACGATACGAGATACGAGAAAAACGTCAATTACAAAGTTGTTCAGCATCATCGATTTAGTAAGAAAAGATACCTTGCGCACATTAATACTTAAAACAGAATGTAGAAAATGAACATTTGTTTGGCTACAATTTCGAAAATTGTCATGTCATAAAGAGTGAATATTGCACAATGTACAGCGAGAAATCCTGTCCAGAGTGCAAATGTGTATAGTGGCTAATGAAGAGCATTTTCAGCAAAATAAATAAATGATCCTGAAGATAGGGAAGTGTTTCAGTGTCTTTCTTCCACAAATTATGACATGACAACTTTCAAAATAGTGACCAAACAAATGTTCATTTTCTACATTCTGTTTTAAGTATTAATACGCGCAAGGTGTCCTTTCTTACTAAATCGATGATGCTGAACAACTTCATAGTTGACTTTTTCCCGTATCTCGTACCGTTTTTCAAATAAGAATGCTAATTCCAAAATTTGCCGATAGATGGCGTTGTAAGTTCTCTCATCGATTAGTGCATAGCCTTTTTAATTTACCTAGACACCAACTTTGTGGCCTAAGCTGTCACCGTTTAGAAGTTAAGGAGGACTGTAACGGGTATAGGTGGGAACCCTGTATTTTTAAAAACTGAATTATGACAAATAATGGTATTTATAACATGTTCCTAAACGAAAAATTTGGTGGTCAAAATACGTCAGGACGTTACGAAATTCTCTTTTATTGATACAAATAGAAAAACAGTAGTTACGGATGAAGCCTTCATGGCATTTTATTTTAATTTTTGTCAGGAAATATATGAAAAAAACTACCATCAATTTTTAAAGTTAATACTTTGGAAGGTAATGAAACTTATTCTTTTAGATTACACACTTTTAACTATTTTATACAAAACATAGTTTCGGTCTAACGGAATTTTAAAATAGAGTAATGAAAATATTCTAAGAAGAAGCTCATGTCTATTGCATTTTATGACTGAACATTAAGTTTCAATGACAGACAGAAGATGGATCACCATAACGGAAGTTTTCGACTTCTACTTTTTATAACAATTTTTATCGTTTACAATCCAAACAGAAAGACAATAACCTCTTCTTTTCGTTTTAAACTGGATTCCTCAAATGCAGCTGCCAGGCCAAAAACACTAATCTCCGCTGGTTACAGCTGTGGAGGTCGGAAACATATGTCCAATACAAATGGAATGGCTGTGTATACAGATCGACCACAGAGTTCAGAAGGAAAGAGAGACATTTTTTAAAAACATTTTTCTCTCATGGTAAGAAATTTAAATTAGGACGCGTACGCCTCAAAATAGATTTATCTCACCTTGATCTAAACACAAAAGCGCACAGAATTGCACATTTACGCTCGGTTTGTGAATCGGATTTGTTAAGGCTGCTGTGTACTTACCTTATTGATTCGCTCACCTCAATGTTAACCTGTGGAGAAAATGTGTCTCAGGATTGCCGATTTGGATTGAAAGTTTTTTTGCCATGTTTTTATAAATGGCTTTCTTCTTTGTTTGTTTGTTTGTTTGTGTGTGTATTTGTCCGGTACAAATCTTGCAATCGATTTTTAACTAACTTCTCGACTAGCTAGACATTTGAAACTTTTACAATAGCTCAGAACACGATGACAATGCATTATTTTAATACTTTTAGCCATCTTTAGGCAGAATGGAATACATTTTCAGTTAATTTTGTTTTGTAGACTAGTGCAGCCATCTATCGGCTGGGACGGGAACGAAAAGTTAAACGCAAGTTAACTTCCAATTAACTTTCAAGTTGATGGCATAATTCATCAAAAAGTTTTTTAAAAGTACTTATTAATACATAGAATTGTCAAGTTTATATGATTCAACAGAAAATTTAAAAACATGGAATGTAAAAAGTTCTTTTTATCTTCTAATTATTTTTAAATTGTACTCCGTAACAGAGAAAGAAATTTTACACATAGGTATATTTTTCTTTTTTTTCAAAAAAAATGCAAATAATATTTTAAAATTTAAATTATTCGGGAAAAAAATCTGGTATAGTGTGTTTTAAACGCTAATAAATTTCTTTGGTGGACAAAATTTCCGAAATAAATCCTGTTACAAGGTGCAGAAAAGTTCGGCTGTCTGAAAATACCATTTTCATTTGATTATCAACATTTATGTAGCTGTCAATAGTAGACATATTTTCTCCATAGGTATGCATTGAGGCGAATGAATCCAGTATGGTTAGTACATAACAGGCTTAATACCTTGATCGGTTAGAACAGCCATACTCAACCTATTTTTTTCCTCTCAGGCCACATGCATATGCTTGCTACGTTACGTGGGCCGCAACATAGTACACTATATCTCATATAGTAATGTAAACAAGTAATATATAAAAAAAAATTAAAGTCAATTCCTACTTAGGTCAACAAAGAAAAATTTGAGTGTTAACTAATAGAAGGAATTGAAAAAAAGGATTGCCTGCCAGAACCTTGCCTACTGTGCGAGATTAGGAGGGGGGGGGGAAGAGAGAGAAAAAGTTTGTCAGGTTGGGGATTCGATCTCGCAACCTACAGGACGGGAGAAGCCCGCGATATCGCAGTGCTACCGTTTACACAGTAACAAGCGGGAAATTACTATTCAAGAGCAAGAGACTCTCTAGGTCTAACACTAAAATTAATTAATTAAATTTAATTAATGAATTAATATTTGAAAAAACTGTATTAACATCAAGTGTCATCCACTACAAGTTTAAAAAAATGTATTTGAACTTGAGTGGATGAATAAAAAGTACTTTTATTAACGATTGAAAATTTGAACATGGTCTAAAACCAAAATTTATTAATTAAATTTAATTAATGAATTAATATTTGAAAAAACTGTATTAACATCAAGTGTCATTCACTACAAGTTTAAAAAAATGTATTTGAACTTGAGTGGATGAATAAAAAGTACTTTTATTAACGAATGAAAATTTGAACAAGATTGTTGTGAAGGATCCACAATTTGGACATTTTGAACTCCTTCCAACGTTATAGCCATTTTGTTCTTCCAACACGATTACGGGGCATAAAACGGCCATATTGGAACTGCACCAATTTTCCAAGAAACATCACCCCTCCTGAATTCCTCAGGACGCGGGAAAAGAAATTCCAGGAAATTCAACGGACTTCCAATTTTCTTGGAAATAAACGTACCACGTGGGTCAACCATGGGAATGTCAAAGCATCCTGCCCTCGAATAAAAAACTCGAAGAGGCAATAAATCTACGTGAATAACTAACCTGGGGAGGGGTTATAATGAAGAATGTAGGAGACCCGAGTGTGGGAGAAAACGACGTTCGGAGAGAGAGCAAGGGAGCGATTGGAGGTAGCGAGCTGCAAGAGAGCCTGGGAAGGAAAGACGCCCCCGTAAAATGGCGAGATACCCGTCTTCAACCGCCAGCGCCGAATCCTGTTGCATCCGCCAGTGAAGAGCCACATGAATTTCTACCCGATGCCTAAAGGCTCCTCCTGTAGAAATGCCCTCAACGATGCCACGCTCTGCTGTTTTCATCAAACTCCCCAGGTTGGTCATAAATTCCCCCTCTAAATAGTGCTCATGCCTTCTGAGAGATTACGAGACTTTTATTTCACTCGACCCATAATGGTTATGCCGCAGGAAGCGGATGAAGTATGCCCTAATTCGGTTAAAAATATGTATAGCCAAGATCTTAAATATAATATGTAAACCCGACCTTTTTCTTGTAAAATATTGTATAATAAATGTTGTTATTTTTATTTATAAACGCATAGTTACCTTTGGAGTTCACCTCCCTAAATTTACACAACGCAAAGGGGTATCTCTGGTACCCCTCATAACATATATTGGTGCCTCGTGACGAGGATTTCCCTGGGTATGTTATAATATTTTTACTTTAGTCCAAAACCTGGGCATACTAAAAAAAAAAAAAAATTTTTTTTTGTGTATCTTGGCAAAAAGCTTTTTAATGTCGCACAAGGTTCTTATGGTTCATATATATATCTGTAAAGTGTTATGCATACATTTTTTTTTAAATTTCTCTCTTTTCTTTCCCTTGTACCTGCCATGCCTACATGTTGTGTGAACAAATTGTATTGAAATGTTAGAGTTTATGTGTTCGCGGCTAGTATATATATAATTCTAGGATAATGATTTTTACTTTATTTTGAGTATTATATGTTTCGCATGTATATGTTAAAACAAAAATTGTTTAAAAGGGTTTGTCTTGAAGCACAATAGCAGTATCTCGGATTACCTTTCCCTACTTTATAGTATTATGGCGACCGATTCAGCCGTTAGCGGGAAAACTCCCGGCTTTACGCATTTAGTGTCCACGTTCGATGGTGCCCCTGATTCAGACTGCAATGCGTTTTTCATACAATTCGAGGCTTTAGCAACTTTGGGACAATGGTCGCCCGTAGAGAAGATCGCAATTCTTAAATCGCGGTTAAGAGGTAATGCGCTGAAATTCATAACATGTTCTCCCCAACTACGCGAAGAACAATCGTACGACATAATAAAAGATCAATTGATAAATTTTTTTTCGGAGAAACCGAATGCACAGACGTTACACACAGCGTTTAACAATCTACGTCAGCAGGAGAACGAGCTAGTTAAAACTTTAGCGTATAGGGTTGCAACTGCCACCCAAAATTATCTAGAGGTAGATTTCGCGTCAGCCGAGGGGGTTAAAATACTCGAAAAATTAAAATTATCTAAATTTCCGGACGCCCTAAATAATAACTTGAAACGTGAAGTTTTAAAATTAAACCCTTCTACGTTTGCCGACGCAGTCAAATATGCGCAAAGCGTTGAAATAGCTATGCAAACGACTCCCGAGCCCAATAATTCGAGTTCTCAAATTGACCCCAACACTGCCGCCTTGCTCGAGATGCAAAGAATACAGCAGGAATTATTTCTCGAACCACGTCACAGTACGCCTCACCTATATTACTTGTAAAAAAGAACCAACCAAACAAATTTCGCCTAGTATGCTACTTGAGGCTAATTAACCAAATCTCAGAGCAATACCAATACCCGCTGCCAAAGATCCAAGACATACTCACAAAAATTTCAGGATACAAATATTTCTCGAAATTAGATTTTCATAGCGCATTCAACCAAATTATTTTGCCCGAGTCGGAACGCCCAAAAATGGCTTTTACGTCAGAGTTTGGAAATTTTCATTACAACAGATTAGTTTTCGGGCACAAGAATAGCGCCGCATACTTCCAGCAAGCAATTGATTTATGTTTGAATGGCTTAAATAGTGAGGATATCTACGCATATATAGACGATATAGTCCTGGCGGCCAATTCCTATTCCGAAATGAAAAGAAAACTACTTTTAGTGTTCGATCGGTTGAGAAAATACAACCTCACTTTGTCCCCAGATAAGTGCGAATTTTTTTTAACGAAAATGGAATACCTAGGATTCACCATATCAAACAAAGGCCTTAGCCCTTCGATTCAAAATACAGAAAAAATTTTGTCATTTCAAAGACCTTGCACCCTTAAAAAACTAAAGAAGTTTTTGGGACTCTGTAATTTCTATCGGTCACTCATACCGGATTATGCCGAGCTGTCAGCAACATTAAATAAATTAACTCAGAAAGGGGTAAGATTTAAATGGAGTGTAGAGTGCAACGAAGCTTTCAAAAGCATCCAACGACGGTTCTTTGAAAAACCCTTTATTTTACAGCCGGATTTTAATCAGCCATTTTATCTAAATACAGACGCGTCCAAAACAAGCATCTCCGCCGTCCTTATGCATAAAGGCGAAAATACACTACAGCCCATACTTTACTATAGTAAAATTCTGAACTCCGCCGAACAGAAATACGCAGCAATAAAATCGGAGTTAATGGCGATCTACTACGGCGTTAAACATTTCAAAAATTTCCTTTACGGATCAAAATTTTTTATACTCTCTGACCACAAACCTTTACAATACCATCTTAGTCTCACTAACCCAGCGAATATGATTTCAAGGTGGTTGTTGGAACTGGCCGAGTTTAACTTCGAGTTCATACATGTCCCAGGTAGTGAAAACCTGCTCGCGGATTATATCTCGAGAGATCCTCTGTTAGCGGATCCTGATGACGATGAAGAGCCAAAACACCCGCTGATCAATACGCTCACCTCTTCCCAAGCGGCCGTTACGACAGAACAAATTCTGCAAGAACAACTAAAAGATACTACATTAGGGGCAGTACGCAAAGCTTTAATAATGCGGGATCCCACGATCTCCAAGAATTTGCACAATTATTACATTGACCCGCACACAAATTTATTAATGTTTCGTGCCCAACACACCTATTCCTCGAGGGAATGTAGCATCCCAAATCGAATCGTCATTCCCCGCTCACTTCAGGCTGAGGCACTTAAATTGTCGCACATCACGCATCAGGGAGTCCAGAAAACTTATGACATCCTGTCAAAACATTATTTTTGGATAGGCGCATACGCTGACACTCAAAATTACGTAGCTTCCTGCGAAATATGCCGTTCATTCAAAGGGGTCCATCCTCCTGTTCCCCTAGGTAGAATCCCGTTACCTTCAATTCCCGGTGAATTCATCTCGCTGGATATTGTCGGGCCGTTTCCGATTACAAAAAAACAAAATAAATACATCCTCACAGTGTTAGACCACTTCAGTAAGCATATTGAACTTTTCCCCCTTAGTGATATTTCGGCGGAAACGGTCGCTCAAAAATTAATATGGTATATCACCGCTTACGGTAAACCGAAGCGAATACTTACTGACCACGGAACTCAGTTTACATCAACACTTTTTAAAATTCTAGCTCAAAAATTAAATGTATCCGCCATGTTATCTTCAGCTTTTAATCCACAATGTAATGGGGCCTCCGAGCGCATAAACATTCAACTTAAACACGCCATGCGGTGTGCGGCGAAAAGTAACAATTCTTGGGAAGAGGCGATGATCATGCACAAATGTATTTATAATGCCACTCAGCATTCCGCAACAAAGGAGACGCCAAATTTCCTCTTTTTTGGAAGAGATCTTCCTTTATTTCTAGACACGGACAATTTAAATATCGATCCACCGCCTTTATTCGGTGATTACGCAGCAGAAAAAATTAGAGCTATGACAAAGGCATATGAAAACGCGCTGAGAAATATGAAAACCGCACAAGAAAAGCAAGAAGAGAGACAATTACTCAAAGCAAAACCCCGAACCCTAATTATCGGGCAAAAAGTCTTTGTGCGTAACCATCAATCGGCTATCGGTAAGAAAACCTTCAGGGGACCTTATAGAATTACGAATCGCCTTACGCCCCACACTTACAAATTACGGCTAATCGCGGACCCATACGCTACGGAAATAAATTGTAATATCAATCGAATATACGAATTGCCTGAGCGACGAGAGCACTTGCGTCCAAAGGACACGATAACCGGTAACATTCGCGAGGACCCGCAGGATACATTTTCCCCGTTCTCGGAAATGACCCCCCAAAATGAGGAAGAGAATTTTTTCCCCTATGACGAAGATTTCGAACCTTGCCAACAGTCGCGGGGAGCGCAGTTGACACAGGAACAAAACGCTAATGTTCCGCCAAAGGAGAATCAGGACAATGAGCAGACGGTCTCGCAGCCATCAAATCTTCGGGGGGCAACCCATCAGTCAAAAACGCCTTTTATTCAAACTAGATATTTTCTTCGACAGCGAACCCCAAAAACCTAAACTACAAAATTTTTTTTTTCTTCCGCCTCGCGGGTTAGAGTCACGGAAAGACCGTTTTGGGAACTGGCCATTCTCAAAAAAAAATTGTCTGACCAGTGGCTGCGTACATGGGAAGGCTCAGTTTGACGAACTCATTCGTTTTTCACATATAATCTGATCAACTATATGGTATTAACGATGGGCTTCTGAAAACCGAGTTGTAACAAGTAAATTTTTTTTTTTTTCTCTCCTTTCGGTTAAGTTTTATTTTGCAAAAATAAGTTTTTTTTTCTCTCTCTTAACTCTTCGTCTTCTGTTATATTGCTATGAGATATCTATATAATTTTTTTTTAGGAAACTTAGCAGACTTTAGAATTTTCGTCGTGGGTTCATTTGTGCGCATAGTTTAAATTCAATTTGACGATGTTTCAGTGTACAAATCTGATGATAGAGCAAAATTTGGTCAATTTCGTTGGGGAATGAATGAATAAATAAACAAAAAAAAAAAAAAGGAAAATTTAAAAATTAAAAAAAATATATATATTATTAAAAGATTAGCGTGTATTGCGTTTTATTATTGTGTTTTATTATTATTATTATCATTATTAGTACTATTATTATTGAATGCATGGATAGCACATTATATGTTTCACACAAATGGCAGCGCAAGGAAAAGAGAACATTTTTACTCTTTCCGCGAGTTAAACACATAATGGCGATTATGCACATTTGCCAACGTTTTTGAAAATTTCATCTTCGCTGTACGATTTCAGCGGAGAGATTTCTATTTCTGTAAGATAACCTTTTCTTTACATTTTAATCTCTGATCACATGTGTTGATCGAGCCACTATTTTGTTATTATTTGTTTTACAGGGTATGCATACCATTTTCTATGATGTTAGTTAATGTTGGTCAGAGTTAATGTAAGCTTAAAGAAAACTTTATAAATTTTGAATTTTTTTTTAAAAATCAGTAAAACTTGCAGCACTATAAGGGGAGATTTTGACCTCCTGAACTTTTACAACTGATGTCATTCATGATTTTTTTTTTTTACTGCCATTGTGACTTTTGTGCAGTTGGAGTCTATTTTGCTGAAGCGAATGGAGCCAATCCGTTCTTCAACCCCTACAGACTGTGGCGTGCGAGCACGCCTAGAAAAGGGGGGGAGTGATTGTTGTGAAGGATCCACAATTTGGACATTTTGAACTCCTTCCAACGTTATAGCCATTTTGTTCTTCCAACACGATTACGGGGCATAAAACGGCCATATTGGAACTGCACCAATTTTCCAAGAAACATCACCCCTCCTGAATTCCTCAGGACGCGGGAAAAGAAATTCCAGGAAATTCAACGGACTTCCAATTTTCTTGGAAATAAACGTACCACGTGGGTCAACCATGGGAATGTCAAAGCATCCTGCCCTCGAATAAAAAACTCGAAGAGGCAATAAATCTACGTGAATAACTAACCTGGGGAGGGGTTATAATGAAGAATGTAGGAGACCCGAGTGTGGGAGAAAACGACGTTCGGAGAGAGAGCAAGGGAGCGATTGGAGGTAGCGAGCTGCAAGAGAGCCTGGGAAGGAAAGACGCCCCCGTAAAATGGCGAGATACCCGTCTTCAACCGCCAGCGCCGAATCCTGTTGCATACGCCAGTGAAGAGCCACATGAATTTCTACCCGATGCCTAAAGGCTCCTCCTGTAGAAATGCCCTCAACGATGCCACGCTCTGCTGTTTTCATCAAACTCCCCAGGTTGGTCATAAATTCCCCTCTAAATAGTGCTCATGCCTTCTGAGAGATTACGAGACTTTTATTTCACTCGACCCATAATGGTTATGCCGCAGGAAGCGGATGAAGTATGCCCTAATTCGGTTAAAAATATGTATAGCCAAGATCTTAAATATAATATGTAAACCCGACCTTTTTCTTGTAAAATATTGTATAATAAATGTTGTTATTTTTATTTATAAACGCATAGTTACCTTTGGAGTTCACCTCCCTAAATTTACACAACGCAAAGGGGTATCTCTGGTACCCCTCATAACAAAGATATATATAGAGAGAGTGTGAACTAATAATAGGAATTGAAAAAATGAAACTCAAAAGCTATAGGTATTCAAACGTTTATTTAATAATTACAAGATAAAAAGAACTTTTTATATACCACGTTTTTTATTTTTCTGTTGAATCATATAAACTTGACAATTGTATGTATTAATAAATGCTTAAAAAATTTTTTTGGGATGTATTATCCCATTAACTTGAAAGAAAATGATCAAAAGCGTAATAAAGAGAGCAATTATAAGAAATTTTCAAACAACAAAATTAACTGAAAATGAATTCAATCCTGCTTAAAGATGGCTAAATGTATTTAAAAAATGCATTGTCATCGTGTTCTGAGCTATTCTAAAAGTTTCAAATGTCTAGCTAGTCGGGAAGTTAGCTAAAAATCGATTGCAAGATTTGTACTGGACAAACAAGAAAGCGAGTTAATAAAAACATCGAGTGTGATTTTTTTTTAATATTGAGATGAACTTTTCCTTTTTTAGACAAATGAGGTTTATACTAGATACACTGCTGGCCAACCAAATTGCAACACCAAGAAAGACAAGAGATATCACAACAAAATTTATTTTGTAGATAACATGTTGACCAAGTATCAAATGATTAAATTTATAGACTTCTGTGAAGTGTGGTTCCTGCCAAAATCAGTAGCTAGAGTAGCCGCCATTGTTGGAGATCACCGCTGCCACACTCATCGGCATTGATTCAAAGAAACTTTGGATGAGTTCTTGGGGAACAGCAGACCAAGCAGCTTCCACACGTTGCCAAAGTTGATCTGCTGTGGCAGCTGGGGATGGAATCTGGGTCAATCGTAGAGCAACCATGGACCACATGTTTTCTATCGACGAAAGATCCGGAGAGCGAGGCGGCCAGGAAAGCAATTCAATCTGGCGATTGACGAAGAACCGTTGGACAATGCGTGCCACGTGTGGTCGCGCATTATCCTGTTGAAATATGGCTGTGCGCAAGTCCTGAAGGTAAGGAAGGTCAACTGGCTCCAACACCTCGGAGATGTAGCGCTGGCTGTTTAAAGTACCGGCAATGCGTACTAGAGGTGTGCGAGAGTGATATCCAATACCGCCCCATACCATAATACCCGGTGCAGGACCAGTGTGGCGGTGCATAACGCAGCTGTTCAGCATCCTCTCTTCACGGTGTCTCCAGACTTGAATGCGACCATCGTGGTGTTGCAGACAGAAGCGTGACTCGCCAGTAAAGACAATTTCATTCCATTCTGCCGTCCACATCCTTCTGTCATCGCACCATTGGCGGCAGAGACGTCTGTGGATCTGCATCAAAAGTAAACAAAACAATGGACGTCTTGCGGACAGACCACTCTGCTGTAAACGGCGTCGAATGATACGCGCAGACACTGGATGATGCGTTACAGACTGCATGTGCTGTGCTATGGTTCGTGATGTGACTGACCGATCCGTCACTGCCATGCGTACAATTTGCCTGTCATCACGTGAAGTGGTGCGCTGAGGTGGATGCGATCGAACACGCCGGTCCGTCGTACCCTCCTGCATCCAACAATAACATATCCGCATTACAGTTGTTTGGTTTCGTCCAACACGACTACCGATTTCCCTGAAAGATAATCCACAATCTCGGTAGGCCACTATCCTTCCTCTGTCGAACTCGGATACTTGATCAAAAGATGATCGCTGTTTTCGACGAGGCATAATTGATCGTTTTTTTGAAAAACCACAAGAAAAACACAAGTGTCGAACTTGAAATCGTCGAAATCTCCAAGCCTTAAATAGCGCTTTGAAGTGGCGCCACAGGCACGCGTGATGTGCGTCTGCGCTGAAATTCTAATCATTTGCATATCTCACCTCCGCTAATGCATGTTGTAAATTTCATGTTATTTGCATATTTCCTTCAGGGTGTTGCATTTACAGTGGCCAGCAGTGTATATACTGTCTACCCTTCTTCTATCCCTTTAGCAATTGGATTCCAGCTTACAGTTAGCCTGTAAGTCTCTGACCCTCCGAAGATCTGACCAAACTGAATGCTGCTTCACTTTGGTGAAGCAAACTGGAGGATCCTGGAGCCGACCTATGAGAATACTCCATTTCTTTCTTCGCTGAATCTGATTTCCATAATGTCATAATCTGAATGTCATAATCTGAAACATCTGCGTTAGAGGGCATGGCCCAGGGACCGCAGTTAAACCACTTTTTCCTATGGTCCTATGGCAACTCTCAATAAGCCATCAAGATAAAAATCAGAAATCTTATTTCTATATATGGTTTTCGCATTTTTCATTTTGGTATTGGATGACTCTTAAGGGTACGTTGATGCAAACAACATGACCCTCAGGGAACATAGTTTGTACAGGTTTGTCTTTTTCAGGCACTTATTTTCAAAATTACTTTTACAAAAGTACCTACCTGATAATGAGTGTGAATGTTTAAAGGCCTCGCATAAAAGGATGTGGGAACGCAGTTTGAGTATCCCTTTATTTAAA
Source organism: Dolomedes plantarius (assembly GCA_907164885.2). Classification (NCBI taxonomy): domain Eukaryota; kingdom Metazoa; phylum Arthropoda; class Arachnida; order Araneae; family Dolomedidae; genus Dolomedes; species Dolomedes plantarius. The sequence goes on from OU015495.1 coordinate 40,290,044, forward strand.
CGGACACTTTGAACTTGCAAAAGTTCCAGACGTTCGGTTTGAAAGTTGTAGAGTTGGAATAATAATAGAATACTGGTACTGCAGTATAAATAAGAGAAGAAAGATATTTTAAACTTAACTTAATTGGTACGACAGAAATTATGTAAATTAAAATGAATGACTTGATTTTAAATTAGATAACAATATTTGAAAAATAATGCGAAATTACATGCAAGTAAAACACATTTAAAATTGACAAATAATTTATTTAATAATCTAAACAAATTATCATTAAAGTAAGAAGTATGATTAAAGTTCAAATAATGAAGTAAAAATAATAAGTCTAGATACTCCACCGGTTCCCCAAGCCTCTTGGGCTTATCAACCATGAATCACCTGAAGACCAGTCGCTACGTAGCAATACCTGAATACGCAGTCGAGGGTTAATTTCCCAAGTTCGGTGGTATTTTTCATTGTTGTGTGGCTCGAGGATTAAATTCGTCGAGTACATGACCAGTGATAAGAGAGTTGACGATAAAATGCAGCAACTTCAATTTGAAGTGTCTGTAGGTGTCCGTAAACATAGTCCTGTTCCTGTAATTGGACACACTATTTTTATTACCATGTTTTTATTAACTTGCTTTCTTGTTGGTTTGTGTAAAGTTTGTCCTGTACAAATCTTGCAATCGATTTTTAACTAACTTCTCGACTAGCTAGACATTTGAAACTTTTAGAATAGCTTAGAACACGATGACTATGGTATAGGGGAAGCTAGGCCGGCGAATAAAAAGGGAAACAAAAGTGGTAGTACAAAATTAACGCGTGAAAGACACAAACTCAGATACCATCAATAACCAAGGCTGACCACCATCTAGCTGAAAGGATAGAAAATTTGAAAAACCTGGGACTTCATTCCCAAAAGAACTAACACCACAAGTTAATGAGATAACGAAATAGGACTTTATTATAAATCAGTTAGGGCTAGGGACATGACACGTGGTCGATACAAAGACTAAAATTTAGAGAATCAACCAAGCCGAGAATGAGGGGAATTAAATAATTAAGTTAATTTAAAGGAGAGATAAGGATAAGCTGATGAACACCCATGTAAAAACTTGCAGCTTCCGTACCATTTCTCCACATGGCACTATGGCGGTCTCGAGCGAAAAACTCCGAAGAGCTGGGCTGGTCACGTTCTCGGACGCCGGCTTAGGGTAGAAGTGCAGTTTTTCGCCTCTGACCTCGACGGGTCAAAGTGCGCTGCGCAGAGCCTCGCATTCACGTCCGCCGCGCAGGCTCTCCTAATCGCTCGCCTTTCACCCACTGGTCAGAGCGACAACGATAGCACAGCCGTTGCCAAATCACCTGTGACCAGGGCGCCTTGAAAGCTAAACACAGTGATTACTGTTTCTTTGAGTTCATGCAGATCTCCAACGGGCTTGCGAACAACTCATATCACAATGCCAATGCATTATTTTAATACTTTTAGCCATCTTTAAGCTGCTGTATTGAAAATCATTTTAAGTTAATTTTGTTTTGTAGACTGGTGCAGCCATCTGTCGGCCAGGACGGGAACGAAAAGTTAAACGCAAGTTAACTTCCAATTAACTTCATTTTGTTTCAAGTTGATGAGATAATTCATAAATTTTTTTTAAAAAAAGTATTTATAAATACATAGAATTAATTGTCAAGTTTATATGATTCAACAGAAAATTTAAAAACATGGTGTATAAAAAGTTCTTTTTATCTTGTAAATATTAACCTTCAAACTGGGCGATTGTGAGTACAAATACTTTTTATTTTGAATTTGTCTCTTCTACATGCTTCACTTAGTTCAAAGTTCGCGATATTGTAAACATTGAATATTGTAGTATCCAGAATTTATTTTAGATAAAATGGCTGAGTTTTATTTTTGAGGGTTTTATCAAACATTGACATGCTTTTCCGTTTTAAAGCTTTCCTTCAATAAGAGCTTACGATTTTGTAAGATTTTGGTAAAGTGCTTTAGCATGTTGATGAATGAAATGCGGGAGATGTGAGTTCCTATGAACCATTCTTATTTTTCTTAATTTAATAAAATAATACGGAAACACATATTTCATTACAGATAATTTTTTATTATAAGATATGTGCGTTTCATAACAATGTCAGTTAAAAATTCAAAAATGTTTGATAGTTAACAGACCATGTATAAACATAATCAAAGAAATTATAATAAATTTATTCGTGCATATTAGTAATACAAACCAACCATTTTCAATTAATATAGACTTTTTAGAGAAAATGTGAAAAAAATAAACTATTGCAAATTAAAATATAAAGGCCTTGGATTATGAAATTATCTTTTTCCTAACTCAGAAAATTAATTATCAACTATCGTTTTCCAATAATTTAACACTCATTTCACTTGTTTAAAATAGGTTTTCAATTTTTATTTTTTTTAAAAGATCCTTTTAATAAACATTAATTAAAAAATTGTTTTGCATAATGACTTAATAATTAACGTAACTGAGCATACTTTGTTTCGGTCTTAATTTACCGAAAGTTGACTTTAAAAACTTTCTAAAAAGAAGGGATGGAAGAACGTGCTCTGAATGACATATTTAAACAACTCTTAGAATATTGCCTCAATTTAACTAATCTTTATGTAAAAAAAAAAATGTTTCTAACTCTGTTAAAACTTTTCATCTCTTTCCCATCGTAATTTTACTAATTCCGAGAAAGAATATTTACATTTTAATCATTTTTTTAGTGTATCCGCATTTATAACAGTATTTTTAGTAAATTACCTATTCAGGTTGCCTATTTCATGAAAAGAGTTTTTTTGTACATTTCCTGGCACAATCCCATGATTGTAAAATTCAATCTTATATCTTTTCATACGAGAATACAATTTTCAAGGTTGTGTTTGTAAAACAGTGATGTTTGGGTGTCTTAGCAGATTGTCTGGGAGACATCCATTAAAAAAGTAACATTATAATTATTATTTAAATTTCGTATTGCTTATAAATATGCACATAATTACCCGATTAAAAATAATTTTTTGGATATTGTCTTATCTCTCCCCTAAAGAACTGCTACTAATCTAATGTCCTTAAATTACGTTAAAATGAATTTAAGCAGCCTAACTTCTACGTCTCAAACTAGGTTCAAAACTAGGGATTCCCAAACTTTTTATATTTGCTGCACCCTTTGTTTGGATATTGTCTTATCTCTCCCCTAAAGAACTGCTAGTAATCTAATGTCCTTAAATTAGGTTAAAATGAATTTAAACAGCTTAACTTCTAGGTCCCAAACTAGGTTCAAAACTAGGGATTCCCAAACTTTTTATATTTCCTGCCTTCGATCGCGGACAAATCGTAGGTGCGCGACGCATGGGCCATTCAATTTCTGAAATCGTCAGATAGCTAGGATTTTCAAGGTTGACAGTGTCAAGAGTATACCAAGAATACATGGATGGTGAAAAAAAACTAGCGATCGGGCAAACTGCAAAGGACAATTAGCCTTGACAGTGCGTGGTGAGATACGGCTCAGGCGTATTGTACGTAGCCAGCGAAGCCAAACATTAGCTCAAATTACCACCCAGTATAATGACGGTGCCAGTCGTACTGTCAGTAAACCGACTGTGCAACGCTCGCTTCATCATATGGTTTTCGGAAGCCGTCGACCTACGAGAGTACCATTGCTCTATACTCGCCATCGGGCTGCACGTCTTTCTTGCCTGGGCGAGAGAGTACAGAGACTGGAGTGTAGAGGACTGGAAACGAGTAGCATGAAGTGATGAGTCTCGATTCCGACTACTTAACGCAGACCGGAGGCTGAGAATATGGCGCCAGGCTCATGAAGCCATGGATCCTGCATGCCTGGCTGGAACTGTACAATGGCATGGTGGCTCAATCATGGGCTGGGGTGTTTTTTCGTGGCACAGTTTGGGATCTTTGGTGCGTGTACCAACCTCCCTCAATGCAATTCGGTACGTAGAGTTGCTGGGTGATCACCTCCATCCGTTTATGCTGTTCTGTTATCCGCACGGTAATGGAGTTTTCCAGCACGACAACTGTACCTCTCACAAGTCCCGGTTGGCTACTGGCTGGTTGGATGAGCATTCCTCTGATTCTCTGTCAAGAATTGGCCACCTAGAAGCCCAGACTTAAATCCTATTGAGCATCTTTGGGATGTTTTGGAACAAGGCGTGAAAAGCCATCACACAGCACCAAAGAGCCTTACTGAATTATGGAAAGCTTTAGCCAATATTTGGCAAGCCATTCCCGTGGAACGTTTCCAGAAACTTGTTGAATCTATGCCTCGTCGTGTGGCAGCCGTTATCAAGGCCAGAGGAGGCCCAACTCGTTACTAGGTAGGTATCCCTAATTCAGTGGCACTTTAGTATATATATATATATATATATATATATATATATATATATATATGTGTGTGTAAGAAGAAACCGCGTCTTCCTAAATTACTTTAATTTAAAGCATATTCTATTGTTAATAAAGTACGACCCCTTTTCCAAAATTGCGACCTAAAAGTAAAATAAGATAATTTATCTTATCCCTGCAGATCATTAAGCAGGCATGTGAACTATCGGAACTCAGTAACATCCCCAGATATGAGTGTTAGAAGTTTATGAGATTCCGAATGTCAGTATAGTGTCAAAATTCTTGAAGAGCCCTCGAACCACTCTGAAGTTATGTCTTCTATATCGTCAAAAACCTCACTTTGCAAGAACTTCATGGCCAGTTATCCTACGCCCAGGTCAACAGTTCACGGTTCTAGCAAGCGAGGGATCTAGAAGTAAAGTCCCCGATAAACTGAAGTGGACACGTGAGCGCCACGAATCTAAAGCCGCCCAATTAAAAATTAAGTAGTTTAGGCCATCTGGCGACAATATCGCAAAACACCCATTTAATATTGCATGAACAGAAGACTTTTCTCTCTTCGTTTCTAACTCTTGTTGCTGTCGGACCTACTGTCCACAGTTCGGTGGTTACAACGCTTTTCTCTTAACTCTCCAATGTAAGCACTGTTCTTTTTACGTCCCGTCCTGGCATGGACGCCGGACAAGTCGTGTTGCCACTGCAGCTAATACCTTCGCGATGCTTCATAATTGAATAAAGGTGATTTCCTGGATATCGTCGGAAATGTGTGTTCCTCTTCTATGGCTCCACGTGTGTTAATCTCCTAGATATCATCAGTGTTTTTCTGGATGAACACTCCGCCCGAATGCATCACTCCTCGTACCGACTGCATCTCCCATAAGTTCTACGCGTCAATCCCCTTGTGCTAAATTTTCCAAATGTGATTATTATCACACACACACACACACATATATATATATATATATACAGTGGAACCCCGATTTTACGTTTTTCATGGGACCAGAGGTAAAAAACGTACGAAACGGGAAGACGTAAAATCGGGGTTAAAAAAATCTAAGCATATTGTTCAAAAATTGACACTTACCGAATGAACTATTGGAAAAAATGTGTAATCGTTACTTGTTTATTGCTTTTAGATACAATTTCAAATACAGCACGTTCAATACTAGCAATTGTTTGCAAATTTGCTTCTTGGTTTACATTGAAAACTAAAAATTGTTTCAGAGATTTTCTGCTTTAAATCGCCTGATTAAAGCGGCGATTTAAAGCAGAAAAGCCAATTAGCTGGGGGCCAATTGGCTTCCATTAGCTGTGGGTACTACATCCTGGATTTTTTAGCTGAAAAGCCAATTAGCTTCCATTAGCTGTGGGTACTACATCCTAAGTTATTTCTTCTTCATCTTCATTACCACTATAATCGGAAGCAGGCATTAAAATAGATATCGAAGGAATTTGTGAAGTGATGAGATGTGCGTCGCAGTCGATATACGCGTCATATTTTCACCAGAACGTGAGATTGTGTGGCTGAAGGTGAATATTTTCACCTTCAGCCCCGTAATCTTCATCTTCCGTTTTATTGTAATCTGAAGCTGAAGGGATAACTTCATCGTTGGATTCCGAGAAGCCTGCTTTATTAAACACATTGTTAACACATTTTTTGTCGACACTGTCCCACGCTGTAGAAATCAAATTCAGAGCTTGCAGAACATTTATCTTTGCTGTAGAAGCATCATGCAGGTCACCGGAACCAATAAATATAAGTGATTTCCTAACCAGTTGTTTCCAGTAATGCAATTTAAATAGTCGGGTAATTCCTAGATCTAAAGGTTGAAATTGGCTGGTGCAGTTTGCTGGAAAAAATTCTACTCGCATATTTTCCAATTTAAGATCCAAATGAGAGACGCAGTTATCAAGTAAAAAAATTATTTTTCGCTTTTGTAGTCACATTTTTTTATCCAGTTTTCGAAGAAAATCTTCAAACAGCGATTGAGTCATCCACGCCTTTTTATTCGAAGTGTAATCCGTAGGTAAACTTTTGACATTATTGAAACACCGTGGTTTCTTTGCTCTACCGATCACAAGATGTGTTAATTGCTCACTTCCGTCGGCATTAGTACATAATGAAACAGTTAAGCGCATTTTTTAAAGCTTTCCCCGGTGGCAATTTTCGCATTTGATCGTCAATGTTTTGTCAGGTAACAAGTTGAAAAATAGTCCCGTCTCGTTGGCGTTGAATATGTGTCTTGGAATGTACTCCTTTAATAAATTTGGAAAAGTGTTCTCTTTCCACTGCTGCACAATTGCAATATCCTCACCATCGGATTCTCCACAGATAGATTTAAAACATAAATTGTTCCTTTTTTAAATCTGCCAATCCAGCCATTCGATGCAGAGAAGCCTTGGAGTTAAGGCCTTTCAGCAATTTCAAGCGCCTTTTCTTTAACGATGGAATTTTTTTATGCCCGGGCATCCTTGAACTATTCCATTAAATTTTTTTCCAAATAATCATACGGAGATGTTTTAAGAGATTTTTGTTTCTTTGCAGATTTTTCGAGTTTTTCAGCACTTAACTCTACTGAAGCTTCTTACTTTAAAATCGTTTGCAAAGTTGAATATGCAATACCCAAAGATTTAGCAAGATCAACTTTAGTGCCATGAAATTATTTAGCTTTTTCGACGATTTCGGCCTTTTTGGCTAGAGAGAAACATTTTCGTTTAGACATCCTTCCTTCAGGTTAAGAACCCTCGACAATGAGAAAAATGGCTACGGTGCTCAAATGAACTCTTACAGACCAGTTGAAACCAGTTATACATTTAGTGGGTTGCATGGGCTGGTCATAGTCCTCCTCCTTTTCCATTTGAAGTGTGGACATTGAGAAATCGAACCAAAAGCGACCCCTCCCCTCTTTCACTTTTGTTGACAGAGAGTGATCGAAGAATCGAAAGGCATTGCCGTGATTCTCTCCTCACTTGCGGGTGTTCCGTGCTTAGCTCCATCCCCCACCCTTCTGATTTTGACACTAGGAGGTACCCCTCCTCCCACACACAGACAAAAGGACAATAAGACCGATAGAAAGAATGGCAGAACGGCTTCAAACAGGTAAGAAACAAGTTTTTATTGAAAGAAAGAACTCGAAAAAGTTTGTGTGAGCCTTGTAGAGGAAAAATAATTTTGATCTTGCCTTAAGAAAAAAAACTTATAAGGCGGGATTTTCTGGTAAGGGGTAACGCAAAATCCGGGATATTTTAACATTATCGGTATAGGCAATTTTAACGGACCAGCAGAAAATGACGTAGTAAGCGGGATAACGTACGAAACGGACAACGTAAAATCGGGGTTCTACTATATATATATATATATATATATATATATATATATATATATATATATATAGATAGATAGATAGATAGATAGCATAATAGGATTCCGAAGAGATTCACTTATGAACCGAGTTGTATTTAAATAAGAGAGAAAGGTAGTGAGTTAAGGAAATGCAGGGTTTGAGTCATTTGTAAGACTTAGAAAATTTAACTCCCTGACGGCCATTATAGAATTAAAAGAAAAACTATTTAATGTTTTTTATGGAAGAAGTAATACAAAACTTTTCCCGAAATAAGCAGTCTGAGAAGTCCAAACTTCTAACAAAGACAAAAATTATATAAATAATTGTTCTGATGAATTGAAAGACCTAAAAAGATAATTAATTGATTTACCGCTGTAGGTGGTTTCAAATATTTAACGATCATACATAAACGTGTTTACTTATCCCTCCAATGAACGAAATTTTTATTTTCACTAACATAATTGAATGATGACTGAAAAAAAACCATGTCTTTATTTTTGCATCGATTCACTCCTTATTTGATTTTCCGGGACAAAATAGAAAATTTTGAGAGTAAATATAGATTGTTTGCGTAAGGACTTTTCTTGTATAAGGCTCTTGGTATATAAATTAGTACTTCCAGTAATTTTAATTGAGAATTGAAGTTTAATAAAATCTATTGCTGAAATACTGAATTTTTATAGAACTTTTATAGCTGTATCTGAACAGACACGTTTGCCGATTGGGAAAGGTTTTTATTTATTTTTTTGTTTTTCCAATGCGGAGGCACTTGTCGTCAAACTTTCGCCTATACTAAGCCGAATTTTTACTGTTCATTCTATCGTGGGGGCACCATATAGGCGGACAGCGTTACACCCTATGAAGGGACGACACGAACGGAGCCATTTTCCTTGGCACGACGTGAGGATTCGATCCGAGAACCCTCAGCACCGAAAACTAGCACGCTGTACCACTGGGCCGCCATCCGATTAGGAAAAGGTAATATATATATATATATATATATATATATATATATATATATATATATATATATATATATATATATATATATATATATATATATATATATATATATATATATATATATATATATAAATAAATAAATAAATAAATAAATAAATAAATAAATAAATAAATAATGTTTCCTTTGTATGTGACAGTTTGAATTGTATAAAGAGTTCTTTAGTGTGATTTTAAGCGAGTAAACCGGTAAAACAAATCCAGACAGTTACAAAATAGCAAAACTGTAAAAAATCTAAGATGTTTTATTCATATGAGAATTATCTAATCTTACATGGAATATGTAATCTTACAGTGGATTTTAAGTAAGTTTTTTTAAATCTCTTATCGATAAAAAAAGAATTGTTCTTGAAAATCACAAAAGGAAAACTGCATATTAAAAACAAAGACAAAAAACCCCACTCAAATAGGAAATTAAAAACAAAACACTCAATTGCAAATTAAAAACAAAAACAATCAAATTCTTAATCGAATAATATAAAAATGAATGACCATAGTGGATTTCAAGTTTTAGTGGGTTTTCTTTTTTAAAATCTGCTACCGATAATAAAACGTTTGATCTTGCAAATTGGTATCGGTAATCTATAAAGCATTATTTTTCTGTTTGATTTATGATCTCTATTGACAATTAAAGTGGATTTTTTTTGGTACGAAATACAAAGTCAACGAGAAAAAGCGGCAGTTATTGCATGTACATTAGCTATTTATTTAAATATACAGCTGATAAGAGATATAAATGTAAATATTAATGCTATAGTCTTAAAGTATGTTCCCATTGTATGTGACCACTTTGAATTGTATTAAGAGTTCTTTAGTTTGATTTTAAGCGAGTAAATCAGTAAAAACAAACCCAGACAGCTAAAAAATAACAAATCTATAAAAAATATATGATGTTTTATTCATATGAGAATTTTGATTAAGTGGATTTTAAAAAAATCAATGCTGATATAGATTTTTTTATAGATTCAGATAATTTTAAAGTACCTTCTTTTATTAAATTAATGATTGATTTCAAATATTTGAATAGCAAACACATCCGTTTAATCTATCTAAGGAGAAATTAATTTTTTTCAACAACAATGTAAACTGAGATAAGTGTCTTCGAAAGGGATTTTCAGAGTTATTTGCTCTCTTTTTTTTAAAATCAAGTGTGCACACAACGCAGAAAGTCTTAATTCAGTTTTTAAAAATAAATCAGCCCATAGCATTATCCTTTTATAATACTTTCCCTTAACCCTTCGCCCAGCGTGACAATTTTTGGAACACCAGCAGGCGCGCTTGGCACAAAGTGCGACGTCTCTTTCAATCTTGATTATTCCTTTTGTAATAAACTTTTTTTTTCAAATTGAAAATAATAATTCTGTGTTTTATGAAAAGATATAAAATGTTGATAATATCGAGATATATTTATAATTAAAGGCCAAAGAACGCAGATACAATCGCCTTATTTCAAAACTGTCCAGTTTAATGCATCTAAGGACAACTGGAATGGATTCCTATTATGTCCAAAAACCTATAAAAACAATGAGATTGTCCATCTTCGCAATATGCGGGATACCGTGTAAAAGCTGCACATTTCATCGACTACAAGAACTCCTGCTTTTGTCGTATTGTAATCCGGTGCAATCTCTGGCTTACCACTGTTAAATGAATGGGAAGGAATACAAGGGTCATAATATCAGACCTGCGTTAGAAAGGGTGTAGCTATAAATAGAAACTGCTTAGAACAGTGAAAGCTTACATGTAAAAACAAACCATTCAAAATTACCAAAATGTTGCACTTTGTACACGGACGCGCCCGCTGAAGGGTTAAAATTATGGTAGAATGTGCAAAGCATGGTAAAAGTCTTTTGCACCTTTAAACTACATTGCGGTCGACAATCCAGTTGCCTCGGGCCAGTTCTGATGAGTATAGATCAGAGGTGGGCATCAAGTCAATCGCGATCGACCGGTGGACTACCAAAACATTTTGGGGTGACCGCCTTTACTAAGACCTAAGCCGCGTATACTAAAAGTAGCATATTTAGGGAACACCGACGCGATTTGCTTTAAATGCGGTTTTAAAAGAGTAAGTTTTTTTCTTGTAGTTATGTAGGTAAGTACATATTCCGTATTTATTATTAGGTTATAATAAATATTGCAGACCGTTTTTTTTAGCTCACCACACCTACGTCACTGGGTGGACCGCAACACCTTGAAAAATTTAGAATTAGCCCGTACCCTGGAAAAGTCTGCCCACCCCTGGTATAGATAGATAGCTCGATGAAATATTTAGATATTTCGACAAGAAATCGAAATTATGTATTGCAAATATGAAGACTCCCTCTAACCCACAAAGAAATTGTTTCTTTTGTGAATTGAAGTTACGGCACTTTGTAAGTAACTGGTGTAAATTAAGAGGAATTTCTAAGTTTAGAAATTTATTACTTTTAGCACTCTTTCCAACATCATACTGAAGAGGCTGCCACGATAAGTGCGTACATGAATTCTTAATATGCTGCAGATGTCATCCTTTTTATTACCATGCTTTTATTAACTCGCTTTCTTGTTTGTTTGTTTGTGTGTGTGTTTGTCCCGTCCAAATCTTGCAATCCATTTTTAACTAACTTCCCGACTAGCTAGACATTTGAAACTTTTAGAATACAGAGGCTGTTCGCACATTTTTTAGACGATTTTGGTAAGCGGTAATAAAAAAATCGTTTGCTGCGAAAGAAATAATTGCAATTGTACTATGTTTTTAAAAGTCAAAATTATTGTCTGCGGCTTGAAAGTTTTGTTTTTATTCAAAATGGCGTTTTTAACAAAGCAGTGGTTTGAAGGCTACATTTATGCTCTTTCCGAAGAGAAATATGCATACTCTGTTATCCAAAAACGACGAGAGAGTCATGGTTTTGTGATATCTAAAGCGCCGATAGGTAATATCGTCAACAAGAAAGGAAAAAAACGTCAAATTGGAGCCTCAAGTGGGACAAAAATTCCAAACTAGTATCCAAGGAAAAAACGGACATCTTCGACTATTGCAAAGGTACGTTGTTTAATGTTAAAAGAAAATCCCCCTAGTCAAAGGACAGTTGCAAAATCCTTAAAATACTCGGTGTCCACTGTAAACAAAATGATAAACGTTGATTTAAATCTTAAGAAAGCGAAAAAAACGCAATGTGCATCATTTTCTTCCAAATCATATCGCTGAACGCAGGACACGCTGCAGAATTCTATATGAGAAACACTTATCCAAAGAAAAATGGAAAACAATTGTCATAGGTGAATCATGGGTGTATTTAAATGATTGCAACAAAAAAAGAGCCATTTATTATCATAAAAGGGGAGAATAAAATTTAAGTACATGGTTCAAAGAATCGAAAGAAAGATTTTCTAAGGTATTCATGATTGTTGCTGATTTTTCTTATAATGGCAAGTTAAAAATAAAGAGAATGGAATAAAATGTCAAGATTAACTCCAAATACTATAAGGAACATATTTTGTCGCCAATTTTTCTGAATGAAATGCCATCGCTTTACCCACAGTGCCATCAATCTGTGAGACTCCATCAGGACAAAGCTAGCAGTCACACATCAAAATCCACTGTAAATTTCCTAAAAGAAATGGAACAAAAAACTGGTATCAAGGCCATACCCTTCACTGATATCCCTACTAAATCTCCGGATGTATCACCTATGGATTTTTGTGCTTTCGGACTTTTAAAATCTGCATTATCGAAACGTCGTTCCAAAACCCTTAAAGGACTCTGGAAAGCTGTTCAGGAGGAATGGGATAGAATACCTCTTCTGACACTTCAAAAGGCATTATTATCCTGGAAATTGCGGTGTCGAAAGATAGTTCAGAATAAGGGATGTGAAATAGAACATTTAAAACACAAGAATTTTATGTAATTTAGTTTTGTAAATACAATATACATCATCTAAAAAATGTGTGAACAGCCTCTGTAGCTCAGAAAACGATGACAATGCATTATTTAATACCTTTATCCATCTTTAAGCAGCATTGAATTCAATTTCATTTAATTTTGTTTTGTAGAATGGTGCAGCGATCTACCGACCGTGACGGGAATGAAAAGTTAAACGCAAGTTAACTTCCAATTAACTTCATTTTCTTTCAAGTCGATGGGATAAATCATCAAAAATTTTTTTTTAAAGTATTTATTAATACATAGAATTGTCAAGTTTATATAATTCATCAGAAAATTTAAAAACATGGTATATAAAAAGTTCTTTTTATCTTGTAATTATGTAATAGTTGTCTCTATTATGAGAACTTGTTTCCTGCAGTTTTTATGCCCTAATGCTTACTCCACACCAACGGCGACAGCAACGAATGACAGACACATTTTGTCACCTGCCTCTGTGGCTGTCATGAAAGTCTTCACACCACTAGGAGACGGGCGGAAGAGGCAATTTATTTGCGCATGCGCATAATCTTAGCTTTCTATTCAAATTAGCTGTCGAGCATGGCTGCAGAGACAAAAGTTGAACTTTTTCCCAACTTGAAACCGCAGAGACCAGAGACGGAGACGAACCGGGGAGTGAAATTTGTTTGTAATACGCATGCGCAACAACGATGATTTATTTTTTCGTATCCGTTGCCCCGTTGGTGTGGAGTAAGCATTAAGGTTTGATGTCTGCTGCAGTATTAATCTCCCACTTGAATTGGTTTCGCCATAAAGGGTGCAGCAGAATGCAGTAGCCCATTTCAAAGGTTAAAAAAAACGAGCGACCCAATTTACAGAAAAAAGGATTTATATTTTTGAAAAGTACTTATAATCTGGTATTTATTACCATAGGTTTTGAAAATAACATCACTCAGGTGGCGTCCGTTATTAGCGATGCACTACAGAAGCCCTTCACTAAAGTTTTCTATCACTCTGTTGGTCATCTCTCGGGGAATGGAGGCAAATTGCGGATTCACGGACTCGTTGAACGTTTTTAGGTGTTCTCATGTTCAACTTTGTTTCTTTGGTAATGCAGACCCATTTGCTGTACCGTTTGAAACCCATCGCAAGAGTGTTTTTCGATCAGCAAATGCATCGTTTTCTTAGCGCGTCCTAAATGCACTCGGTTACAATATCGTTGGTTTTAAAGAACGACTCGATAGCAATACCGCAATGGACATCATACAAACTCATGGTGTCTATCGAAAACTATAAAATCCACCCGAACTGTTGCTCCCCCCCCCATTACTCTCTTATCGGTGACCTTCAGAATGGAAATCCATTTTGCTGCTCCCTTTACCGCAAAATCTCGACTATAATACACACACGGGCATAATACGCATGCTTGATTTTGCGCGAAATTTTCGGAAAAAGTTAAAATTCGATTACAATACGCGCCCAAAACTTTTCAATATTTTATTTAAATATCGCTCAAATATTTATAAACATAAATAAAATTTGTAATAAAAATAAACGAAAACGTCAAATTTGGTAGAAAACAAAACTTAAATTTTTAATTCAAAACAAACAATAGTGTGAAATTATCAGTCTTAATCACTTTCACTAGAATACAGCTCATTTATTGTTTGTCGTTTATTCAATGGTTAAAACTATGTTTTTTCTTGGTACACAAGTATAATACGTACCCTCATTTTTGCGGACTAAAAAAGAAACAAAAAGGGCGTATTATACTCAAGATTTTACGGTACATATAATTCACATTACAATCCATTTTTTCCTCACTTGTAGTACTTTTTTTTTGGGTTAATTTTGCATTTAGATTTGTTTGTGATGGCATTCATAGACTTATCCCGCATGAGTGGGAAATTTGCAAAACCCCCTAAGCAGTTGGAAGAAATAAATGACCCAAATAAAGAGCGGTTTATCTGACACTCAAAAATTAAATGCAAGTCTTTGATACCCTAGCGATGAATAGTCGAATATTTTCAATTTACGCAAGGTGGAAATTTATCTACAAAACATACAGTAACCACCGCTTATAGTGATCACTGGTTATAAGAATCAACCGTTTATAAGAATAAATATCGCGAAAACAAAAACAAATGTATTATTTCCATGTTAAAACTTTCGCTTTAAAGAATCAATCCACCGGTTTTAAGAATCAGTTTACACTCTTCGCTTTCCTTTCATTTTTCCAAAAAAGCTACTTAAACCCTCAAAAGGCACGAAGTTCTTTCTTTTTTTTATTTTAAAGAAAGATTGATAAGATGGGATGGAATATAGTCGTAAAATTCACTCCTTTCTTTATTAGACATAACATAATAGTTTCCCCTTAAACGCTTTACCACAACAGTGTCCTATTAGCTTGACCCGGGGGCATCTTTACCCATCCGAGTCCGATTTCACTTTTCTCCACTGACAAACAAAAATAGGGACTCTTTTTTCCCACCTCCCACATCCTGGTTGCGGCTTCCTGGACCCTAAAAGACATAAATCTTCGGCGAAGTATCCACTATCATTCAGGAAAACGTGACATTAGTAGATTCAGCACGTTATCAAACCGAGAAACGTAAGCTAGAAGGTGAATCTTCGTATGAGACTATAAGTATTGAAAGAGGTTGTTCCGAGCGCGAAGTTTAGGTTTGCCGATTGGCAAGGGTAGAAAAACGAAGATTGAAAAAAGGGAAATTTCCCTCCGCTTTCAGAGCACATTGAGAATAGAATAGAACAGGATGGGATTTCCCCACCTTTTGATCATGATAACCGTTTGCATTATACATTTAAATTTAAATGTTTGTTAGTGTAATGTTCGTGTACGTAAAATAAAGTCTGGTTTTGTGTTTACGAACTTGGATTTATTTGAACTCTCGACAAATAGAATAGAATTTAGAACATTTTGGTGCCTTCACTACGGGACCTTTAGATTAGGATTACTTCGTTTGATTCGAATTACGACAACTTTGGATTACGACGTCATCTTCCACAAAAGGGTGAGTACCCCTTTAATTGATTATTTTTAAATGACGGAAGAAGTAAACGTTATTAAGAAAACGAAAATGATGGAAGAATTAAACATTCTTAAGAAAACGAGAACACCTCACCGAACTTTAATGACTAAATTATTTCATAAAATTGATGAATACTTAAGTGTTGATAAATTAGAAATAGAGGATTTAGAAGACTTTTTAGAACAGTTAACGGCAAAGTCCGTTGTTTTAAAAGAACTTGATCAGAAAATACTATCGTACTTAAAAGAAGATGAAATCGAAACTGAAGTGTTCTCTTGCTCAGATTATGAAGAAAAGATAATTTCATTCAAAACTAAACTAAATCGACGTATTAGGAACAGTAAAATTGATTCTGCTAATCATAACATTTCGATTGATAATAGCACTTCTAACAGTAGTATTTCTCACGCAGAGCAAAGTATTCCGGAAATTAAAACTGTTAAATTACCAAAATTGTATATTCCCAAATTTTATGGCGAACCCGACAAATACTTAGATTTTTGGAATCAATTCGAAAGTTCTATTCACAAAAATCCGCATTTATCTGACGTCGATAAATTTTCTTATTTGAAAAGTTTGGTTGGTGGTATCGCGGCTAATGCCATTAGCGGTTTTGCTTTGTCGGAGCAAAATTACACCGCAGCAATTAAAATTTTGGAATCCAGATTTGGAAGGAAAAATATGCTGATTCAAGCCCATTTAAATAATCTTTTGAATATAAATCCTGTAAAAAACTCTGATGACTTACGCGGATTACGAAATTTGTTTGATAAATGTGAAATCGAAACGAGAAGTTTACAGTCACTTGATGTTGATTCAGACAAGTATGATAGCTTACTTTGCCCCATAATATTAAAATTACTGCCTTCCGATTTAACTCTAAGCTTTTCACGTAAACAAGATAAGAACGAAAAATGGGATATTAAATTTTTAATTGATTTTCTTCGATGTGAAATTGAGAGTCGTGAACGGGCGTTTGCGATTCATAAAACTTATGATTCCAAACGTTCAATCCCACAGAATACTTCTAAATTTGGAAATAATTATGACAACAAAACAAAATTTCCTTTCAAACCCAGAATACCTTCTAAAAACTTTAAACCTAACATTTCTACGGCTGTTGAACTTTTGACGAATCAGAATGAGAACTCTTGCATTTCTTGTGGCTCCGATCATAAAAGTGAACTTTGTTGTTCTTTAAACGTAAATGAGAAAAAAGAATTGTTGAAAAGACAAGGACGTTGTTTTGTCTGTTTGGATAAAAATCATAGAATAATTGATTGTGAAAATAAAAAACCTTGTTCTATTTGCCATAAAATGCACAATATTACCCTATGTTTTAAAAGGGAAAACTCTAAAATAAAAGAAAATCCGAAAACTGAGAAAACAACAAACACTGTTTCGAATCATGCCATTAATGGAAAAAACAAAATTTTACTGCAGACAGCAGTTGCCGAAGTAATTAGTGGAAAATCGAATAACAGCCTACGCTGCATTTTTGATAGTGGCTCCCAAAGAACGTACATAAAAAAGAATGTTTCGAGGGCCATGTGTTTGCCGAGTGTGGGGAAAGAGGATTTGTTTATCCATACGTTTCACTCGTCGGCGCCGACGCATCATGTTTGTTCCAGGGTAGAATTAATAATTAAAACCAAGGTTAAAGGGCAGGAAATAAAAATCGAAGCACTTGAAATCGATGACATCACTCAAGCTATGCTCGAACCGCCAGACATTGCTATAAGTGATGAATTGAAAATAAGAGGGATAATTTTGGCGGATTTATGTGAGAATGTGGGAAGCGATAAAAACATTTCGATTTTGATTGGGGCTGACTATTATTGGCACCTTCTGACAGGGAAAATTGAGCGCTTAAGTGATAACCTAGTTGCGGCCGAAAGTAAAGTGGGATGGCTTTTGATGGGACAAACCGTCGGGAATAATGAAGAAAATAAAAATTCATCGGCTAATATAGTAACTTCTACGTTAGTCCACTCGTCTAACATTGAAAATTTGTGGAGATTAGATACAATAGGAATTCGTGATCCAATCGAAGTCAAAACTAGAGAAGAGCTTGAAAATAAGGCAATACAACATTTTCGGGAAACAGGAACTATAAATGAAGAGGGACGGTACGAGATTAAATTACCTTGGGTTGAAGGTAAAGAAGACTTAAAAACAAATAGAGACACCGCCGAACAACGTTTAAGATCTACTACGAATAAATTAATTCGAAATCAGAAACTTTTAGAGTAGGAAGCTGTATTTAATGATTGGTTATCTGAAGATATCATAGAAGAAGTTCCTGTTGAAGAATTTCATAATCCCTGTCACTACTTGCCCCACAGAGGTGTATATAAAGAAAATTCCACGACTAAACTTAGACCAGTTTTTGACGCTTCTTGTCGCGGTGTAGAGAGACTGTCCCTGAATGAATGTCTAGAAAAGGGGCCCAACCTCTTTGAGAAAATACCACCCATATTACTTAGATTCCGCAAAGACCAGATAGGAGTAATATCCGACACCAGAAAGGCATTTTTGCAAATTTCCGTTTCAAAGGTAGATAGAGACTTTTTGCGTTTTTTATGGTGGAAAGACTTTGATGAAAAAAGTTTCAAGACGTATAGACACAGACGAGTTGTATTTGGATTAAACTGCAGTCCGTTTTTGCTCTCAGCAGTTTTAAATCACCATATTAACCTAAATTCGACTGAATTTCCAGAAACATCAAAGATTTTGAAGGACTCTTTCTACGTTGATAATTGTGTGACCTCCGTGTCAAATGAGTTTCAACTTCGCCGTTTTATAAATGAATCGACACACCTTTTAAAATTGGCATGTTTTGATTTAAGAGGGTGGGAGCATACGAGACTTCGCCCAGAAGAGAAGTCTGAGGAATCAGTACCAGTGCTTGGTCTGTTATGGGACAAGAAAAGCGATCTTCTGTTTTGTGATATTAAAGACATTGACTCGCAACTCCCAGAACTTACTCGTAGGAATCTTCTTTCGATTGTTCATAGAATATTTGATATTTTGGGCATTTTATGTCCCACAACTTTGATTCCAAAACTTATAGTGCAAAGAAGCTGGAATTTGAAAATAGGCTGGGATACACCCTTACCCGAAAATTATCAACTGGAACTTAAATCGTGGATCAAATACGTGCATCTACTGTCCAATGTGAGAATACCTAGGTGTTTGAATATTCATGACTCAGCAGAACTTAGTCTACATACCTTTTGTGACGGTAGTAAGCATGCTTATAGCGCGGTAGTGTTTCTCAGAACAGTGAAAAACGATAAAGTACGGTTACATTTTGTCCAAGCTAAGAATCGAGTTACGCCTTTGCGCAAAACCACCATCCCAAGGATAGAACTTTTAGCACGCTGCATCGGAGCTCGTCTTGCTTCTTCTATTCTACAAGCGTTGAACATTCAGAATATTTCTTGTTTCTATTGGTCTGACTCGACTACGGCACTTACGTGGATCAAGAAGGAGGAACGTTGGGGTGTATTTGTTGAGAATAGAGTGAAGGAAATTAGAGAGCTCACTGAGAAGACTAACTGGAGATACATACCCAGCGCCCTTAATGCCGCAGATTTACCATCTCGAGGATGCTCAATTACGGCTCTAGTGAAATCGAAGTGGTGGCTTGGTCCAGAGTGGCTGAAAGAAGATGAGAGCTGCTGGCCAACCACAGAAATGGAAATTAACGAAGAAGAAGTCATACAAGAAAAGAAAAAGAGCATTATTTTATCTAGTATTATTTCAGATAGATGGTATTTGAAATACTTTTCAAGTTACATCAAAATCGTGAGAATGATATCATGGATACTCAGATTTGCAAACAACTGTAGAACACGAGAAAGAAAGTTGGACAATACGTTAAGCATTGAGGAAATAGACATTGCAGAGAAGAAGTTACTGAAGATAGTGCAACACGAGTCGCTCCTTTGTGAAGAGAGGCTGAAGGGCCATTTAACTGTTACCGATGAAGAGGGAATTCTCCGTTTGAAAACAAAAATCTTGAACAGAAATGATGAGGAAAGTTTCCGATGTCCAATCCTTCTTCCTTCCAAACATGAGTTGGTAGAGAGAATGATACATCATTACCATCTACAACTTCACCATGCAGGGACTCAAGTTGTTTTGACTAATTTACGTTACAGGTTTTGGATTATACGAGGTAGGAAAACAGTACAGCGAGTGATATCCAAATGTGTCAGGTGCAAGAGACATTCAGCAAAATCCACTGACACAGTGCCATGTCCGCTTCCAGAAGATAGAGTACGAGATGCATATGCTTTCGAAATAACTGGTGTTGACGTCGCTGGACCTCTTTACTTAAAGGAAAATAGAAAGGCTTGGATTCTGTTATTCACTTGCGGAGTATATCGTGCAGTGCACTTAGAATTGATTGAAAGCTTATCGACAAATGCATTTTTTCTTGGATTTAGAAGATTCATCGCACGTAGAGGTCGCCCAAGAATCGTTTACAGCGACAATGGCACTAATTTCGTGGGTGCAAGAAATTTGCTGAGATCTATTGACTGGAATCAAATCACTAACAGTTCTACGACTATGAAAATTCAATGGAAGCTGAACCCGCCAACCGCAGCATGGTGGGGCGGTTGGTGGGAGCGGATGGTGCAAATGATCAAAAAATTATTGAGAAGAGTCCTTGGAAAAGCATTGCTTTCGTACGAAGAAATGTCAACTATTATCTGTGATGCTGAGGCAACTATCAATTCGAGACCACTTACTTACCTATCGGAAGACTCTAGTGACTTAGAACCTCTTACACCATCTATGTTCATTCAAGATGTCAGAACTGAAGGTGTCCCAGATTTAGATAACCTGGACAAAACCAATTTTTCGAAGAGATGGAAATACCATCAAAGATTGCGTGTAGAATTCCGAAAACGATTTAGAGATGAATATCTCGGCATGTTAGTACATCGTCCGAAAATTGTATCTTCACAATCCATCAAAGAAGGCGATATAATACTCGTGGAGAATGATAAGAAGAGAACTGGCTGGCCGTTAGGTCGTGTAATTGCAGTGTACCCCGGAAAGGACAATAACATCAGAGTTGTGAAAATTAAAACAGCTAATGGTGAACTAGTTAGACCTATTCAACGAATATTTCCTTGGAAATAGATAGTGAAAATCCCTTTCGTGAACATTTTCGAAATAATAATCCACTTCAACCTCATGGAGTTCACGATGATATTGAAAAGCTAACTAAGGACAGTAAATCTGTAGACTCTAATAAAAACATTCAAGTAACTAGATATGGTAGAAAAATTGTAAAACCTAAAATTTTCAGTTAATAGTTTTTCTTAAAATTTGACTGCATTTGATATATTTTTCTTTTCTTTTAAATTTTTATTAGTATTCATAATTTGTTTATTTTTCATAATATTTTATAATTTGAATGTATCCGAAATTTAATTCATTTTGAGTATTTTGCAGAAGATTGAAATTTGTTTGAAGTTTAATGTCTCTCCCTAGATGAAGTGATATGATGACAAGTACTAAGTATTGTTTAATATTATTATTGTACTCTAGATATTCTTTATATTTTAATATTGTTACTGTTTATTCAATATGTTTTGATTTTCTAATGTTTCATCGAAAATCAAAAGGTGGGAGGACTGTTCCGAGCGCGAAGTTTAGGTTTGCCGATTGGCAACGGTAGAAAAACGAAGATTGAAAAAAGGGAAATTTCCCTCCGCTTTCAGAGCACATTGAGAATAGAATAGAACAGGATGGGATTTCCCCACCTTTTGATCATGATAACCGTTTGAATTATAGATTTAAATTTAAATGTTTGTTAGTGTAATGTTCGTGTACGTAAAATAAAGTCTGGTTTTGTGTTTACGAACTTGGATTTATTTGAACTCTCGACAAATAGAATAGAATTTAGAACAGAGGTATAACAGCCTCCTGAAAACTTCGTTACGTCAAACTACCGTAGAAAACTTTTTCTTGCTCCCTTCCTGTAGGTGAAATGTTAAAACTGTTAAGCAGGTATGTTGTAACTTGTAACAAATATTGTATTTTTTTCTTCCCTTAGTATAATCATGTCTATCTACTTACAGGTCTAAAAATTAAGTTGTATTTTTAAAACTATAAAAAAATAATTTTAATAAAATATAATTAATGTAAATTAAAGAGTATTTTATAGTAAATTATCTAATATATGTATATATAGGTGTGTGTGTGTTCCTGTCCAAAAACCTAAATTTCGGCTATAAGAATCAATCGCTTATAAAAATCAAAAAGAATAATAACAAACGTGATTCTTATAAGCGGAAATCACTGTATATAGAGATTTTTGTACCTCTACCCTAACTTTGTGTATGTATATCTTGAAGTGGCACTCTAAATAATTTCATTCGAACACAGTACTTACATGACAACAATATTTATTTAAATATTTGCACATATAGATTTTGCTTTTCAACATAAAGCATGCGTGCTAGTAGTACGAGATATATATAGCTTTCATGCAAGGGAAATACAATTCAATATATTCACATGTATAACTACTCATTCAAGAAAAATACACTTAAAGCAATACTCTTAAGCAATACTCACAGATACTTTGAAAGTCAACCAGCAGTGCTGCCACGTGAACTTTGGGCCTAACAAGAACTCGCGTAGGTTTGAAGCAACCTAGCTATGCCTCCAGCGGCTGCTCGCAAAACTCAACTATTATTAAACCAGACTCTAAGTCTAGCTCCAGCTTTATACTTCGCTTCGTCAGCTCTACTCCTCCTTTCACTTCCTCTTACTTCGTCTCTTTAACCTTTAGCTTACGGGGCCCATTTTTCTGATTCCCTCTTTAGAAGGTGAAATTTCATACTCCCTTTGTAAGAACGGCCATTAAGGGGTTTATATATATATATATATATATATATGTGTGTGTGTATGTATGTATATATATATATATATATATGTATTCATTCTCGGGATGCATGCTATCCCACCCCGTAAGGAAAAGGTTAATCTAGCTGCTTGGTATTGATACCAACCACGTATGCCGCAATTGGCATATCTTACGCGGCTTTTTTGACTTTATTCACCTAAAAGTTCGATTATTATGAATGGAATCTTATGTAAACCTTACACATATTATGTAAAAACTATCTGTTTGTCATTCTGGTAATAATTTGATTACCGACTGTATTATTGCAGTCGCTGAATTTATTCCCGGGTTTCACTTAAAAAAAAAAAAAGCTCCAATAGAAATATTTCCGTAATTCTGTCCCTCGCCCACATTCATTTTCCCGAGCTTTTGATCGATTTTGCTGGAAAATCATCGAAGGCGAGAATCTTTGTCCTTTCATCTTCTTGTCAGTCCTGTAATTCAAAGTACATATTCTTAACTCCCGATTGAAAAAGAGAAAATTTTTACATCATTCAGATAAAAGCAGAGAGCTATGCTAAAAGGGAAAAAAAACTGGAAAAATAAAAAGTAAAAAAGTCCTTTTTTGATTCGGATGCAGGTGACAATTTCAATTTGCAAGCGAAATCGGAATCCCCCCCCCCCCCCCTGCCCTCTTTGGCGAAACGAATTCGTGCGGGGCAACGAAGTTATTCCTTGATTGGCGAGCGTTGACGCGCATTTTTTCTTTCGAACCGCCCGTTTGCTCCCGAATCGGCAAATACGCGGAGCACCTGAGAATATAAACAGAAGATGCAATCAATATGTAATAAAATTAGCCGCAGTGCGATTTCTTGGGTCATAAACGAGTAGATCAGAATGCTGTTATACTAAGTTCTTTGTTTCAGAGGAAAGAGACGGATGTGGAATGATATTTTTGCTCTGTTAACACTTGATCTACCGAGAATTATGAAGAACCAGTCGAAACGATTAGAATTTTTATTTTAAAATTCGTAGTTCAAAAAAACACAAATTAATACAAATGATAATAGACTTGTTACAGGAATAATAAACAAAATAATATTTACATAATTCATTTTCTAGCTATATTTTCTTTCGTTACCCTACAGTAATTAATTTTTTATATTAAATTCATTATTTTTTTCCCATCAATTTTCCGAAAATCTCACTTATCCCATTGAGTACTTCTCTCACCTTTAAGGGGACAGTAGACTTTCAAAATTGTAAAATTTGTCCAAAAATTCGATTTTTTTTATTTTATTGAATTTTGAAATTACGGACGAGTAGGAATGTGTTGCAAAAAGAATTTTTAATTTCTGTGATTACTTTCCTAGTTATAGGCATTTGTATTTAATTTAGATATCATGTGGTTACTGATAGCAATAACTTTAAATGCGTTTTTATCAAAATAAAAATTTTCATGTCGTACGAATATTCAAACTGCTCCAGGCCCATTTCTAATTATCGTATTGCTTTGAAATTTAAGTTGTATATACTTAACACTATATCAAATAAATCTTATTGAAAAAATTATGCTTATTGAAAAAAATTATGCTAAAAGTAGCTCAGAATTTCTAAATTTTGTACTTGAAAAGATGATTTATAGGTATTTTGCGTAATAAGAAGGGTATTTTCACTATTATTACTATTTTTTCTCTTTATGTTTTTAATGAATGCTTAAAATAAGCAATAAGTTTCATTGTTAGTTCTATAAGGTATCCTGTAAAAAAATTACCATATTATATGCATAAGGAATGCACATGGAACATTTTTAATCAGGTCAATTTTTGATATAATTCATAATTCATAATTCATAAATTATTAATATTTCATCATTAAATTTTAACCACTTTTATATATCTCTGGTACTAATCACATATTCAAATTTCAAGCAAATCCATTCGAAACAAAAAAAGTTACGTTTGAAGGTCCACTGTCCCTTTAAAGAGCAGGTCACATAGGTTTCCGGTAGCGGAAGCGTTAAAGTATTGAAATGTATTTAAACAATGACAAACCTCCAAACGATTAGCAACGAAATTGTTAACGACTATGTCTGGTTTATTTTCGTCTCAGCGACGTCTTTCCTTTTACGCTTCCGCTACCGGACTACTATGTGAACAGCAGGGCCGCCCAGAGACTTTACGGGGCCTGGGGCAAACTTCTGTTGGGGGCCCCAAGAAATATGATTAATCGAATAATTTTTTTTTGGGGGGGGGGGCGCTTTTTTCAGGAGATTATTTTGAATTCTGAAGTACGGTACAAATTTCAGAATTTTCTTTCGGAGGAAATCTAATAAATAAATTTTTAAAAATTTTTTTGGGCCCCTCCGGCAGTTGGAGGCCTGAGGCAAAGTGCCCCAGTTGCTCCCCCCCCCCCCTTGTGGGCGGCCCTGGTGAACAGGTCCTAATAGTTGTGATAATGTCCTACTGTGACGCTGTAAGTTCACTCACGTTTTCTGATCGTTCGTCCCTGGTTCGAAACTCGGCGACTCCTGGATAATTTAATTACTACTACTACTACTACTATTATTATTATTAAAAATTTTCCGTTTTAAACTCTTGCATTTCTTTCTAGTTACCTTCCTTTATTAATTTCCCAACTGTACTTTTATTTTTAATTAATTTATAGTGATAAGGGCGTAAATTAAGACTTTTAATTTGCTTAGCATTATTGGAGGATCATAGTTCTCATTAGGTTGCTATGTATTAAGAAAAAAAATTGTATTTCCCTTTTCCTCTTATTGCAGACTCTTGTGGTGGGATGAGTCCAGTTGACAGTTCGAAAATTCCACCCCCTTTAGGATTAACATTTTGAGGGATTGTAATGGCTCTCTCTCTATAGGGGGGTTAAGCGCTGCCCCCAAATTGTTTATTTAAAAAATATATTTTTGTCCACTATTTACTGGTACATAAATGGAGATAATCAAATAAAATTGGTATTGTCAGATAGCCTGAACATTTCTGCAAAGCGCTACAGGATTCATTTTATAAATTTCGTCCACCGAAGGAATTTAGGAGCGTTTAAAACACACCATACCTTATTTTTTTCCCGAATAATTTAAAATTTAAAATATTAATTGCATTTTTAAAAAAAAAACGAAAAATGTACACAAATGTAAAATTTCTTTGTCTATGAGGGAGTACAATTTTTTTTAAAAATCTTTGTATCCAAGTCGTCAATCCGTGGACAAATTTTCTCCATAGGTTAACATTGAGGTGAGGGAATCCAATGGAGTTAGTACATAGCAGCCTTAATTACTGGACAATGTCTTTGACCATGGAGCTCCAAAAATTTTAAATTCCTTTATATACCCAACAAACACAGAGGCATCGGGCCGGGGTCGAAAGGTTCCGGCCAGCCGATTTCTCCACTGCCGGGCCGGCGCATTAGGTCAGTATCGTTTCCGCCACGGTCGTGTCCTCTCGCCCGTGACTACCCCGTCGAGTGCTGGGCCGCTTCCGGTAGCAATCGAGCCATCGTTCATCCGACTGCGAACCGTGAGGCAGCCGCGATGAAGCCACCAATGCGGACAGAAAGCCGTCGCGTAACCGGAGGTTGACGGGCCGGTTACGGGAGCAATAATTGGTGTCGACAGACCGTCAAGTACCCATCTCGCAGCCAGCAAAGCGCCGTGAAACAGGGCAAATCGCCAGTAGTGAGCCGGAATCGGAATACCGGCAGATTTTCAAAGGTTTTTCGTAGAACCCTTTCTTTCACATGCTTTTTATTTTTATTAATGAGATTTTTTTAACCTTTATATATAATATGATCTGATATCTACCCTTTCACTTTATTTTTTTTTCTGGCTCTCCATGTATAACTAGTATTGATATTTTTAACTTTTCCCCTTTTCTCGTGTATTTTTAGGTAATAGTAAATATTAATCTCTGCTATCACCTAAAGATTTTATTCAGAATAATTCCTGAAAATCAGGAATTACCCGATTATATAATCTTAATTTATATAATTTATTTGAAAATGATTAAAAATTAAAATTGAATGTAGTTCAATGTTTTATGAATTTTATTCAGTCTTTTGTTTAGTAGTTGACAAGTGAAAAAAATGTTTCATTGTTTTGCATATCAAAGAGTGATTCGTTGTTAAATCTTAGCTGCTCAAGAAATATTTTTTTTCAGACATTTTCAAATAGGTCTTGATAAGCTTATTCTTTGGAAATAAAAAATAATAATATTCTGTCATCCTACAGTCTCATATTGCTGAATATGATAAGACTGAAAATTAAACATACCTTTCGGTCATTATCCAATGATGGTATATTTAAAAAAACGTTGAAAATAAAGAAAATCCCACACAGTCGAGCAGCGGAGAGATAGCAGATGTGGTGTTTCTAATCTCCCTGGTGTAGGAAAGCATACACCGAGTCCAAGAGACCCCGCCGTAAAAGAGAATCACAGACAAAATCCTGCTCAACCGACAGCTGTCTCAAAGAAACGCCCATACATTCTGTGAGTAGAAGTGGGAAAGGAGCAATGACAAACAGAAAAAGATTTCTCCCTCTCCACGAATTTCATTCTACGGAGGTGTTCGCTTCTAAGTCCCGCCATGGCCGCAAATATCCAACTTCGAAGTAGAGAACTGAGACAGCAACTGTGTCGAAATATAATTGGTATAAATAGCGTGCGCCACAGTTTCGCCAAGACTTAGATGACGGAAAATCGCCAATCTGTGTACGTCATGATCGCACGCTCGCCAAAGGTATTTTGTCCCTAGATCGCTGAACTTATATTTATATGTGTAGTAATTTACACGGACATCGAAAAATATAAAACAGTATTTTGGGGGGCTGGGACTGACAAAAACGCTTCTGGAATAAAAGTCTTTTTGAGTCCATAGACACTTTTCTTTTATTAATTTTTATTTCTATTTTCTGGAAATATTTTGTTTTAACTTTCAGCTTTCTTGTGATCAAAATGTATATTATGCTTTAAAACAAATACTTAGAGTCTGATTTTTTCAGCTTGCATCAAAGTATTTTCAGCTACGGCTTAAAATACACGAAAAGTTAAATCAATTTTATAGACTAAATTAGCCATGTTTCAGAATTTCAATAATGTGAAATACTACTTTTCATGCGGGAAAAAAATCCTTTTATGTAGGCGATCAGCTCAAAGCGTTAAAAATACATATTAGATAAAGATTAAGTTAATAAAAAATTATAAAGATTTTTTTCTTCCTGAGGATTTGAAATTTCTTGTAACTTCTCGTTGAAAGCTTTTAATGGATGGCTCTCTGAACCCCTTGAAACGATTTAATTGATGCCACTGGCCTAATAATTTTTAAGAAACTTAGAATTGAATTTTCTCATTTTGGAATGAATACATGTGTAGGGGGGACTTGCTATAGATAGCAAGGGAAACTACAGAATGCCTAAAATAAATAGGAAGAGAGGAAATATTTACGTGAAAATGAAATTAATGACTAACGAAGATGTAAACATAAATCTATCAAAATTTTCTAAATTATCTGCCAGTAAAAATACAGAGGCTGTTCGCACATTTTTTAGACGATTTTGGTAAGCGGTAATAAAAATCGTTTGCTGCAAAAGAAATAATTGCAATTGTACTATGTTTTTAAAAGTCAAAATTATTGTCTGCGGCTTGAAAGTTTTGTTTTTATTCAAAATGGCGTTTTTAACAAAGCAGTGGTTTGAAGGCTACATTTATGCTCTTTCCGAAGAGAAATATGCATACTCTGTTATCCAAAAACGACGAGAGAGTCATGGTTTTGTGATATCTAAAGCGCCGATAGGTAATATCGTCAACAAGAAAGGAAAAAAACGTCAAATTGGAGCCTCAAGTGGGACAAAAATTCCAAACTAGTATCCAAGGAAAAAACGGACATCTTCGACTATTGCAAAGGTACGTTGTTTAATGTTAAAAGAAAATCCCCCTAGTCAAAGGACAGTTGCAAAATCCTTAAAATACTCGGTGTCCACTGTAAACAAAATGATAAACGTTGATTTAAATCTTAAGAAAGCGAAAAAACGCAATGTGCATCATTTTCTTCCAAATCATATCGCTGAACGCAGGACACGCTGCAGAATTCTATATGAGAAACACTTATCCAAAGAAAAATGGAAAACAATTGTAACAATAGATGAATCATGGGTGTATTTAAATAATTGCAACAAAAAAAGAGCCATTTATTATCATAAAAGGGGAGAAAAAAATTTAAGTACATGGTTCAGAGAATCGAAAGAAAGTTTTTCTAAGGGATTCATGATTGTTGCTGGTTTTTCTTATAATGGCAAGTTAAAAATAAAGAGAGTAGAAAAAAATGTCAAGATTAACTCCAAATACTATCAGGAACATATTTTATCGCCAATTTTTCTGAATGAAATACCATCGCTTTACCCAGAGTGCCATCAATCTGTGAGACTCCATCAGGACAAAACTAGCAGTCACACATCAAAATCCACTGTAGATTTCCTAAAAGAAATGGAACAAAAAACTGGTATCAAGGCCATACCCTTCACTGATATCCCTACTAAATCTCCCGATGTATCACCTATGGATTTTTGTGCTTTCGGACTTTTAAAATCTGCATTATCCAAACGTCGTCCCAAAACCCTTACAGGACTCTGGTAAGCTGTTCAGGAGGAATGGGATAGAATACCTCTTCTGACACTTCAAAAGGCATTATTATCCTGGAAATTGCGGTGTCGAAAGACAGTTCAGAATAAGGGATGTCAAATAGAACATTTAAAACACAAGAATTTTATGTAATTTAGTTTTGTGAATACAATCTACATCGTCTAAAAATTGTGTGAACAGCCTCTGTAGCATCATTGTTCTTAATATATATTAAGCACATTTGCGACCGTTTCAAGAAAAAAAATCATTAAAAAAACAAATTACGTTCTTTACATGTTTATTTTTTATCAGTGATTTCGCAATTTTTCTTTTTTAAGTCAAGATGTTGGTATCAAAATGTTGTATTGATATTAGGAGTTTAGATGTACAGAAGGTCGTTCGCACTTTATGAAAACGATTTTAATAGTTAAGTTTTAAATATAAATGCTTATTTTTTGCTGCGATTTGCTTCTATCTGATAGCCATGGTTCTTTACAATAGTTCTAGCTCGAATTTTCCATGAAAGTAAAATTTTTCTTAGTATTGTCATTTCAATTTCACCCCATTCCTCTTGGACCGTTTTCCAAAGTCCGTTCAGTGTTCTTGGATGCCGTTTTGTAAGTCTCGCTTTAATAAACCGAAAGCGCAAAAGTCCATTGGAGAAGCGTCAGGTTATTTTACAGGTATTTCATTAAATGGGATACACTTTATTCCTGGTTCTGATTCTTTCTTTACTAAATAAGCGACAGTTGATTTAGACGTGTGACTTGAGTCTTTGATCATATGAAGTGCAACTTTATCAATTTCCTTTCCATATAAGGCTGAAATTTCTTCTTCAAAAATTGGTTCTTAAATATTCTGCTGATAGTAGAGTGAATTAATTTTCTCTTTACGTGAGACTTTTTTGATTTTTAATTTGCCGTTGTAACAAAATCGTGCAACTATCAAGAATCCCTTTTGGAACTTTTCTGTACACTGACAAAGTCATTTCGTACGGTCATTTCCATCAGTTGAGCAAAATAAAATTGATCTTTTTTTATTACTGTCACTTAAATATACCCATGCCACATCGAGTGTTACCACAAATTTCCATTTTTCAGCAGCTAAGTGTTTTACATATAATTTTCTACAATTTGTTTTCCTTTCAGCAACATATTTTTTAACTTCAAATCATTATGAATGATTTTACTTACAGTGCCAGAATACATTCCTAATTTCGATGCAATGTATCTTTGAGGCGGCGGATTTTTTTTAGGATCAGAGACTTCCCTTTCTCGATATTTACCTGCGTTCGAAGAGTTTTAGGATGAGGTTTCGCGGTCATGTTTTCATTTTTACTTTCAGTTAGACTTTTTTCCCTTTCAAATTTAATGTATTAGAAATACCTTTTTTTTTTTAAATGCCATAACCGCGATTTTTACACCGCTTTATAATTTTTTAATACGAATATTTCACCTCGGAAAGCACAGTTACGTAACCTTCGAGCCATCTATCAATTTTATGGGCTGTTTTCAAAATAAATCTTTTATTTTACATTCCAATCAAAACAAAACAGAAGTAGGCAATTATTCAGAAGTAGCCAAATTTTTATCTCAAAATGCAAACGACAAAAATAAAGTACACAATCGTTTCCATAAAGTGCGAACGACCTTCTGTATAATTGAGATAGTCATTTTATTTAACTGGCATCTGTATTTCGACTGTAAAAAGGGAGAATGGGTTTTTTAAGTCTTAAATCTTGACAAAAAGTTTCATATTGTATTAAAGGAGTGAGGATGGGTAAGAAAAATACTTCTGATTAAATCCTTCACCGATTTAACTTGCTTGCGCTTGACGTAGAGAAAGACGTTTTTAGTGACTCATGCACAGTAATTAAACTCAGTGCCTCGATCATTTATTTTTTTCAGCGTATCAGCGACTACGAAAGTATGTATTATTATTATTGTATGTTACCTAACTGCCTATATTGATCTAATAAGTAAAGATAAATTTGAAGAGAATCACTATTCTTGGCTTGCACCAAAAACTATTAACTTTTGGAAATTTAAATAGTTACATTCATTAATTTTAAGGCCAAAAATCTTAAATAATATCATACAAGTCCAGTTCTTAAAGAAATTAATTTTTTTTTCTCAAAAATGGATGGCTCACTATTATGATAATTACAGATTTTTTCTTCTTTTTCTTAAAAAAATATGATTTAAATTAAACCCATGAATAAAAATCTGGAGAACCCATAAGAAGGACACATAATTTTTCAACCTTTGCTCCTGACGAACTGCCGAGCGAGGGCAACGCCTCCTTCTCACTTGAGGGGGTGTTGGCGAGGGACAGCATTCTCCATCTGTTTTAGATGCGAGGGAAGAAATTATTCGCCTGAGAAAAGGGCCCTTCTACTTGCCACCTGCAAACAAAGAATGTCCACAAAAGGGGGGGGGGAGAGAAAGAAGACGACTTCTCAGAAAGAGTTGGCTTGCGCCGTTTTAAGACCCCAGAATTGGAATGTGGGAGAACAAAGAATCTGGCCCTGAGTGGATAACGAACTGATGACAAAACAGAACAGTCTGTCGAGAAAGCAAGCTGATCGGTTGATTTTACTGTTAGATTTTCAAGTTCGATTCCGGTATACGAGCAAACTGCCCGGGTGAAATTCGGATTAAATCCGACGAACAGTGAGATATCTCTGTTAAAGACCGTGGATAGTCTTAGTTGAGTAATTATCTCAATAAATTATTACTATTATTAACTAATATCGCTTAAAAGCCTTTTATTCCCGAATTTTCGCCTAAAAGTAGTAAAAAAATATTTTCGCATTTATTCGCATGTATTTCGTAAATACGAAAATTAAGTATCCCTACTAAGTATCCTACCTCATTGTACTTTGTGACTGTGATACATTAGAACTAAGCACTATCAGAAACTAAATAGATGCCGATGTTTGGCACGTAAGAGAAAGTGCATTTCTTGTTTACCAGTCATGATTGAATGGAACAGATTGTGTTTAAATTTTACCTCTACGAAGCTATTAGTAATTTTTTTGAAAAAAATAAACTATTTATCTGAATCTGAATGTTTTTATCTGTTTATGAAAAATAATCAACAATGAGAAAAATATTTTTCTTCTTCTAACTTTAAATAATTTAGAAAATATTATATGACTGCAAAATTCTTATTCAAACGGAAACATGAAATTATCCTAAAAAGCATTTTTATTTTCATTAAACAAGTGCAGCTGTGAAGGTGAAGACTTGCATCACAAACAAGATATACGCAGAATACTTGTATGAAGAAAATAATTAGTACACTATCTATTTACTAGCACATTAAAAGCTACTAAAATACTCTCAACATTTACATACGTACAAACACACACTTTCTAATTTAATCTCTGATGACATGGGTTTTTTTTTATGAAGCGTTTTCGAAAAATATGAATACGGTTCATATCAATGGGTTTTAGAACTTTACATATACGTTGGTCAGCTATGTGAAATTTATTTGCAGTCAACAAATTTTTCATTTTATTTCCTCGAATCATTCTATATCGTTCTATACATCACTAGGTATAAAGTATGCGAATAAATACTGTTAAAAAGGACGAATATAATTCAATGTAAATCAATATTTTAATAACAATATTTTGACTGTATAGAGCAGGGGTGGCCAAAGCGGCGACCGCGGTTGACTGGTAGACAGCGTAACTATTCCCAGTCGCCCGCCTGTCTGATATGTAATTGGTTGGGAATCAAAATATATTTATTACTCTTTGTAAAAGTGATGATGATATTCCAAGTCTAACAAACTACCATTGCATTATCCAACAGCAGGCATTGTGCTCAAAAATATTGAATTCGGATGTGATGAATTTCGCATTTAAAATAGTTAATTCTATTCGTGGAAGAAGTTTGCAAAGACGCAGATTCAGAGCATTGCTAGAGGAACGTGAATCTGATTTCGGGGAACTACTATTACACACTGACGTACGGTGGCTAAGCCGTGCTAAGTTTTAAAAAGATTCTTGGATCTTTTTCCTGACATAAAATAATTATGGCAACTGTTAATACATCATATCCTCAATTGGAAGATAAGTGGGTGCGTGATCTTGCTTTTCTCTCTACATTACAGGAAAGCTAAATGAATTAAATTTGCAACATCAAGGAAAGAACAAATCATTAACTGATATGGTTAGCGATGTTAATGCATTCAAGGGGAAACTTACATTCCTAGAAGAAGCACAATTGAGGAGAGGAGATTTAAAACAATTTGAAAATATGGCAGCAAATTTTTAATATATGCTCAAATGAATACGATCAATATGCTGATAACATATCTCTATTACGAAATGAGTTTCTAAAAGATTTAAAGATATTTATAAAACAGAGGATATAGTATTATTCATGTCATTCCCATTCAATGATGAAATAAAAAATAGAAGAAATATCAATAAAATTGAAAGAATTTTTGGATGTGATCAAATGCTAGTTGAGAATGAAATCCTTAACCTAAAATGCGATATATTTTTGAAATCAAGAGCTTCGTCTCAAAATAGTTATTGGAATTAACTTTGTGGAGAAAAATATTCATGTTTATGGAGCTGTGCAGCATATTTAACAACCTTTCTCGGTTCTACTTACCTCTGTGAAACATTTTCTACCATGAATGCAATCAAAACAAAACATCGCTCCCATTTAACAGATTACCATTTGGTAGTATGTTTTTGAATAACTATAAGTACATAAGAACCACAGTATGAAAAGCTTGCCGAAAATATGCAATGTCATGATTCCAGCGCGTCCTCTAATATGAAATAAAAATAATAGTTAAGATTAATTTACAATAATATTGTTCGCATTAATAAGAAAATAAAAGAACATATTGTTTTATTTATAAACTAATTACTTTTTAAGAAGAAAACCTTTTATCTCTTATTAAAATAACTTGATATTGAATATAATTAGTAATATCTATGATTATTTTAAATTTAAATTAATTTTTCGCTTTAAATTACTAATTTTCTTATGATCACTCAACACATACGATGTTGGTAGACCGCAGCCTATAATTTAAATTAAATACACCTATAGTGATCAAAAGTTTGGCCACCACTGGTATAGAGATATAAAAGGGTATGATATGCTTTTAGTGTTTAATCTGTTAAACACTTATTAAAATACATTTGGACTCAATTTCATTTAAAAGAGAACTGTCACTAGAAGCTCGAAGTATTTTTTTTATGCTATGGATATATCTATATTCTAATAAATACAAACGGTAGTGTTATTCATTGCAAAATCAGTACACTTACCCCCCCCCAAATTAAAGCGCTGAAAATAAACGAAAATGGTCATTTTTATGTAAAAAAAATGACTCCAAGTCCAGCGCCACAAAATATTTAAATCATGAAATAATTATCAACACCATCACCGAAAAATAAGTGTAGTCCAAATAAGTGTAACCCAGTGGTCTACCGAAAAGGAAATGAAGCGCCTAACGAAATTGATCTTGGAGATAAGCATCTGCTGGTAGGGTTGCCAGGTAAATCGAAGAGAACCAGGGTTTGAAATGAAGCCCCGATAGATACCCGCTTTGGCATCCAAGAGAGTCTGCCGAAAAGTCCGTCTTAATCAAAATAAAAAACAAAATTTAGGCAGGTACTACTTTTTCCTCTCTTGTGCATAAACGGAGGCGAAAAAATTATTCATTTGTAAGTGCATGTTTATTTCATTTCTATAGGAGTTGATGAAAAATGTACAAGGGAATTTTGAGTTTTTTCAGCTTCACCGGAGCTTGGAACGCAGACTCCCCCCCCCCCCCCCACACACACATACACAAACAACAACAACAACATACCCAAACGCACACACTTGTGTAATAATACCACGGCGCTCCCCTGTTTGAGAAGCATTGTGAGCGCGTTTGTAATAGGAAGTCTCACGTTTTGAACAGCTTTTGAAGCTTAAAGAATTCGAAATCAGAAGGATACACGTTTTATAAATTCCCTCAAACATAAATTTGTAAGATAATATGGAATACAAACATACATATCTTAAATCAGAAAATAAGTTGAGCTCAAATATTCAGGTAATAAATGCAGCCCTATACAGAAAGTCGTTCGCACTTTATGAAAACGATTTTAATAGTTAAGTTTTAAATATAAATGCTTATTTTTTGCTGCGATTTGCTTCTATCTGATAGCCATGGTTGTTGACAATAGCTCTAGCTCGAATTTTCCATGAAAGTAAACTTTTTCTTAGTACTGTCATGTCAATTTTACCCATTCCTCTTCGACCGTTTTCTAAAGTCCGTTCAGTATTCTTGGATGCCGTTTCCCTAAGGATGACAAAAATAAATTACGATATGGATTCCATAAAGTGTGAACGACCTTCTATATTTCTGACATAATATAATGTAACATGATATATATCACGCATATATGACACTAGCTTTATATACCCGGCATTGCACGTGTGTACCATTAATAAGGTTTACTTGTATATTATGTAAACTTGTAATTTTATACCAATCGATACCTCTCCCCACTTCTCAGCAACCCATCACCATATTATAATCCCCCCCCCCCCCCCCCCTCACGCTGTCGTTCGGCATGTATTCGTCTTCCTTTCATTTTAAAGCAAGAATCTTATGGATATCCGTTTCCTTCTTTGAGATATGAAGGTATATGTGAAAAAAAAGCTTACCCCCCCCCCCCCCCCCCCTTGGGGCCGAATTTTGAAAAATCCTGAAATTGATTTTAGGTAATCAAGTTCCTTTCATTTTAAAGCAAGAATCATATTGATATCTGTTTTCCTCTTCGAGATATGAAGGAATATGTGATAAAACACGTAAAAAGAAGTTTAGCCCCCCTTCCCCTCTTGGGGGCCGAATTTTAAAAAATCCTGAAAATAATGTTTAGGTATTCATGTTCCTTACATTTTAAAGCAAGAATCTTATGGATATCAATTTTCTTCTATGAGATATGAAGGAATATATTAAAAACAAGTTTTGCCCCCCTCCCTTCCCTTGGGGGCCGAATTTTGAAAAATCGCTTCTTAAATGACGCCTTCAGCACAAAAGTAATAATCTCCTAAAATTTGATATCTGTATCTCCAATAGTTTTTGCTGGGCGTTGATACGTGAATAAGTCAGGACTTCTGCCTTTATATAATATAGCCGAAAGATTATATTATGTAAGCCGTATACTTCTGACATAATACAATTTTTAAATACAAGGAAAGTTATGTAAATTTTCCATGTAAAATAAGTTTCACAAAAATGAAATAAATATTTATGAAAATTCTCTTTAATTTAATCTTTGCCTTCCCTTTCAAATCCATAATTCTGACGCAGATTTCTGTTACTTGTGGTTACGAATCGAACGACCGATTCCGGTGCGTGGAAGTTTTATCGGTGTCGGCACGATTCTCATAAACCCGCCACAGGCCCACTCACGCGCTCCGAAGGGGAAACGCAAAACATTTCCCCCTCGGAGTTTCGTAAAGAACCCTCCAGCGGCCAGGAAAAATTATCCCGTACTTGTCGTTCGAACGGCGCATCCAGCACTGGGCCGTAAAGCTGCCGTCAGTCCTGTGTTTGTTGGGTATATATATATATATATATATATATATATATATATATATATATATATATATATATATATATATATAAATATATATATACATACACACACAGGGTGTCCGGGCTAAAGGTATCCAAAAGTCATGACTTATTATTGAGGAACTACCTATTAGAATTTTAAAAAAATTACTTAAATAGACAGAACATCTCACAAAGTTTTAATATCAATCATAGATTTCTATCATAGTATCATAGATTTCGATGTGTGCACCTTTTGTAGCACGACTAATCCAGTTCTGTCCAAGTGTTTCGTAGCAAATCAGGTGTGAATTAAAATGCATCAAATTTTCCTAAATGTATCCCTTCATTTTGTTTTTTCTTTTGTTTTTAAGAGAAACATCTTTCAGGTTTTAATGAAAATTAGAAATATTGTGGAAATTCAATTCCAATTGTCTCAATTATGCAATGCGTGTTATCCCCCCATATATATATATATATATATATATATATATATATATATATATATATCTATATCTATAAAGGAAGAAGTCCTGACTTATATATACACGTATCAACGCCCAGCAAAAACTATTGGAGATACAGATATCAAATTTTAGGAGCTTATTACTTTTGTGCTGAAGGCGTCATTTAAGAAGCGATTTTTCAAAATTCGCCCCCCAAGGGGGGGAGGGGGGCAAAACGTGTTTTTTACATATTCCTTCATATCTCAAAGAAGGATATTTATATCCATAACATTCTTGCTTTAAAATGTAAGTAACATGAATACCTAAAAATCAATTTCAGGATTTTTCAAAATTAGGCCCCCAAGGGGGGAGGGGGAAAAAACGTGTTTTTACGTGTTTTATCACATTTTCCTTCATATCTCTAAGAAGAAAACAGATATCCATAAGATTCTTGCTTTAAAATGTAAGGAACATAAATACCTAAAAACCAATTTCAGGATTTTTCAAAATTCGCCCCCCAAGGGGGGGAGGGGGGCAAAACGTGTTTTTTACATATGCCTTTATATCTCAAAGAAGAAAATCAATATCCATAAGATTCTTGCTTTAAAATGTAAGAAACATGAATACCTAAAAACAAATTTCAGGATTTTTCAAAATTCGCCCCCCAAGGGGGGGAGGGGGGCAAAACGTGTTTTTTACATATGCCTTTATATCTCAAAGAAGAAAATCGATATCCATAAGATTCTTGCTTTAAAATGTAAGAAACATGAATACCTAAAAACCAATTTCAGGATTTTTCAAAATTCGTCTCCCAAGGGGGAGAGGGGGGCTAAACGTGTTCTAACGTGTTTTATCTATATATATAAAGAAATCAACACCCAGCAAAAACTATTGGAGATACAGATATCAAATTTTAAGAGCTTATTACTTTTGGGCTGAAGGCGTCATTTAAGAAGCGATTTTTCAAAAATCGCCCCCCAAGGGGGGGGAGGGGGGGCAAAACGTGTTTTTTACATATTCTTTCGTATCTCAAAGAAGGAAATTGATGTCCATAAGATTCTTACTTTAAAATGTAAGGAACACGAATACCTTAAATCCAATTTCAGGATTTTTTAAAATTTGGCCCCAGGGGACGGGGAGGGGGTCTTAACGTGTTTTTCACGTATTCCTTCATATATCAAAGAAAGAAACAGATATCCATAAGATTCTTGCTTTAAAATGTAAGGAATACGAATACCTAAAAACCAATTTAAGGATATTTCAAAATTCGGCCCCCAAGGGGGTTAGGGGGGGCTAAACGTGTTTTTACGCGTTTTTTACATATTCCGTCATATCTCAAAGAAGGAAACAGATATCCATAAGATTCTTGATTTAAAATGTAAGAAACACGATTAAATGTAACAAACACGATCAATGTCACGATTTTTCGACATTCGCTTTAGATTTTGAAAAAATTGCTAGAAACAATCCAATAATTTATATTTCCTATATATCACCATTTTGAACACCAAATTGGTGGTAGGAGAAAAGAGAGAGATCAACCTTAATTAAATGAAGTGTGGAAAGGTGTGTGTGTGTCTGAATTGTATATATTTCGGTTGTTAGTACGTATACATCTAGAGCTCAGGTTAACTCCATTCATTTCTATTATCCTGGGCAACGTGAGGTATTTCTTTGTTTATGAAACCGGCGATTTTCACAAGGGTTTACGGGGAAGCCCTCAAACTCCTCGAAGGGCCGGGATCCAGTGGGTTATCAAAATTGAAAGAAACATTTTAATGTTGACATTAGCATGGGGGGTGGGTTATTATAATATGCTGATGGGATGATGACCAGTGGAGAGGGGTATAGATTGCCATAAAATACAAATATACATATCATACAAGTAAGCTTTATTAAGGGTTCACCCGTGCAACGCCGGGTATATAAAGCTAGTATATATATATATATATATATATATATGTACATACATACCAAAACAGTTAAGAAAAGGGTAATTATTCAGTGTTTTCTAAATATCCTACTAGTAGATAAATGCAATCCGTAAGAGTATATAACAGCACGCAACTCGTAGGTAAATTTACCTAAAAGAGTAAAAACGCGAAGTCTTTTAATTATTTTCAATTTAAATATGCTTAATAGCTACTAATTTAAAGCCTAATTCACTCAAGTTGTTAACGGCCGGAAAAATTTTCGCACAACATCCCTTCCCAAACTCTTGCTTTCATCAGACGTTTATCGTGCCGCGGAAGATTGGTTAATGTTTCTAATCACGTCTGTTGACAGATTTTCCTCTTGGTAAACTCTTCCAATGAGAGCGTTTGCTGAGCACGCGACCCAATATTTACTCGTTATGAATAAATCCTACGAATACGTAATTTCCTGTTACCACCTCTGTATAACGTCCCGCATTAAAATTAGGAGAGTTTAGAAGAAATTAAAAGTTAATATTTGTTTTTAAGAGAAACATTTTTCAGGTTTTAATGAAAATTAGAAATATTGTGGAAATTTAATTCCAATTGTTTTAACCTATCCCTTACGGGATGGGACAGCATCCCCAGAATACGGGACCAAGAATGAATGAAAATATATATACATATATATATATATATATATATATATATATATATATATATATATATATATATATTATTTATTTATTTATTCAACCTATAAGAAGGTTATAAAAGTAGCTTAAATCCCCCAAATCATAAAAAATCTGAAACCCGTATTGAATGTCGGATCACTGTCGTTAAATTATATTGTGAACTCCTCTGAGAAATAACAACACTTTACTGCTAAAAGTTAATTCAAATTAAATTAACCAAATTACACAATTCATACTAATAATGTATTCGATACTAAAGCTCGGATGTTGAGTATATATCTATATATACAGTAGTTTCCGCTTATGAGAATCACGTTTGTTATTACTGTTTTTGATTCTTATAAGCGGTTGATTCTTATAGCCGAAATTTAGGTTTTTGGACAGGCACACACACACCTATATATACATATATTAGATAATTTACCATAAAATACTTTTTAATTTACGTTAATTATCTTTTATCAAAATTATTTTTTATAATTTTAAAAATACAACTTAATTTCTAGACCTATAAGTAGATACACATGATTATAGTAAGAGAAGAAAAAAATCCAATATTTGTTACAACATACCTCCTTAAGAGTTTTAACATTTCAACTACAGGAAGGGAGCAAGAAAAAGTTTTCTATGGTAGTTTGACGTAATGAAGTTTTCAGGAGGCTGATTATACCTCTTTCAATACTAATAGTCTCAGACGAAGATTCACCTTCTAGCTTACGTTTCACGGTTTGATAACGTGCTGAATACTATATAAATATACTATACTATACTAATGTCACGTTTTCTTAAGTGATAGTGGACACTTCGTCAAAGATTTATGTGTTTCAGTGTCCAGGAAGCCGCAACCAGGATGTGGGAGGTGGGAAAAAAGAGTTCCTATTTTTGTTTGTCAGTTGAGAAATGTGAAATCGGACCCGGACGGCTAAAGATGCGCCTGGGTCAAGCTAATTGGACAGTGTTGTACTAAATCGTTTAAGGGGAAACTATTATGTTATGTCTAACAAAGAAAGGGATGAATTTTACGACTATAATCAATCCCATCTTATCAATCTTTCTTTTTTTTAAAAAAAAGAAAGAACTTCGTGCCTTTTGAGGGTTTAAGTGGCTTTTTTTGAAAAATGAAAGGAAGGCGAAGAGTGTAAACTGATTCTTAAAACCGGTGGATTGATTCTTTAAAGCGAAAATTTTGACATGGAAATAATACATTTGTTTTCATTTTCGCGATATTGATTCTTATAAACTCTTGATTCTTATAAACACTGATCACTATAAGCGGTTGTTACTGTATATATATATATATATATATATATATATACACACTCAAGAGCCAAAACATTATGACCACCCCTACATTTTGCAATGAATTCGCCTGGATGACGTGGAAGGCACGTGATCAGGTGGAAGTGCTATTTAACTGCTGCTGGAGAGTCTGAAGAATCATTCTTTCACTTACTTCTGTGTGTGATGGGAAAGGATGCGGATCTAAGCGACTTTGATAGAAGGCAGATTGTAATGGCTCGAAGGCTCGGAACAAGTATTTCCGAAACTGCACGACTCGTGGGTTGTTCGCGACCTACAGTTGTTAGTACTTGTGCAAAGTGGATGAATGACGGTGAAACCAGCAGTAGATGACATGGTGTTGGACGTCCACTCGCTATCAAAGAAAAAGGTCGCCGAAGACTGTCTCCCATAGTGAAGCAAAACTGGAGCCAGACAGTGGCTCAGCTGACAGCCCAATTCAATGCAGGGCCAAGTAGAATAGTATCGCAGCACACTGTTCAGCGGACACTGTTGGATATGGGGCTAGTCAGCAAACGTCCCACTCGTGTGCCTTTGCTGACCAAGCGTCATCACCAACTGCGCCTGCGCTGGGCTCGGGAACATCGCGACTGGTCCATGGATCAGTGGAAGAGAGTTACCTGGTCAGATGAATCACGGTTTGTCATTCATCACACCGATGGCCGTGTCAGGATACGCCGTCTTCCAGGTGAACTGTTGCTCCCTCTATGTACAGTAGGTCATACACAGGCCGGTGGTGCCGGTATTATGCTTTGGGGTACGTTCTCTTGGTCGTCTCAGGGACCCGTGGTTGTGGTAGAGCAGACCATGAATGCTACAGTGTATCTGAACATCATTGCGGACCAGTTGCACCCTTACATGGCCTCTGTTTTTCCCGCTGGAAATGGAATGTTCCAACAGGACAACGCCCCGTGTCACAAGGCTAAAATTGTGTTGGAGTGGTTCCAGGAACATGATGCTGAATTCCAGTTAATGTCCCGACCGCCTAACTCACCAGATCTCAATCCGATAGAACATATTTGGGATGTCATGGGACGGCAGCTCAGAGTTCAAAGACCACCAATTCACAATATCTCGGATTTGCGTGAACGTTGCTTAAACATCTGGTACAATTTGTCTCCGGCCATCTACCAAGGACTTGTGGCATCCATGCCAAGGCGGGTTGAAGCTGTGTTGCGCGCCAAAGGTGGGCCAACTCGTTATTGACAGGTGGTCATGATGTTTTGGCTCTTGAGTGTATATATATATATATATATATATATATATATATATATATATATATACAGTGGTACCTCCCTTAACGGACACTCCCGAAGAGCGGACATATCTAATTAACGGACATTTTTACGAGTCCCAGTTCTTTTATATAGGACAATCCATGTTATTCCCTCTGGATAGCGAACACTCCGAATAGCGGACAGGTATTTTTGAAAAACTTTCAATTATTTTGGTAAACATTTCAAAATTATTCTAACAAGCAAGCTAAAAATATATGCTTATGCGTCTTTGTAACGAACAACACCTTATGTTTTAAGGGTGAAAAAGAATGTATAGTGGCGGGAAAATTTCAAAAGAGCGGCTCATTCTTTTGCAGTGTTGCAACATGCTGGGAGACTTCGAAACTCCAGTTTTTATTGGAAAAGCTGAGAAGCCTAGATGTTTCAAGATCATTGATGTACGTAAATTTAGTGTTTCGTGGAAGTCAAATAAGAAAGCGTGGATGACCACGTAGATAATGAGCGATTAGTTGGTGGAGTTAGACAATAAAATAAAAAAAAGGAAAAAATCATTATGTTCATGGACAATGCTACTTCCCATCCTGATGATTTAAAGCTCAAAACTGTTAATTTAGTTTTCTTGCCTCCTAACACCACTTCGATGCTAGAGCCACTTGATCAGAGAATTATCCGCAGCTTTAAAGAACGATACAGAAAGCTGCTTCTGAGACATGTGCTTTCACAGATTATGTCCTGCAAATCCAGAGAAGAGTTGGCAAAATCGGTATCTGTTTTGGATTTCTTGAACTGCGTCAGCCCTTCAAAAGGTTGGACCTGGGTTCGTTCTAAAATGTTTTATGAAAACGGAATTTTTTAGTACAAGCGAAGTGGCAACTGACAGTACTACTGAAAAAAGCGAAAAAGAACTTGCGGATCTAGAAGCCAATTTGGATTCAATTGTCAGCGTTGAAGAGTATGTCAAGATCGACGACGGTTTATCCGTTGAGGAAGAAAACCTGCATGTTTCCAATTTCATTCATCGGGACACCACTGAAACACTGGCCCTTTCTGGGGATGAAGATAAGGAATCGCCAATGGAAGACTGCAAAATCAAAGATTATTCGGAAGCACTGAAATACAGCGAACAATTGAAACAGTTGTTTCTGAAAAATGAAGATTCGGATGGACTAGCAAAACTAAATCCTATGAAGATTCATCTCGAAAAACAGGTTTGCTGTGTAAAAAAGAGAAATCAAACTTTTTAACAGATATTTTCAGTAGTAATTAAAATAATTTAGCTCCTACACATTGTATTTTGGGATAATTTAATGCAAAATAAAAGGATTAACCCAAAATTTAAAGGTAAAGTAGTAAATAGTTTTTATTTTATACCTAATTAATTTTTCCTTTTTACTTAAAATTGCATCCGTAATTTTCAATCAAATTTCAAAAAGAAGTGCAAAAACTTTTTTATAAAAAGGTTGTCCTCCCCAATAGCGGACACCTCCTAATAACTGACAAAACTTTTGGTCCCGTGACTGTACGCTTTTCGGAGATACCACTGTATATAAATATTGTCTGAAAATGAAGAAGAAAAGGAAATTAAGTTAATACCTTAGTGCCAGACTCAATCTAATAAAAATACATTATTAAAGCTTTAGTCGATAGTCTTAACTGTGTAGATTATTATGGAAGGAAAACAAATTACGCACATTTATTGAGACTTGGTGGAAATAGAAAGGCGGAATATCCTCCATTTTATGTATCATAGAGTTATAATAATGTATTTAGTAATATGGAATAGTACTCGTAAAATATATCTTCAGAAAAACTGTATGTTTCCTTAACTTATGTAGTGGTTACTGAAGGTGATATACGTGCGATGAAATTTGCTGCGCTTTTATACTTATCTGCAGTGTGAAGCCAAAAAGATGATAACGAAGATTCATGCCCATATCTAATGCATAAGTGCCTCATAAGTATGTAAAATATAGCGCACATCTCTTTTTGAATGTGACGTTTAATTATCTCGTTAATTTTTCTGTCTTTCATATGCAAAAAATGAATAAATAGAAGTGGAGTGCGCAAGCGCAAGCGGGAAGGGCTTGTCTCCCCCTGATTTAATTCATATTGCTTTAATCATTAATTTCTTTCCGTGTTTTTTAGTACTGAAGCATTTACATAGAGTAAGAATGGAAGACTAGAAAATAAATAAATAAATAAATAAATATATAAATA
The DNA here is from genome assembly GCA_907164885.2 of Dolomedes plantarius. Lineage (NCBI taxonomy): Eukaryota > Metazoa > Arthropoda > Arachnida > Araneae > Dolomedidae > Dolomedes > Dolomedes plantarius. The sequence goes on from OU015495.1 coordinate 40,334,588, forward strand.
AATACACACACACACACACATATATATATATATATATACTCCAATCTGGTAAGAACTTTTGTCTATTGACATTTGCCCATTCTACAATGCGAAATTATTGGTTGTTTATATTGGGAATATCTTAAGATTGAACCAACATAACCTTTCTGTGGGCCCTTACCTTATCTCTCTCTCTCTGGGTCTGCCGGTATGCATATATATATATATATATATATATATATATATATATATATATATATATATATATATTCCAATCTGGTAAGAACTTTTGTCTATTGACACAAGTTCAATGTCACAACTTCAATACACAAATCAAATATATATATATATATATATATATATATATATATATATATATATATATATATATATATATATATATGCGTGTGTGTGTGTGTGTGTGTGTTTAGATTTTATAAGTAATTTATGGAACTTTCTTTCTGGGGAATAAAATTATCTTTTGGTGTTTCGCTTCTAAATTTTATTTCGAGACTGGACATCAAGCATTTTACATGCATTATATTACTGAAAATCCATCAATAGATTGCTTTTTATTTCATCAACGAGATGGGCAGTAAATAAAAAGAATGCTTTGTATACGAGCTCCGTAGTTTTATAACGGTAAGTTAAAAAAGTAAAAAAATAAGGAGGATGGGGTGGTATGTAACATGGATATAATGCAATAAGCCACATGACTTAGAAAAGTTTTACAAACTTTCAAGATAATGTCCTTTTTAATCCCCAAAAATTTTATACAGTAGTATTTTCTATAATAGAACTAGCGCCAGTTCATTCTTATACAGGAATCCCTGCTTTAGCAAGGATTTTTGTTAATATCCATGTTAGTGGGCTCAGTTCATTTGAAAGCAGGGAATCTTAATTATGACAAATGACAGGAAAGTAATCTGAAGTAAAATAATTCAGGTAGTCTCTTCTAACGAAACTACCAAGGGTTATTTACGTAGGATTACTTATTTTGTATGTATACCTCTTTTGTATGTATATAGGTATGTATGTGTTATATATATATGTATGTGTTACGTATGCGAGTATATGTATCTATATACAGGGTGTTCCAAAATTCGACTGACAAATTCAGAAGGGTGATAGTAGGCATCAAGACGAGCAATAATCACATAGGAATATACGACCGGAAACGCAAACCTGATTAGCTAAAGGATAAACAAAGATACAAAATGTTGGCTTTTCATTTCTACATCTTTGTTTATCCTCTAGCTCAGTGCTCCCCAACCTTTTTAACGCCGTGAACCGGTCAACGTTTGATAATTTTACCGCGGCCCGATGAGGGGGCGGGGTGTTGATTGTTTATATTTTAGATTGTTTTGATTTAATAATTTTAATTTAATTGTACTTAAACATGCCTTGAAAAAAAATACAGTTACACCAAAAAATTAATATAAAGTAATTTAACATTGTAACTCACTAGAACGCTAAATCAATGAGAACCCTGAGCTTGTGGCCCTAAGCTGGCGGCCCGGTACCATTTGATCCACGGACCGATACCGGTCCCCGACCCGGGGGTTGGGGACCACTTCTCTAGCTGATTAGGTTGGCTTTTCCGGTCATACATTCCTGTGTGATTCTGTTTGAGTTTTCTACCTCCTCCAGAATAATGCGATATTTCCAGCCATCTAGTTCGGTTGGTAAGAGGTACGGTTCCATTAAGTAAACAGCGCCCTTCAGCGTCAGGTTTGCCTACTATCACCCCTCTGAATTTGTCGGTCTTATTTTGGAACACCCTGTATATCTACGTATGAATATATATATATATATATATATATATATATATATTGCCACATTTCACAGAAGCAACGGTGGCTCAGCTGTATCGCTCCCGACGTCTAATCTGAAGGTCCCGGGTTCGAAAGCAGCAGCCGCCGTCGGGGTGCCAGAACATCGTTTATTTTAATTTGCTCTGCATGCCAGCTGTATGCAAATTTACCTATTATTTATTTCAGTTCCGGTTCCAAAGGTTTCACACTTCCGGTGGGGAGTGTCGGGAAATATCCGGAGGTGTATTTAAGGGAATGTTCCCTGCAATCTGGTGAATAAAAACCTGTCCTGAGCTACGCTTCGTATCATTTCTGTGTTCCACAAAATCATCGTGACATTTGGTGGAGGCGCCGGGTAAAGCTGAATTCTGGATTCAGGAGAAAACCGAAACAGTCGAAGACTCCAAGGAGTACCACCTGAATTTGGACTGTGGAATCCCGAACCTCGAAAAAGACGAGAGTTAACGATGGAAGAAAAACCTGCAGTATCTGTTGTGCCTTTAATTCAGCAACAACGCAATCCCTCGATTTTCAGAGGGGAAGCTGGTCAAGATCCAGGAAAATGGTTGAAGGAATTTGGACGTGTAGCAAAATACAACGCATGGAGTGACCTGGTGTGTTTAGCAAATGCCTATTTCTTACTTGACGGTACCGCAAAATAATGGTACGAAAATAATGAAGCCCGACTAACGTCATGGGAAGTTTTCAGCGAGGAAGTAAAAAAGGCTTTTGGTGATACGACCTACTATGTCCGGCAAGCACAAGATCAGCTAAAAATCCGTGTCCAGAAACCTGGCGAAGGTACTCAATCATACATCCAGAGTGTGTTAGGACTATGTCATGAGGCAAACCCAAATATGACGGAAGAAGAAAAACTCTCACATCTAATGAAGGGAGTGGCCGGAAACGTATACCAGGCCTTGGTTACGAAGGAAATCGCCACGACTGCAGACTTTACAAAATGGTGCCAACATATCGAAAATATGCAGCAAAAGCGCATAAATCCGCATAAGTTTGAACGACTTCCGAATGTCGCACCCATGGCGGCCATCCAGGAACAATCCGACCTTGCCAGTCTAATTCGACAAATAGTCCGCGAAGAGGTTGAATGCGTCCTGGCGCCAGTGGCTGCTGAACCCGAAGCACATATTACAGCTATTGAGTCCCTTGTTCGTGATGAAGTTATCAAGACCCTAGCACCTGTAAATAATGAACCATCTCCCTGGACTGAAGCAAAATCAAGGCGTCAAACTGCCTACGCTGATGTTGCGAGAAAAGTCAGACCGACTCCTATGACCCCACAGAGGAAGACTGAGATTAGACTGAGGCGAACTCCCGACAACCGACCAGTCTGCTTCCACTGCGGACGGCCAGGCCATGTTGTCCGGTACTGCCGGGAAAGGAGAGCCGTATTCAACAACTATTGGGCCGATCGAAGAGGTATCAACGAAGCCAGAAGTTCATATGCCGATTTCACCCGACCAGACGCCAGGAGCTCATCTCCCAGTCCCACGCGTGGAAGATCACCGTCCCGCCGCTTCAGAGCTCCTTCGCCGTACCGGCGATCTAGCCAGTCTCCAGGCCGACGTAACGAGGAAAAGTAGTTGGTGCGAGCTTCCCTGGGGGCGAGGCCGCTGGCACTGGAAATCCTCCGACGGCCGCAAAGATGTGTGGAAACCATCTCGACGTGACTGTGGACGGCCAACCGGTGCGTGCCCTCGTGGACTCCGGAGCATCTTTTTCGGTTATTTCTGACGAATATAGACGCCACTTACGAAAAACAATGTTTCCCACTACAGAAATCGTAACACTCAAGGTAGCCGATGGAAAACATGTCCAGCCTATGGGAAAATGCGTACTTAGAATCGGTGTGAACGGGTGAACGCAACCATTTGAGTTTACAGTGTTAAGCCAATGCAGCCACGATGTTATCCTCGGCTGGGATTTTCTTCAGTCCACTCAAGCCGTTATAGATTGTGGCCGGCTGGAACTGCCGTTGGAAGATAATATAGAGGATTTAAAGAATTCCTGCCGTTTGTCATCGATAAAAGACTACATAATACCTGCCAGATCCATGAGCCGAATATCAGTTTCAGTCCCGGAAATGAAGGAAACTGTGAATGCCATTGTCGTAGCTAATAAAAATTTGCGGCTGAGTAAAGAAATCTTTATTCCTTGCACCATGATCACCATCCAGGACAGTACGGGAAAAAAATGGTTACCAGTAATTCCGAAAGATCATCGAACCGACATACTAAAGCATTTTCATGACGAACAGACGGCCGGACACCTGGGATTACTTAAAACCTATGACAGGGTCCGTAAGAGGTTTCATTGGCCGGGTCTATATAGGAGTGTGCGCCAATACGTAAGTCATTGCCGAGAATGCCAACGAAGGAAATCTGTTCCAAAACAGCCGCCTGGGCGTCTAGTACCGATACCTCCCGCTGAGTCAGCCTTTCAACGGATTGGCATGGATCTACTGGGAAGATTCCCGAAGACGAATCGAGGAAATAAATGGATAATCGTTTGCACCGATTATTTAACTCGCTATGCTGTTACAAGAGCTCTTCCAAATGCTGGTGCGCCGGAAGTAGCTAAATTCCTTTTGGAAGACATTATTTTGACGCACGGAGCCCCGAGAGTACTAATCAGTGATCGAGGTCAGGTCTTTCAGTCAAAAATGATTCATGAACTTAATGGGCTGTGTAATATCTCACATAGAATGACAACGGCATACCATCCACAGACGAACGGGCTGACTGAACGTTTTAACAAAACGTTAACGGACATGCTCTCCATCTATGTCGACTTAGAACAGAAGAATTGGGACGTAGTTTTGCCGTTTGTTACCTTCGCGTACAACACTGCTAAACAGGACACGACTGGCTTTTCCCCATTCTTTCTGTGCCATGGAAGAGAAGCTGAGACTACACTTGACACCATGTTTCCATGTGTTGACGGTAAGGAGGAAGATGACTATGTAAGCGACTTAATTACAAAAGCTGAGGAGTCAAGACAATTGGCCCGACTCCGAACATTAAATGCTCAAGCAAAGGATAGTCATCGTTATGATGCCAGACACCGGATGGTAACTTATAAGCCTGATGACCTAGTGTGGGTTTTCATCCCGATAAGAAAAGTTGGACTATCAGAAAAACTATTGAAGCGATATTTTGGTCCCTATAAGATTTTGCGGCGGTTATCTGACGTCACTTACGAAGTGGAAGATTTTGACACTACTTCAAGGAGGAGGAAATCGAAAGAAGTGGTTCATGTGCTCCGGATGAAACCGTATTATAACCCAGACGCTCAAGACGCTTATTTGGATGCCGATACCGACAGTAACAACCCAGAAGCAGAAAATGTTGAACGAGAACAGTCTCACGACGTACCATCCAGATCTTATGCGGGTCCCCTTACGCGGTCTAGAGCAAAAATCACGTAACATATCATTTTAATACAAACAGCGAAGCGCTGTTTTGCATTGAGGGAGCAATGCCACATTTCACCGAAGCAACGGTGGCTCAGCTGTATCGCTCCCGACGTCTAATCTGAAGGTCCCGGGTTCGAAAGCAGCCGCCGTCGGGGTGCCAGAACATCGTTTATTTTAATTTGCTCTGCATGCCAGCTGTATGCAGATTTACCTATTATTTATTTCAGTTCCGGTTCCAGAGGTTTCTGGAATATTCCTCACACTTCCGGTGGGGAGTGTCGGGAAATATCCGGAGGTGTATTTAAGGGATTGTTCCCCGCAATCTGGTGAATAAAAACCTGTCCTGAGCTACGCTTCGTATCATTTCTGTGTCCCACAAAATCATCGTGACAATATATATGTATGTCAAAATTTGACTCATTTTGGTACTTTTCTGTTTAACTGTTTATAGCCTAACCAAGCGATACAGACTGGGTTTCGCGCGCTGCCAAAATTATAACTCGCAACGCAGGACATCTGAAATTTTGCTTTCTGGACGACCGTTATGGAGTAACGGAATCCTACGTTAAAAATTAGTATACTGTTTGATAAGGTGGTATACAGGATGAATGTTAATCGTTAATCGTTCCAGTGTCAAAATGCATGATAAGGCTGTGGTATAAAAGCATATTTCTAAAAGGAAATTCTTAATACTTTGAATGATTATGTTTTTTTATATGTGCACTAGACAATCCGTCATAATCCCACCCACAAATTAATCATATGAGTACGTGTGAAAAATTTGAAGAGTATTTCAATATATATAAATATATATATATATATATATATATATATATATATATATATACAGGGTGATTATAATTAAAGTTTAAGTTTCAAAACGCTATAAAAAAGGAACCACTGATGAGAATGACGTCAAATTTGAACGGCATGTTATTGAAGAAAGTGGAAAGCGTATGGCAGAAGAAAAAATTTAGTTTCAAATTTTCTCATTTTTCAATAAGAAATGATACGTAAAACAACGGCTAAGGTGTAAGTTGCACATTAAAGCGCATTGACAAATTAGAATTGTTGAGTAATTTTATTTGCATGACTGTACATATCACATCGAAAGGGACAAATCGGTTTCAAGAGTTTTGCGGCGACATACCGCATAAGAACCATTCATCAAAGAAGTTCGGAAATGTCGCGAGACTGGCGCAAAACATGTTCAATATGGTGTCCACCATTGTGTGCAACAAGTATAAAACGACAAACACCATGTTCCACAACGGATCGCAGTGTCTCCGGGGTGATGTTCAGAATGTGTTGCGAAATGCATGCCTTTAATTCCGCTAAATTTGCAATTGGAGCACGGAAAACAACATCTTTGAGATAACCCCACAGCCAGAAGTCACAGAGTAAGATCAAGTGATCGGGACGGTCATGTTGTAGGGAAATGATAATTCGAGCATTTCCGAAATGGCGCCTCAGCAGCTGCTTCACGGGATGTGCAATGTGCGGAGGAGCGCCATCTTGCATAAAAATGATTTCATTCACACATCCACGCTGTTGCAGAGCTGGAATGACGTGTTTGCGCAAAAGAGACGCATAGCGCTGACCAGTGACGGTAGCGGTATCAGGACCGGAAGCACCCGTCTGCTCGAAAAAATATGGCTGTAGGATGAATGATGCCGTAAAGCCGCAGCACACCGTGACCTTTTCAGGATGAAGTGGTACGGGGTGCGTTGCCAGTGGATTTTCTGTTGCCCATATTCGACAAATCTGGGTATTGACATACCCTGTCAGATGGAAATGGGCTTCATCTGTCCACAAAATTTTCCATGGCCATTCATTATACACTTCCATGCGACCAAGAAATTCTAACGCAAACGTCTTCCTTGCTTGGAGGTCAGACGGAAGCAACTCCTGCACATGGCCAATTTTGTACGGATAGCATTGCAGGATGTTTCGTACAATTTTCAGCACCGTGCTCGTAGGCCTGTCCAATGTTCGGGCAATTCCTCGTGCACTGCACGGTTGCACACCAACGGCCGACCCCTCCTGTAATGCTGTGGCCACTTCTTCAACTACCGTCGAATGCACACGTTTTCTCCCTCTACCAGACTGCACATCAAACGAACCTGTCGTTTCGAATTTTTGCATAATTTTCTTCAGACCCGCGACATTCATTGGACCAACGCCTTCTTTTATACCCTTCAGTGTCCTGAACTTTTGCAGAGCTACTCTTGCACAATCATCGCTCTTGTAATACAGCTTTACCAGCAGAGCGCGGTCCTGCAGTGTGACACCCATGGCGAACGTCTGAGACGCGAAATGAGGAACAGCCGTGTACCTGGCGGTTTTATAACACTGAAATGTGTCGTGAACACTGAAATGTGTGCATGACAGGTATTTTAATTTACATCTTCTGCCACTTACTGCGCCATCTGTTGCTAACTTTTGAAACTAAATTTTTTCTTCTGACGTACGCTTTCCGCCTTCTTCAATAACATGCCGTTCAAATTTGACGTCATTCTCATCCGTGGTCCTTTTTTTATAACGTTTTGAAACTTAAACTTTAATTATAATCACCCTGTATATATATATATATATATATATATATATATATATATATATATATATCACAAATCCGCTTCATGTCCTTGACATTGCCCGAATTAATAACCTCATGGTTGAGATCTGAATTTAATTCGGATTAGAAACAATAACATCAACACACACACATATATATATACGAGGGGTTCCCAAATTGTAGGTCGTGAAAGTGTTTTCTGGACGGTCACTGCGGTTTTATTCCATTAAAATAACATAGGGAAATTCACCGAAAAAAATTGTGAATATTTATTTACCATGAAATAGTAAGGCAGCGATGTAAAGAAAAAATTCAAGGGAATGATTTAAAGGAAAAATTGTCATTCAAAGCACGAACACAGTTCGTTAGAAATCCACCGCCTTTATTTGCAGCTAAATAAAAGTAGAGGTTACTTATTACGTAATGTACACAAATTCTAAACGTCAGGTTCTCTTTCATCAGACTGAACTGTCACGTTTGGCGTTACTATTGTTAGTTTCTCCAACGAAACAAGTCAATTTTATTTAGGTAAGAGTTTTTCTATTTTTATAGTTATTTGTAATTCCAAATCAATCCGGTAGATGCATTATTTTTCTTCAGATCTGTGCTATTCTTGCTTTTATACAACTTTTGAGAGAGGGATGAGTGTTTCTTGATTTTCTCTTTTTCTTACATTTTTCTAAGCAATTTAATTTTTGTTAGATAAAAGATTAAGTTAGAATTAAATGGAGGAAAATGCATTTTAAAGTTTTTCTTTATGTCCTAAAAGGCTGTTTTAATGAAAATATGTAGAGGGGAAAGGCCGAAGCAGGATGCGTGGAAATTATGAAACTATTAAAGGGGGTTGTGACTCGAAAAATGTTTTGAAACATACAGGTATTTCTCGACTTACGACCGAAATTTTAATTTTTTTAAACTTGTTTTTTATCTTATTCCTAAAGTATTGTTCCTTGAATGTACAGTACATACCTATATGTATTACATGATTATTAAATACTACCCCCGATAACTTTGTGAAAAGAACTTGCAATGTATCTTCTGTCGCAAATTCTGAACCATTGGATTGCACTAAAATACTAATAAGTAGTGTGGCATCACAATATGTTGTTAAGGTAATTCTTGGAGGCTTGTTATAAAATTACTATTATTGAATAAATGACCAAGAAAAACAGAGTCCTAATTGTAGTGAAAAAGCCAATTCTTTAAACAGAAACTTAACAAGGAAAATTATTTACAAAAAAATTAAACATTAAACAATTACACCATATTCAAATTAATTTTAAGTGCAGATTCGCAGTGTACGCTCATAGACCCATGGTCTCAACAGGAGCTTCCAAAAAACACGTCTGCCTAGCTCGACGTTACATGACAATCTCCCTAAAATTCTCAAACTCTCTGACTATCTCTCGGCTTGAAAACTTCGGTGGCGGCCGTCTTAGTAGAAATTGTTTTCCCAAAACCGGGAGGGGGGGGTCGGCATATTATCGGCTGACAGCTATTCTTAACACCGAAATTTTATTACATTCCAGTGACAAAGTCGCATAGAGCTATCGCTAAGAAAGACAGCTTTACGACGGTGATGGGAGACGCTTCTGTTTTCCAAACAGTTACCCCCACAGCTTGCTAGAGAAACCGCTATGCTTGGGATTAACTTTCAGGCCAAAAACTCTGGCGGCATTTGTTGGTACCATTTTTTAACCTCCCACAGAATTTTAGAATGCAGGGGTACGCATGGCTTGTGTTTTTTAAATCTTGCAGCTGTGGAAGGCTCTTCGCAGATCGTGGGAACCGCAAATAACACGTGACGTTACAGTAGTGATGGCGAAGAATAATTTATGCCTTCTAAATAAAGTACAATGTATTTTAAATTACGTATCTATGCATGAAAGTAGAAAATATATGTATGTACATACTCAAAATGTTTGAAACACAACTTAAGATCAATGTCTCGATCCGTATCTCGGACGTAAGTCGAAGAATATCTGTAGACTATTGAAACTCAAAAGGTCAGCTATTCTTAATAATCAATTCGTAAAGAATTCAGACCAATTATGATGTTGCTCCGCTATATTTCTATGTTTTAATGTATTTAAATAAATATTTCATTTCTTTTCTGTTATTCTTAATTAATAAATAATAAGGTATTGTTCATTATTTAATTGAAAAAAAGTTTATCTGGAATGATAAAACATTTCTTTTGGTTGTAATATTTTAAGTCAAATATGACATTTAAAAGTACACGTTTCTTCCCTTTTTCCCCAATTATGAGACACATGAGATATAGCTTTCAAACATAATTTATTTTTGCGGTAGAAAATTCAATTTTCACTCGATAGGTGGCAGCAGGGAAATATAAACTGACATTTAAAAAAAAATAAATGATGAATAGTTAATGAATTACAAAAACAAAACTTTATAATTTCAATGAAACGTGTTTCACTCAGGTTCTACTGAAAAGTGGGATGCTTATTTTCAAAAATATGGTTCTACTGTGCACCGTTTTTGCAGTATTATTGTATGTCGGAAAAATGATTTCAGGGTTTTTAATTATACTACTCTAACCACGATCCGTTATGTCACCCTTCTTTTCTCAGGTTACGATGAGTTTAAACATATGTCAATATTAAGAATATATACCTTTTATCTATTGCAAATAAGTCATCGATATGCCATATTTTTATAAGATATTCGTCAAAAATTGGGACAATCGACGAATTCCCCAAATAGTAGTTAATTCACATGACAACTTTAAGAAGTACTCTGAAACTTCTCTATGGCGGCAAGTCATGGTTCCGAAAAAAAGTGGCCGTTTTGAGGGGTGGTCGCCAGAAAGAGATTTCTTCCATAACATTGGCTCAATGGAGTCTTGAATTGATTCTGAACAAAATATGGCCTGTTTAGAGGGGTCGCGGGCTAGCGAAGTTTCACTGTAACTATAACTGAAGCTAATCCTATTTCGGCAGATAATCCGATTTCGGCAAAACTTTTCTTTCCTGTTTCTACCTCTTTCTGTCGAAATTCTTGCAAATAATTCCCTATTGCGCTGCGTTTTCTTTTTGAATGATCAAATTTAATCATTCAAAACAAAGCCGGAGCACAGAAGTGCAATGTTCACAAGAATGATCACAGAAAGTGGTAGAAACAGAGAAGGAAAATGAGAATATATGTTTTAAAATTATTGGCATTTCTTAAAGATGTGTTAATTATCTACTATTTGGCGATTTCTTAAACTGGTCAAAAGTTTGACGAATATGTGATAAAAAATAACATATCGATGTCTTTCCTTTGTTTTGAATGGCAAGCAAAATATTTTGGTATTTAAATATTACATAATTAGATTGGCAGGTAATAGGATATTCTTGATACGAATAAATTATCTTACACAGTCTGTATTTAAAAAATTAGCTTACATATACAAAAAATCATAATTTCGCTACCATAATTCTCCCTTTCGGAAAAATCCCGTTCTCTAGATATCTGAGATGTATTATTTCTTTCTTAGAAAGTCATTTTACTTTGTAAAATTTTCTCAAGACAAGATACATACCCGTTTCCTTAATCTAAAACTCTGCATCTCTTCACAGAATATCTTTGAAGAAATGTGTATATATATTTATATATTTTTTCCCGAGAAAATTCTGTCTTTGAAGAAGAACCGGGTGTGGATTTTAGTTTGCAAGGGAAATCACTTCCTTTTGGCGCAACCGGAAAGTTGTGCAATGAAGTTATGCTTCACTTCCGCTAGAGAGTAATGATTTTGGGCTTTATTTTCGATCGTGGAAATATCGGAATTCTCCAAAACCTCTCAAAAAGCGTGAGGTAAAAGATCTGCAAGAATATTTAAACCGTTTTCCATAGCTCCAAGATTAGTGTGAGAGAAATGGAAATTTAAATATGGGAAACCTTTCATATGTATCAGGTATTTCATATTCAAAACACCCAAACAATCGAATATATATATATATATATATATATATATATATATATATATATATATTTATTTATTTATTTAGATATATGTATGTATCTATGTAACAATAACGCCCCACTGTTATTAATTGTCCTAATTTAACGTGTACTCTAAATTATCCTTGTTTTAACCTCAAAGCACAGCCCTATTTCAAAAACGAGATCGAAATAACCGAATACAGGTAGCCCTCCTACAACACGACATCAAACAACAAAGTTTCGCTCTAACACGATAGAATAAATTGCGGGAACCCTCGTATAACACTGCAACCTGTAATACGGTTTCGCTCTAACACGATTAAAAAAATTTCGAAGCCCTTTGTACAACACTGTACTTATACAGCTCTAGATAACATGATTTTTGTTTAACGCATTTGAAAACTAAATTACTTTAAAATAATGACGGGAAGGAATAGTGAATTATAGTTAGGGCCTTTACATGAAAATGTATAAACAAATTATAATTTATTCATTAATAACTCTATAAAATTACAAGAAGGCCTAAGCTTAGACGAAAATCTTGAATCAGTTTTCTTGAATGCAGACCCTTCCGCTAAAAGAAGTCGAAAATGCAAAAGGGAGCTACAAAATTATCTATCTCCATACCGTGACATCTACAATGACCTTGTAAAAACAAGCAAACAAACCAAAACTACAGATTTTTTAAAGAGGATATAAGGTGCAAGAAATCTAAATGAAGAAAAATGTTTCGTAAGGGAAGGTAATATCGTTCAACCGAAAAAACGTTCTCGTTTGATTGTACTGAGCAGTGATGGGGAAGAAATTTATTAAATTAAGGTAGCATTAAATGAAATTAATATTTCTTTTGTTTCTTTTCGTTTTGTATTATACATAATTTCATATTTTTAATAAACATTATGTTGCTTGTATGGAATTTGTAAGGTATACACAAGATTCGATTCACAAGAATCGAACTTTTGAGTGAATTAAAGAAGCTGCTTTAGATATGCTAATTTCGGCATACGCGCTTAGTATAAATACCACGCAGCGTCATTAATGAAGAAAGGAGAGGTTGTTAAGGTTGAAAAGGTGTTATCCTGCGCTAGTGCTTAGCGGGCCAGAAGTTTACATGGCAGTACTGCTGGTTTGACTTACTGTTCGTGAGTATAAAAATATATTGTTCTTGAAAGCTGTGTTTATACATTCCGTACAAGTAGTACGCATGCTTATTGCTGTAAAAGCCAATTACATGTGCAACGAATTCAATAAACATTGTTTCATGTATAAACACTGTTTGTATAAAATACAAAATAGAGTGCCCCTTAGTATAGATTCTCTATACTGGCGCCCGAAAATATATATACCCTGGTAGTTAGCGTTACATTTGTAACGAACAACATAATTGAAATTAAAAACTGTGTACTGTGTACTTATATTGATAAAATTGTTGCAAGTACTTATATACTATTTAAAAATGAGTGTTGTAGAACAAAATCCTGCTGGAAATTTTCCTCGGGTAATTATGGTTCAGCATTTTGCGCCATTCGAAGCCACCTTCAATGGCAGCCCCTCAAGCCAATTCCTAAAGAAAATTGAGCATTACTTTCAGCAACAATGCACCCCAGAGGGGGATAAACTTAAAATTGCTCTAGCCGCTTTAAGAGGTAGTGCATTTCAGTGGTACACATGCTTGCAAAGCAGTAATCTGATTTTTGACTATTTGTCATTCAAGCAACAGTTTCTTAGTGTTTTTCCAAAGACCTTTAATCAAAGTGAAATTGAAGCGGAAATTTATTCGCTAAGGCAACGTGAAGGTCAGGTCTGCATTAGATTTTGCTATGGAAAAGATTTCCAAGTGTGAGGAATATTTAGAAGGGGTGACGGAAGCGGTAATCTTAAAAATAGTTATCCAACGTTTGAAGCCAAGTGTTCAAGATTTTTTAGATAATCAAACAATTACAAGCAAGGTTACCTTCCTTCAAGCTTTAGCTAAATATGACAATAGGCATTTCTTCGCTACCCCTCACCGTCATTCAGGTACGAGAAGTTTTATACAGCCGCGCCAAAATTTTTCGCGAGTTTCAAACCAGCAGCGTAAGCAGTACCGCAGGCAAAATAATAGAAGCGCACGGCGTTATAATGAAATTAGTGCTCTTAAAGTAAATAATATGCAAGCACCTTACTTGCACTGGCAAGTTGATTCACATGATATGGTTCAACCTGTTGAAACTGTGTGGTCAAATGTATTATTTTGTCCGAGCAGTAATCATTATTTTGAGAATAGTGAAAGTCAGGGTATTTTTGTGGCTTATAAAGAAAGTGAGTCTAGCTGGAATGATGAGGTAATTCCAGTACAAATTTCTGAAAATAGTGCCGATACTAATGCTAGTGGTTTAGAAAATAAATCATCTGACACTTCTATTAATGCTATACCTGATATTATTGATGCTATACCTGATATTTTAGATGATATTCACACATCTGTTAATGAAGGAAATTTAGTAGATGACGAAGTATGCGTTACGGCAGTTAGTGAATACTTATTAGTTGACGATAATACAAATTCTTTAAACGATATTAGGAACTCGCTAGGTAATGATGATATTATTTCAAGTTCCCAGCCGAATGAGGATTGTGTAGGCCAGGTTGATAATATGGTTTTAAATAAAGTACATGAAAACCAGACTGAGAATCAGGATGAAAAGTTGACACAGAGTTATACTGTAAGTAGTTTAGCTGATGCTTCGGAAGTTGTAGACGTCGTTTGCATTAAAACGCACCAGTACGAAAAGCTTAATCTTCCTAAAACTGAAGCAGTGTTAAAGAATTTAAATGATAACGATTCTGATGTCGCAAGTTTCACAGAGACTTATTCGTCAAAAGAGGATAAAACTAAAGTTAAGGGGGATAAAAAACGTGAAAAAGCGCCTTCAGGTTCCAGCATTAAAACTGCTAATACTGTAGTAATTAAGGCGGTAAACAAGAAGTCGTATAATCACAAATACGAAAAGCAGAGTCGGGTTGTTGAAAAAATACAATCTGCATTAAAATTTAATACCGATACAAGCAAAAGTACGAAGAAAGGTAAAGTGTGCACTACAAAAACTCCATCAAAGGAGGAATGCGTCGCTGATAAGGTACACAAGGTTATCAAAAGGAAGAATGACAATTTTAAAGTTCCTTTGCATAAGTACAGGAAACGGAAGATATCAGCCGCCCAGCAAGGTTGGCCTCCTCCCAAGAGACCTCCTGTCCATCGTCAAGCCGGACCAGCACCTCAGGACCTACGACCTGCTGCACGAAGGATGCCCACGCGGTCAACGAACCCCTTTACTAGGACTGCGACCATCAAGAGAGGTTCAACGGATTGGACAGACTGGTGCAAGGAAGTTGCTGCATTCATGAGGAACAAGTCTTGTATCAATTCTCTTATTCTAACTCCCACCCTTTAATAAAACCGAACCAAATTGGTTTGAAGTTCCCCATTGTATATACTGTGTAAACATTTTGAGGGGAAGGAGTGAGCCACTGAAAAAAAACGGCATACTGTTGTTTTATAAATTTTTGAAGGGGACATGCAGTGACTAGAAAAAAAATACATACTGCATAATATACCAATTAACCACTAATGTACTAACTTCACAAAAATAACACATGTACATTATAAATTGGGGGAGAGCAGATACAGTCAAGAAATGTCATGCTGTGCAATTGTGTTGTCACTTTTAATTAAAATAGATATTTTAGGGCGCAGTTGGCATCCCAGTATCCGCAACTCTGCAAATCCACTGTTTGATGGTGTCACCTGGACCCTTCGGGGTTAGTTTTGTAAAATGGTAGTGGCGTTTTTCCCCCACACAACGTGTGGAAGGTTTTTTGACTTTGCCACCCATTATGTAAAAAGTCAGACCAGCACGCGTTTTCAATTAGTTAACTGAAGCCGTTCAGACCTCAGTTACCTAATTTTTTTTTTCGAGGGAGGCCAGTGTAAGGTATACACAAGATTCGATTCACAATAATCGAACTTTTGAGTGAAGTAAAGAAGCTGCTTTAGATATGCTAATTTCGGCATACGCGCTTAGTATAAATACCACGCAGCGTCATTAATGAAGAAAGGAGAGGTTGTTAAGGTTGAAAAGGTGTTATCCTGCGCTAGTGCTTAGCGGGCCAGAAGTTTACATGGCAGTACTGCTGGTTTGACTTACTGTTCGTGAGTATAAAAATATATTGTTCTTGAAAGCTGTGTTTATACATTCCGTACAAGTAGTACGCATGCTTATTGCTGTAAAAGCCAATTGTATGTGCAACGAATTCACTAAACATTGTTTCATGTATAAACTGTGTTTGCTTCAAATTCAAATAGAGTGCCACTTCAAATTATATACACCCAAGTCTGGGTAGAAGTGAGCAAAGATTCTCTATAAATTTTAAAAAAGTTTGTTTTTATATAAATTTTCGGAACGTAATCCCCCTTTTTGCACTGGTTCTGGGTCTCATATAACATGGTTTCACATACCACAGCATTTTATAGGCACCTATCTGCGGTGTTATAAGAGCGTTACCTGTATTCTATTCTCTTCAATGAACACGCGGTAAAGTTACATTTAGACATGATTCAGAATCCCGTGATCTCGATTCCTCCTTCGAAGAATCATACGACTTTCGACTCATATACCACATGCTCGAAGTCAGCCAATCAAAAGAATTCTAAACAGCTAGCGCCCTCACATTATATACAGTGGAATCTCGATCTATCGTTTTCGAAGGGACTGACTGAACTAAACGATGGATGCGGGAAAACGATAGATGCGGGAACATACAAAAAAGTATTAACATTCCTTAAAGTTTGATATCCCTAAAATATATTTACTCACATACATAAATGCATACATACCTGTAGTGTAATTGATGATAATATTACAAAGTTACACTGAAATCCAAGATAATAATAATAAAAAAATAAATACACGTATGTACACAGGAATTTTGATTCAAATAAGAGTATTTAATCTTCGTTTGTTTTTTGGCGGTTTTCTCTCCACAAGTAAACAATATTTTTTCTGTGTTGCAAATTGCATTCCTTTCGGTATCGGTTATTGTGTGAGAGTATAAAGAAGCGTCATCCATGAATAGTTTGTAACTAGAACCATTCCATTGCACTGGTTGGGGTCCGACATAAGACCACCTGGATGTTCTGCTTCCGGGTGAAACCCTCACCGGCCAGTGTAGAGAGCAGCAATCAGAAACTGTTCACACCCTAGACTAAACACCAGGGCGCCTCCATCCCAAGACCAAGAGAAAACCCCGAGGACAGCAGAAACCGCTCAGATCGGCTGACTGTGAGCCATTGCTGATAAGAACAGAAATGTTGAATAGTCGGAGAATTTGGAATTTGCTTCCGAAAATAGGATACTTCAGTGGCTAAAGAATTAAGCAACACCAACGACGAACAAATAATGGGAGTGGTACGACTCTGCGAAACCAGGCTAAACAGGAGAAAACAAAAATATGATACCGTGCATCTCAAATGTTCTGCTCGTTGTTTAATTAGAGCGTCATTCTAGCTCAATCCAGACATTTATATTTAAGGTTCAGTTATTATAAAAAAACGATCGATCCGATAAATTAATGTAAAGCTTCGATATTCTGAACGAATATTGCGGGAAAACGATGGAACGTGGAACGATCCATGCGGTCTGCTTTTGTTTGTTTTCTATGGAATTTATTCGGGACTGGATGAAATAAACAATGCATACGGGAAAACGATCGTTCGGGGATCGATCGATCGAGATTCCACTGTATATCGTTAAACAGCGATTTCCGCGCGATTTCTGTCTGTTTCCTTGACCTGCCCTGGTGTCGTCCTTCTCTTGCTTTGCTATCTTCACGCGGTGAATGCCGCTGCTGTCCATTCCATTATGCTGTGTCCAATATATTCAAGTTCCGGCAGCTCCGGGATAGTGAGTTTTGCGTCCTTTGGTCAAATTACAAGTTCTTTGATGTCTGCTGAAATGTCCTCCATACTGTCGTCGTTTTGTTAACGTAATAAATAAGTTGTTTAATAGATGCCATTCGCGTGTCTCTTCTCTGATGTGTCTACAGTACGGCGAGTCTCGGTGTTTATTTCCCTAGTGTTCTGCTCTAAAGTGTGCTTCTCTCATCAAATACTCATGAGTACATATTCAACAGTGACTTCCTTCTCTAAGTGTTCCCATTTAGTTAAATTCATTGTATGCATGTGAATGTCAATATATATATATATATATATATATATATATATATGCTGAGTGGTAACCCGATGTGTTGCTTTTTCGATTTAAAATAAAATGGTTTTCTTTCTTAAAAATTAAAAACTGTTTAATGACTTTTAAAAATATATTAGAATTTTTAAAAAACGAAATAATTATTTAAAATTCTCTTTTTCAAATTTTGGTTTTTGAAATAATTTTTTTAAATTTCCGTTTTCAAATTTTGCTTTTTAAACAAAAAAGTTCATTCAATAAGAATAAATTCTAAAGGTTTTAACTTCTCATTTCCTAAAACTAAAATTATTTCTGGTACTTTAAAATTATTTCTAGATTTCAATTATTAAATGACTCGTTCGCAGACTCGTTCTCAACTAATAATTTTTCATTTTGGCAACATGACCGAATGTAAATATTAAATCTCATAGGAGAAAAAGTGCTTAAAAAAATAGAAAGACATTTCTCAGGAAATCAAAATTGGTGGCGAAAGAATCCTCATCAGTTGCTTATTAATTAGAAACAAATTTCACGAATTTGCTGGAATTATTAGTGAGTAAAATAATAAGTTGAAAAATTACGAACTCCTCATTCAGTTACATTAAGATACAATGGCGATAAGCGCGGGAAATTTCAAAAGTGAGTTTTGTAAGTACGCTTTTTTAGAATGATAACATTTTTTTTATTAAATGTATTTGGTATATTTTGGAAGCTGAACATCTAGCAAATGCCAATAAATCGTAAAATTGACATTAATAGGTGCAGAAAGCCGAAATATTTGTCCATCAAAATTGTCGATTTTGTGAAATTCTGAAAACTGCTTTGAGGAAAAATCTTCGTTTGCAATGAAAAACATTTTTAGCTGTATAAAAATGTGTATATCCTTAAAGATGAAGAGTTGTAAAATACATGGGAAAAAAGTTTGTCGATTGGTGGGCCGAAAAGTTTAATTTTGCATGTATGAAAATAGTGGAAATTTGCGAAACGGAAAGGAACTGGCCCACCCGGAATGTCAGCTATTTCTGCTGTTCGCCACTTTTGAGTTCGGCGGTTTTAATTTAATAATTAAAAAAGTTTTGAATGCTGAGGATAGCATCAGTGCACGTGTCCCGTCCGTCTGCGTATATCGGTACCAGTCGCGATATCCTGCTATGCTCGGTACGCGAGATTATCCTGTCCCCGTGTCTGCTCACTAACATTTGTTTACCTTCTGCTGTTATTATACATATATATATATATATATATATATATATATAGTGAAACTTATCTAGCCGACCACCTCTCTAAATGACTATATTTTGTTCAGAACCGAGTAAAAGCTCTATGGAGCCAATAGTTTAATACAAATGCCTTTTCCATGGCCACTCCTCGAAAGTGTCACTTTTTGCAACCAACCAAAAGATACACACACACACACGCAGTAAAATCGTAAGAGGGTCAGTGGTAAATCAAAGAAAAATCAAGAGATATCTCATGCACTGATAAACATAACAAACAACATTAATAACAATAAACAAGACGGTGAAAAGGGTTAAAAACCCAATCAAGAATAAGAGTATGGAACACGTTCGAAATAATACTTATCGTCCCGTATGAAAATCTAATTCTTTTTAGTATTGAAGTCGAGAGGATGCGCGATCATCTCAGTCAACAGCGCCACCAAACGTCATTTATAATCATTTAAGCACACTGGCGCTACCTGATTGAAACTTTTTCACCCCCTCATATATATATATATATATATATATATATATATATATATATATATATATATATATATATAAGAGCTCGTCTGTTTGTTTGTCCGTTATAGAATCATAGACTATTTCACCCACCGGGAACAGATTCGGCACAATTAATGTTTAAGACCCGAGAAACTTATCGCAGCAAAAACGAATTTTGGGGCTCAATTAGTTTTTCTAAAATTAATTTTATAATGATTTTTGTGCCGCAAAGCGCACCGCTTAAATTTGGATACAACCCCTTCACCACAACAGTCAAATTCGACACGCAGGGGAAAAGAGGTTTACTCTGAGGGGTGATCTGGGGGTGGTTTGAGATTTGGTCTAGGGATGACCGAGGGGGGGGGGAGGGCGAAGTGTTCATTTTATTTTTCTTACGTTTAGTGGAGTCGTGGGTCTTTAAAAAGGTTGATAACCGCTGCTCAAGACAATTTTAGACAATGGCGTTCAAACTAATAGAACTAAATAAAATTTGGAAAAAAAGAAAGAAAAAAAAGAAATTTTATATCTATATATCTACCCGGGCAACGCCGGGCAATAATGCTAGTATATATATATATATATATATATATATATATATATATATATATACTATTCTATTTAATATTACTTTTCTGCCTTAAATGTTTGTGTAGTTTTCTCTTACTTGTAATGACTGATACTGGAGCCTGCATATTCAGATGGAGCTCTACGGTCACTTTGGCTGCATTTGTCTTCTTTTTTGATGTCACAACCCGCTTCAACACCTGTCAGTTTCTTTCATTTAGCTTTCCCTTTCGTCCACTATTCTGTTTTACAGAAGATGTGTTTTCGTGCACTCTGTATGTCGTCATGACTTCCGATACCATAGCTCCCCAAACACCCAAAACCAAAGATTGGATTTTGATTTTGGGTAAACACCCAAAATCAAAGGTATGTTGTATCAGATACTTCAATTAGACGCGCTTCAACAATTTGCCTTCTCTCCACGATCTACAAGGTTTGACATCTTACACTATCCTCCAAAGAGCCTGATGCCCATAGTTTCATTACTGATGCCTTAGAGTAGAATAATGTATACACTATATTCTATAAAAAATACTGGTCCCTAGATTTGTTTTTAAAGGAATACGAAGCACTTTCATAAACACCACTAATATTCTTATGTGTTTCCCATTATTTTGATAACTACCTGTATATATACAGTATGCCCACTAAAGTCCCTTCCCACCCTCTTAACTTCGGAACGGCTGCTGCTATATTCATAAAAGAGGTGTCTAGGTATAGTAAAGTAGCCCTGTGCTACTGAATTGAACCACCTACCGCGCCACCTGGTGGAAAACTGCGGAGTTAGCATTCCTATCTCGGAAACGCAACGAGATAGGGAAAAAAGGTGATTTACAAAGTTGTAGAAAATCATCGATTTAGTACGAAAAGATACCTTGTGGACATTAATGCAAAGAATAGAACGGTTAAAACGCGCATTTGTTTTTTCATGATTTCTTATACTGTGACGTCATGAAACTTGAACGAAAGGAGAAATGATTATCTTTAGGGCAAAACACGACACCGCAACGTGCACAGTGGTATATCGCTTTTGATCCCCAATCAAAAGGATCTCGGTTCAAACCTCGAGGGTTTCATCCTTGTGCTGATTGTCTTTATAAATAGAGTAGACAATACGTAGATCGTGTAAAATAGTGTCGCATCAACTCAACGCAACTTGCGCTTAGTGTTCGAAATTTTTGCAGTATGCAAATACGTAAGAAACGTCACGCCTGTTCACCTGAAACAGCTATAAAAGAGACATCTTCTTGGGGTTGTAGTATGTAGATGCTCGTGGTCATCGCTGAGTATTCCAAAGCTGAGATCTCCAGTGAAGCAGTACCTCGTCAAAGAAATTCGGGGACCAAATAATTGGGTATGGCGGTTTCGAAGAGTGGCCTCCACGTTCGCATGATCTGACTCCACTGGACTTTTTCCTGTGGGAATACGTGAAACAGCAGGTGTATGCGACGCCTCCACGAACATTGCAGGAGCTTAAACGACGCATTAGGGACGCTTGTGCCAATGTGTCACGCTCTATTCTCCAACGTGTGCAACGTGAGTTTCAAACGAGGATCCAAATGTGTATTGCTGCTGACGGTGAGAAGTTTGAACATCTCAAATAAGGGTATATTGTTAAAATTAGTTGTTTTTTTCTTTCTCAGATCCTTTTGTCACGTCACAGTGTAGGAAATCACGAAAAAACAAATGCGTGTTTTAACCGTTGTAGTCTTCTCATTAATGTCCACAAGGTATATTTTCGTACTAAATCGATGATTTTCTACAACTTTGTAAATCACTTTTTTTCTCTATCTCGTTCGGTTTTCGAGATAGGAATGCTAACTCTGCAGTTTTCGACCAGGTGGCGCGGTAGGTGGTTTCATTCAGTAGCGCATGGCTACTTTAGTATACCTAGACACCACTTTTATGAATATAGCAGCAGCCGTTCCGAAGTTAAGAGGGTGGGAAGGGACTTTAGTGGACATACTGTATATATATACACTGCTGGCCACCCAAATTGCAACACCAAGAAAGACAAGAGATATCACAACAAAATTTATTTTGTAGGTAACATGTTGACCAAGTATCAAATGATTAAATTTATAGACTTCTGTGAAGTGTGGTTCCTGCCAAAATCAGTAGCCAGAGTAGCTGCCATTGTTGGAGATCACCTCTGCCACACTCCTCGGCATTGATTCAAAGAGACTTTGGATGAGTTCTTGGGGTACAGCAGACCAAGCAGCTTCCACACGTTTCCAAAGTTGATATGCTGTGGCAGCTGGGGATGGAATCTTTGTCAATCGTAGAGCAACCATGGACCACATGTTTTCTATCGGCGAAAGATCCGGAGAGCGAGGCGGCCAGGGAAGCAATTCAATCTGGCGATTAACGAAGAACCGTTGGACAATGCGTGCCACGTGTGGTCGCGCATTATCCTGTTGAAATATGGCTGTGGGCAAGCCCTGAAGGTAAGGAAGGACAACTGGCTCCAACACCTCGGATATGTAGCGCTGGCTGTTTAAAGTACCGGCAATGCGTACTAGAGGTGTGCGAGAGTGATATCCAATACCGCCCCATACCATAATACCTGGTGCAGGACCAGTGCGGCGGTGCATAACGCAGCTGTTCAGCATCCTCTCTTCACGGTGTCTCCAGTCTCGAATGTGACCATCGTGGTGTTGCAGACAGAAGCGTGACTCGTCAGTAAAGACAATTTCATTCCATTCTGACGTCCACATCCTTCTGTCATCGCAACATTGGCGGCGGAGACGTCTGTGGTTTTGCGTCAAGGGTAGACAAAGCAATGGACGTCTTGCGGACAGACCACTCTGCTGTAAACGGCGTCGAATGGTACGCGCAGTCACTGGATGATAGTCTGCGTGTGCTGTGCTATGGTTCGTGATGTGACTGAGCGATCCGTCACTGCCATGCGCACAATTTGCCTGTCATCACGTGAAGTGGTGCGCTGAGGTGGATGCGATCGAACACGCCGGTCCGTCGTACCCTCCTGCATCCAAATATCACATATCCGCATTACAGTTGTTTGGTTTCGTCCAACACGACAACCGATTTCCCTGAAAGATAATCCACAATCTCGGTAGGCCACTATCCTTCCTCTGTCGAACTCGGATACTTGATCAAAAGATGATCGCTGTTATCCACGAGGCATAATTGATCGTTTTTTTGAAAAAACCACAAGAAAAACACAATTGCCGAACTTGAAATCGTCGAAATCTCCAAGCCTTAAATAGCGCTTTGAAGTGGCGCCACAGGCGCGCGTGATGTGCGTCTGCGCTGAAATTCTAATCATTTGCATATCTCACCTCCGCTAATGCATGTTGTAAATTTCATGTTATTTGCATGTTTCCTTCAGGGTGTTGCATTTACAGTGGCCAGCAGTGTATATATATATATATATATATATATATATATATATATATATATATGGGTAGAAACACATGCACAAACATATAGGAACTTTGTGTAGTCATTAATACAACTCAATTTTCTTCCCTTATGTCCACCAAAGCTCTCCGTTAGAGGCAGATATCATTAATTTGATGATAACCTATATTGACGTTTTATCTTTTTCTTTATAAGTACACCATTAGATGAGGAACAATAGTGCTCTCTTTGTCAAACCCGTTTTAGATGTTTTTATCACAGATTGAAAATGTAATTTTTTATTGTCAGCTTTTAGAAAGAGATAGGTGGTAGAAAGTTAAAAAATAAGTTTCATTTTTAAAAGGATATTCCATTAAAGAATGTTTTAAGGAATTTGCTGTCGATATAATAAGTATTTATTGCTCTTATATATACTAGCTTCTCAAAATTTCAAGAGGGGAAAAACTCTGCCATTAAAAATGAAATGTTTCTGTTTCTCAAACTATCATTTCCTTAATGTATAATTAAACGGTACGCAAAATAATGCCTTTTAATGCGTTTTACTAGAAGATACGGGCACTGTAAAAAGTGCATTATGTGGGAAAAACTCTAAGAAGTGCATCCCAATTATGATTTATTTAAAACCATTCCGGGATTCTTTTAAGTGTATTCCATTTTAATAGAACGATTTAAAAGAAGGAAGATTTTATTAGAAAGATTTTATTAGAAAGAAGGAAGAAAGTGTTCTCCAAATTTGTGGAGAGAAATTAAAAAAAGCATCATTACGCTGGAAATTCAAGTTTTCCTTGGACCAAGTAGAGCGTTGTCCATTAAGATAAAAATGTAATAAACAGCTTTGTGGAAAGTGTTTGAATGTGTTTTGAGTGAAAATATTCCTTGAATTCAGGTAAATCCCCCAGAAGATAAATTTTATCCTTAAAACCCTTTCCTAAATATGAATTTTTTTGGTTGAACAGGCTGTAGTATTTTAAACGAAGTTAAGTAAACCTAACTGAAAAAAAATGTCGTCGGTATTATAGTAAAAAGGTGCTTTAAGTTAAAAAAATCTTTTTTTTCAATTACACGCAATGATTCTCACACAAATTTATACCTCAAGCAACAAAGTTTTTATATTACATACTTACATTTTGCGTAATCATCTATTTAACTAAATTTTATGCAGAACTTACGACTTTTAACAAAACATAAATCGAAATTAATTCTCAAACATAAAGTAACAAATTTTTTATAACGAAATGCTTTTGGAAATAATAAATATATTTTTTTAACTTTTATGTTAATTCCAGAAGTATGTAATGTAGGCGTGTTTGCGTATTTGGAAGTTCAGAAATTTTGTTTATAATTTTTTGTTTAAGATTTTTATGAATCATTCCATTATCTCAGATATTTTGATTAATCGAGGTAACTACTTTGTCCCTAAATTGCTGGCGGTAGTCTACTAAATGTTTCAATTAAACCGTTATACAGGTACTCTAACAGTATCACATTCTTTTCACCAATGTCTGTGTTAGACAACGCGTATTGAATAAAAATACAGTAAATAATTAACATAAAGACAACTAAAGGAAATCCAAGATTGAATAAAAATAAACAATATAGCGCACTAAATTTGATACACACATCTTTACCTTATGTGTCAAGCAGAAAATAATGCATGAAACAATCGTCCGGTTTGCTACCTGTTTAAAAATTGGCATTCCAGTATACACCTTTGTGTGAGAAAGAGTAAGTTGATACATTTTCTCGTCTCTAGGGTAGTGGTTGAACTCACTCATATAGATGGCGCTGTTAGCGCAGTTTTGAATTTTTTTATCAGAGAGCTTCTGGACAGCTAGGGTGAAACACCTACTACTATGTACTAGTGATTTGAATATCAAATTTGTTACGTTTTATTTGATTGTCGTCAATGAGTGAGACACTACAGAATTATACGACATTGGACCACTGAACCACAACACAGATCTGAACTTCCGATGCTGATACCAGGTAGTATGATATAACTTACTGATATACGAACCCTTTGAGGGGCGCCGTCCTCACTGTGCGAACACATTTTCTAGAATTTTTTTAACCTAAAAAATGTCAATTTTTTTTCAATTAAAGGTTGTAAAATACTTTTACATCTTTAAACTGATAATAAATGGCAGCACCAGACATTTGTCTGCTCATTTAGTTTGAACACAATGAATGCAAGTTAATGCTGTTTCATACTTGGTTTTATTTTCAATTATTTTAAGGATTAAAAACCTAAAATGTTTTAATTTTTTCCACTAGATTTTATAAACATGCCTCAACGAATACTGACATGTCATTACTTCTTAAAAAAATTCGTTTATTTCTTTCTATTTTTGCGCTTTTAAATGGTGTTCGCACAGCGAGAACGCCGCCCCTTTATGACATTGAAATACAGGATCACCCCGAAAAGGAAAAACAAACACAGCTGTCTTTATGTTTTACTATAGACATTACTATAGACATTACTATAGACATATGAGACATAGGTATACAGACTCTATACATCTGTATACATACTCTATACATTATCAAAAAAAAATTAAGGAGTCTGGCTCACTCGTCTAAAGTCGTATTTGGTGGACATATCCGATCGAATTCCTATTCAGATCCCGTGTTCGGCAAGTAATAACTGTTTTGCTGATACCACGTGCTTAATCTTATTAAAGTGGTTCGGCAGTAATATATTTTTGGGCCTATCTTCATCCTTTCAGCTGACAGTAATCAAACGCATTTGTTATGACCTCTCTCGATTATTCCGAACACATTCGAATGAAAAATATTTCTTTCTAAGAATTTTATACCATATACATTTATCTACTCTTGACAGGATATTTTTGTTTCATGAGATGAAATGCATTTTATGCCCTTCTTTTTTATTTCGGAATCTGTTTTCACCCTGTTTAACTAATCCTTTCAAAATCCATTATGTCTACATTAGCTAGAAGGGAAAACCTTTATGAAAGATGTTCTGTCTGTAGTTAAAGATGCATTCAAAAGCCTCGCGAACCAAGTAAAGGGGAGGATTTATTATTTACAATTTGGTATGAAGGAAGGAAAAACCCAAATAAATTTCTGACATAGAGAGTCTAAGAATGGATTAATTCCTCCTTACGTTACTTTTAAACCTAATTAATTATTAGGTATGTTTTCTCTATATATTGGAGAAGCATAACTTTCTCGGGCTCCATTAGAGATAATTTGATTATATATATATATATATATATATATATATATATATATATATATATATATATATATATATATATATATATATATATATATATATATATATATATATATATATATATATATATATATGTGTGTGTGTGTGTGTGTGTGTGTGTGTGTGGACGTGTGTGTGTGTGAAAATAATCACTATAGGGGAATAGGTGAATCCAACTTGTTGGAGAGATGCAGTCTGGCGAAGTGTTCATCCAAGAGCGCTGAAGAAATTTAGGAACGAAACACACACATGGAGCCATAGAAGAGAAACACAAATTCCAAGTCGTGTTTTATTTATCAGAATGCATTAACTACAGTGGCCATTGGACTTGCCCTGCGTCCATGCAACAGGACGGGGCGCGGAGAACTGTTTACACGACAAAGTTAAGAGAAGAGCCATCGTGATCACCGGACTTCTGGCGTCCGTGGACAGCAGATCTAACAGCAAGGAAAGTTAGGCGTGAAGTGAGAGAAGTCTTCTGTTCAGGCAAATATTAAATGACTGTTTGGTGATATTGACACCAGTGGGCCTAAATTACTTATTTTTCAACTGGACGAATTTAGTCTTGAGGAGTTCACGTGTCCACGCCATGGTTTTCCCGGGGATTAACTAATTGCTAGATCATGCGCTTGCTCTGCGTTTTACCTAAAAGGAAGAATTTTTGAAAACAGGACTTATTTATTATATACAAATTTAATGAGGCCTTCGGGCTCCGACCAGAGATATATGGGGATGTTATTGAGTTCAGGTATTTCACATGCTTGATTAACGATCTGCAGGGACAATATAAATTATAACCCACAGTATTTTCAGGCATATTTGTAAAAGGGTTGTAATTTATTAAAAAGATAATAAGCTTTAAAAGTAATTTAGGAAGACGCGTTTTCTTGTTACATTTGCGCGCGAGTGTGAGCGTGAATGTACGCATGCATACCAGTATTTTAATGCGGCAAGCCCCTTATGACTTTCGCCTATTCAGACTACAGGATACGTTAGCTACTTTATTAATGGAGAAACCAGAGAGTGAACCAAGGTTCTTCCTTATGAGGGGATAGAGCAGAAACATCCATGTCTTAGCCGGGATTTAGACTCACGTGGTGGCAGTTTATGGGATTGGACCATTGGAACTGAAAGCTATCGCATAAAGGAAAATCAAGTTACGATTACTAGTAAAAAAAAGTTTAAGATAAAATTTTTATATATCAGCTGTGCTAAAATTACAATTAAAGGAAAGGTTATATATAAGAGAGGGGATCTTTAGTATAAATGAGTCTCAGCAGCAGAAAATATATCAAAATATGGAGGACAAAGATCCTCAAAACACACATGGCACTGTCTAGCCTCTTTTATCTGTTACGTATGATACACAAACTAATTCATAATTTCGGCAATTTGCTACTCTAAATCAATGATTTTCCGTATATCTTAAAATAAAAGTCTCAAAAAGAAAAAGAAATTTGTTCCCAAGAATATCAACGGATGTTGTAATAATTACAAGATAAAAAGAACTTTTTATATACCATGTTTTTTAATTTTCTGTTGAATCACATAAACTTGACAATTCTATGTATTAATAAATACTTTTTAAAATGTTTTTTGATGAATTATCTCATGAACTTGAAAGAAAATGAAGTTAATTGGAAGTTAACTTGCGTTTAACTTTTCGTAACCCGGCCGATAGATGGATGCACCATTCTACAAAACAAAATTAACTGAAAATTATTCAATTCTGCTTAAAGATGGCTAAAAGTATTAAAAGAATACATTGTCAGCGTGTTCTGAGCTATTCTACAAGTTTCAAATGTCTAGCTAGTCGGGAAGTTAGTTAAAAATCCATTGCAAGATTTGTACTGGACAAACACACACACAAACAAGAAAGCGAGTTAATTAAAACATGGTAAAAATATGAAATATAAAAATACCGAGGGTTTGAATTGTGATAATGAATTCAATTTACTCATATTTTAAATGCCAATATCGGTAGGAAAAAATGGCGAAAAACGGACACATTCCGTTGGCCTTTTCCTCTAATGCTAAGAGTTTTTCCTATTCTCGCCGCTAACTATCAAAAAGTGATCGTGAAAGATGACTGGTGGAATCTGGTAGGAACGATTACTGTATGTACAATGATCCTGAAGGACAAGAAAATTAAAAACATTCAACGTATTTTAAGAAAGAAACAAGATTAGAGACGGTGAACTAGCTGGAATTGTGTACGTTTAACAACAGAAAACCTGTTTTTTTCTCTGATACTTACAGATGAAATTTTAGTGTTTTTTTTTGTCATTGCATGTCATGTAGGATTTTAAAATTTTTTCTAAGATAAAAAAACTAAAGAGATTTGCTTAGCACATTGTAACGTTTTCAAGTGAATCAAAGACACGAGATTTATTATATTTAAGCACCATTTTTACTTTTACTTTAAAAATTACAGTAATTATATAAAATTATTTAACTGACAAACAGAAAGCTTGCTGTCTCGAAAAGTAACGAACACAAAGACGATACACTTTCATTCTGATTGCCTCCGAAATTCTTTAAGGAACCGACCGTTCCAATCTTATACGGATTGCTCTCGAATATCTTTAAAAAACCGAGAAATCACGCTCTTATTTTGATTGCCTCCGAAATTCTTTCATAAACCTAGATACCACATTCTTATTCGGATTGCCTCCAAATACATAAAACCGAAGGATCTTTCATTCACTCTAATTCGGATTAGGACACTTTCATTCGGATTCCCCTGAATTTATTTTGAAAACACGAGAAACCCCATTCACATTCGGATTTCCTCCCGGACAGAGTAATCTATCGGCATTCGTTATAATCTTCATTCCCACGCTCGATTTCCTTGTATTGTGAGGTCCAGAGGTTGGAGTAAAGCTGGGCTGAAGGGGTCAAGGCACCTCTTTCTAAGTAACGCTTCAAAAGAGAGAGGCACATCTAGTGACGTTATATCTTTCTTTTCAAAGGATCGACTGGTACATTATCCGCAAAATTATTAACACTATAATTGGCAAGCTAGTACAAATGATCCTAGTTTGCCAATTATAGTGATTTAATGAATGATTTAATGAATTGCAAATGATTTAATGAATTGCATATATCTAACTAACGGTAGTTTTTTCTATTAAAGAACTAGTTGTTAGTATAATAGTTGGGAATCCAAGCTATCTTTCAATTTATTCTCATCTAAAGTTCCAAAGAGAGTCTAGAATTTGACTTACGATTATATTTTGGGCATCTGTAAGTAACTTCTGGGGTTGTAGGACACATTTCTTTCAGTTCTTTTATTTTCATGGAACATACTTTAGAGCAGTTAACCCTTCAGCGGGCGCGCCCGTGTACGGAGTGTAACATTTTCGTAATTTTGAATGGTTTATTTTTACATGTAAGGTTTGAATGTTCTAAGCAGTTTCTATTTATAGCTAAATCCTTTCTAATGCAGGTCTGATTCTCTGACCATTGTATTCCTCTCCATTAATTGATATAACCGTTCTTCCATTCATTGATTTATTCGTGATTTAACAGTGGTAAACCATCGATTATACTGGATTACAATCCGACAAAAGCAGGAGTTGAAGTACTCGATCAAATGTGCAGCTATTACACGGTATCCCGCATATCGCGAAGATAGACAATCTCATTATTTTTTAGGTTTTTGGACATAATAGGAATCCATTCGCAAGTTGTCCTTAGATCCAATATGCCGGACAGTTCTGAAATAAGGCGACTGTATCTGCATTCTTTGGCCTTTAATTATAAATATATCTCAATATTATAAACATTTTATATCTTGTCATAAAACGCAGAATTATTATTTTCAATTTGAAAAACAAATTATTACAAAAGGAATAATAAGGTTGAAAAAGACGTCGCACTTGTGCGAAGCGCGTCTGCTGGTTTTCTAAAAATTGGTGCGCCCTCTGAAGGGTTAAATAAAATAATATAAAGAACATATTTCTATCATGATTTTATTTTCTGATGCAACATTTTTCTGCTTACCGCATAGCAGACAGTAGACAGACAGACTACAGACATATAGGGTCTGTTCACATAGAGCTCTTCAGCGTCAGCGTTGTCGTATTGGCATATTTTAAACCAATCACAAACCTTAACAATTTCATAGATAATCGTTTGGAGGTTTGTAATTGGTTAAATATATTTCAATAACGAGTAAGGGCCTGTTCACATAGGAGTCCGTTGCGTTTCGTCAAGGAAAAGATGACGTTGAGACGAAAATAAACCAATCATAGGCCTCCAAACGATTAGCAATGAAATTTTTAACGCCTATGATTGGTCTATTTTCGTCTCAATGTCATATTTTCCTTAACGCAACGCAACGGACTCCTATGTGAACAGGCCCTAACTCTGACGCTTATGGATTCTATGTGAACAGACCGTTACAGACTACAGACTAACTACACACATACACTGCTTAGTGTACTTTAACCACTTCAGGGACACTGATACATGTGTCCATTTTGGTTTTTGGGGGTTAAAATTAATTTTATCTGAAAAAAGATGGATATCTGGCGGATAACTGATTTCTAAATAAGAAAATCTGGAATCTTGTCGTACTGATAATTTTATATTCTACTTAAGAGTTAGTGGTATAAAAATATTGTAACATTACTTTTTATGTGTTAAATTAGTTTTATCACTTGAAGAATATCATTGAAATTTTATAAAAATTTGGTCCCCCTGAAGGTGTGGCGTAGGTGTACATAATCCCACTCTAATGTATAAAAAATTCGCATTTTTCCTTATTTACGTATATATTCTTATTTACGTACGTATTCTTATCTACGTATTTTATTTTTATACAAAAAGATAACACAACATCAGCTCAAGAATACGTTGCAGAAGAACGAAAAAGAACAAGCTAAGCGAGCCACTCAAAAGAGTAAAAGTAGTAAACTGTGCACGGTATATATACCTAATTTTAGAGTCCTTATGCGCAATCAGTGCACGGTGTGACGCAATTCTGCAGGCCTTAAATTTGCTTGATGCGACGTAGTTCTGCAGACAAGAATTTGAGAATGTGTGTTGCCACAAATGCATCCCTAGGTTTATACATTAAATTCCCTTTCGATAATTGCAGTAATTAAACAGCGAATTGAGAATATTAATTCCGTTTTAAGTGAAACTGATACACATACACATATGCGGACACTATTTCTTGGGTGGTGTATGTCTCCTATATTAGATTTCCAGTTTTTTTCTTGCTTTATGAATTTCTGTCAATATAAAATGAATAAAGCGTAGTAAAAACAAGCAAAATTCTGTTCTTCTCACTTGAAAATGTCGCCCCTGAAAAATTAAAAAAATATTATTAAAGGCGAAATGAAGTATTTTGTGACTGGTAAAAGGATATACCTAAAAATTCTCCTCTATAAATCCGAATGAAATTTTGTATAGATTTCCCTTGTTTTATAATTATTTAACAACTTTCAGACATTCGGAGTGGAATAAAAATTTTGAAAATAATTTCCAAAAGCAAAAATTACTCTAAAAAATGAATTATTTGCCAGTAAAAAACATTTAAATTTTTATAGTTAAAGTGATTGTAAATCATAACGACAAATAATTTTGAATACGTCCCTATATATATATATATATATATATATATATATATATATATATATATATATATATATATATATATATATATGTGTGTGTGTGTGTGTGTGTGTGTGTGTGTGTCTAAAGCAAATAAGTTTTTCTAAAAAACTAGAACATCATTTGAACCTTAAGCGTAATCTTAAGCGTAAAAGTTAAGCGTAAAAGTCAGCGTAAAAGTCAATTACAGTGTGAATATATTATAACTTATGTGGATAAAGTCGCATCAAACTTTGCATTTATCTGTAAAAAAATTTATAGTATAGTTAGCAATATAAGCAATAAACTATACTGTCGTATAGTTTATTGCTTATAAACTATACGACAAACGTGATAGCTATACATTTAACACCGTTCGTATTATGTCTTGGGATAGTGCTGTACATAAAAACATTAAACGCAACATAATTTTAAACTACTTGGTTAGATGCACAAGATTACATTCAAATCAAGAACAAATGGACTATAAAATCAATAAATTCCTACTGGTCGCAAGTGATAAGGGATTTCCCTATTACTTTTTAAAATACATTTTAACTCGCTTTTTTAACATAGTTGACTGCGACCGTGGACGTCGATTTTCTATATGGTTCAATGAGCCTGAAGTGAACAGTGCTAATGACGGCGATGCATTGGAGGGTTGAGTCGGTGTCTTGGTGTCATGAATATGTAAGTTTGGTGTTTAGTGTTAGTATTTTAAATAATATAGTTATTTTTGGTTCATTTGTCTTTTATATTTTTCTTTTCTATAAAAAGGTCTCAGTTTTGTAGCAGACTTCCGAGAGTGTTGCCATGGCTTAAAACATTGTTTAATCGGAGTGGGGGGTCACAACTCCCCCCGGTCATTAACTACAAAACTTCCATTTCTGTTGTGAATTTCATTCTCTTATTCTTAAATCCGTGTAGGTATGGTCACTTTTTCTTCTACTTCTGTTTAGTATTTTCATTGCTTATATATATATATATATGTATATATATTTATTTATTCATATATTTATTTATTCCAAAGCTATAGACGCTAATTCTGACGATATTCGTCAAATCACACCGCGATTTTTTACCATGTTTTTATTAACTCGCTTTCTTGTTTGTTTGTTTGTATGTGTGTTTGTCTAGTACAAATCTTACAATCGATTTTTAACTAACTTCCCGACTTGCTAGACATTTGAAACTTTTAGAATAGCTCAGAACACGATACCAATGCATTATTTTAATACTTTTAGCCATCTTTAAGCATGATTGAATTCATTTTCAGTTAATTTTGTTTTATAGAATGATGCAGCCATCTACCGAACGGAACGGGAACGAAAAATCAAACGCAAGTTAACTTCCAATTAACTTTATTTTCTTTCAAGTTGATGGGAAAATTCATCAAAAAAATTTTTTTTAAAGTGTTTATTAATACATAGAATTGTCAAGTTTATATGATTCAACAGAAAATTTAAAAACATGGTATAAAAGAAGTTCTTTTATCTTGTAGCTTTGTTCCCGATGAGGGAACAGCAGGGAACGTCCGAGCCTCGGTCGGTATCCGAGGATTTTCCCATTCCATGGAAGCTTATGACGCTAACCAGCATCCAATATAGTCTGCCCGTCCCTATATACCCGTGGTACTCAAAATTTTATATCTCGTGTACTCGTCGGAAATGTTTATGCCACTGGCGTACCCCTTGCTTAGACAGATAAAACGACGGCTATAGTGTAACAATGGGAATATAATTAAACACACACACACACAAATAAATAAATAAATATATATATATATATATATATATATATATATATATATATATATATATATATATATATATATATATATATATATATATATATATATATATATATATATATATATCCGACCACCCCTGAAACGGTTAATTTTTTCCGGAACCATGACTGACCACCTTAGTGAAGTTTCACTGTATATATATATACAGTATGCCCACTAAAGTCCCTTACCACCCTCTTAACTTCGGAACGGGTGCTGCTATATTCATAAAAGTGGTGTCTAGGTATAGTAAAGTAGCCACGCGCTACTGAATAAAACCACCTACCGCGCCACCTGGTGGAAAACAGTGGAGTTAGTATTCCTATCTCGAAAACGGAATGAGATAGAGGAAAAAAGTGATTCACAAAGTTGTAGAGCATTATCGATTTAGTAAGAAAAGACACCTTGTGGACATTAATGCGAAGAATAGAATGGTTAAAAAGCGCATTTGTTTTTTCGTGATTTCCTACACTGTTATGTCACGAAACTTTAACGGAACGAGAAATGATTATCTTTCGGGCAAAATACGACACCGCAATGACGGTGAGAAGTTTGAACATCTCAAATAAAGGTATATTGTTAAAACTAGTTTTTTCTTCTTTCTCAGATCGTTTTGTCACGTCACAATGTAGGAAATCATGAAAAAACAAATGCGCGTTTTAACCGTTCTATGTTTTGCGTTAATGTACCCAAGGTATCGATTTGTACTAAATCGATGATTTTCTACAACTTTGTAAATCCCTTTTTTCCCCTATCTCGTACCATTTTCGAGATAGGATTGCTAACTCCGCAGTTTTCCACCAGGTGGCGCGGTAGGTGGTTTTATTCAGTAGCGCATGGCTACTTTACTATACCTAGACACCACTTTTATGAATATAGCAGCAGCCGTTCCGAAGTTAAGAGGGTGGGAAGGGACTTTAGTGGGCATACTGTATATATATATATATATATATATATATATATATATATGTATATATATATGTATATATATGTATATATATATATATATATATATATGTATATATATATATATATATATATATGTATATATATATATATATATGCATATATAATAAATAAATTACATGTATGAATAAACTCAAAAATGGCATATAAAACACCAATGTAATTAATTTATGAATAGGCCAGATGGTTGCGTTTGTTTAATGCACAGTTCACAAATAACTAGTGTGGAAGTTTTGAAATTGGAGGGGAAGTGACTTCCATTCACCCAGAAACACTACGAAGATGTTCGAAATTTACCTTGATTAGGTTATAGGACGTTTTGGTTTTGAGTCAATTCACACACACACACACACACACACAAATTTAAAATACTATTGCAATTTTTTTTATCACTGCTGGCTTTTCTGCTATTTCTAAAATTCTTCTGAACTGTGCCCTGAACTGTCATACACGGACCTCAAGTGGTACGCGTACCACAATTTGAGAATCGCTGCTGTATTGGGAAAGGAAAAATTATGTAGATAAAGCGGCAAATTTTGTAAATATATTAGGCGCTAAAAAGTCTTTAGATTTTGCTCGTTAATTTTTCCATAGCAAAATCTTCAAGGTTTTTTTTTTTTTCTAATTAACGTTTTAAAAACACTCGTTTGAGGAAAGAATATCAACAAAATACGAATAAAAATATAACTTTACACCCCAGATCCTCTCTATATGAGAATTATACTATTATAATACCCAGATGCGCTGTTTAATGTTTATTATTGGTCATTAAAATTCCATTTTATGACCGTGCAGGAACTGCATGAGTGTTCAAATATAATATTTAATCATTCAGTATAACATTTAAATCCTCAGATTATATAACTTTTTGAAATATAAATCGCTATAATTTCATAATGTATATATATATATATATATATATATATATATATATATATATATATATATATATATATATATATATATATATAAGTTTTCCGGTCTTCCGTGCAAATTCCTGCATTAATTAGCGTGTATAATTTAACATTCATTACATATTGATTTAAGCTGAGTTTAGACATCATTATGGTTATAGTAACAGGTGCAGACACCGTGAGAATTTGAAATCTATGAACAATTTATAATCTCTTAGAAATGATAAGCTATTCAACGAAATGTCTCGAAATTGGAAACGCCATTTAAATCATTTCTCAAATATTTCAAAAGTCCTCTTTCGCATCGTATCATTACGTAAGCAAG
This sequence comes from Dolomedes plantarius, assembly GCA_907164885.2. Classification (NCBI taxonomy): domain Eukaryota; kingdom Metazoa; phylum Arthropoda; class Arachnida; order Araneae; family Dolomedidae; genus Dolomedes; species Dolomedes plantarius. Next base: position 40,371,069 of record OU015495.1, read on the forward strand.
TAGAAAATTACGAGACTCTGAATTACTGTTATAATTCAAAATCTTCTCTTATTCATTTCAGATAACTAAAAGCCCTCTCGGAATGTAAATGAAAACTGAGAATTTAGAAAGCGTCTCTTTTATTTATCTATTGATAAGAGACTTTTCCTTTCTAAGCTCAATTACCCATCTCTCCAAATGCGAGTCTCAAATATTTTGCAAAACTAATTGCTTGCACGTTTGCTGCTTTTTTTTATTACTATGCAAATGCTCTTTTGAAACTTCGACAAATCTTTTCCGAGTCCTCTTTCAATATTGTCTCATTATGAATTTTGAAAAGAACATGTGTAGTAAAATACCATTTAATTTTTTTATTTTGCCACTTTGAGAAAATATGTGAATAATAAAAAAAAAAATTTGAAAATTCCTCTTTTAAACTAACTCTGCGAAATAAAAATTTGTTTCGTTAAAATTGTAGAATGTCATAAACTTTAATCTCGTTGAAAAAATCCTCGAGATTACACAGAGATAATAATAAATTGGGAAAATATTTTGTAGATTTTAAAGTTTGCAGAAAACCTATGCATACTTCAAATTGCCATTTATTTTATTATGTTATTATGTTAAATAATTGTTTGCTAATATATAATTACTCTGCTGTTTAAATCTACAAACATCAGTAAAGAGAAGATTTCTTCGTAACCAAAATCAATTTTAAATAAAGAATCAATTTTAAAGAGCCAAGAATCCTTCTTTTTACTGTTTATACTTCCTGTAAGTATACAATCACCAACTCATTAACAGGTTTCTCCCTTTGATCTCGGTACACAAATCAGCCACTTGGAAAAATCAAACTAAGAGAGTCCGAGACAAAAAAAAATTTGCTTTTCAGTTGCGTGCATTTTGTAATTGCTTTTTATTCCTCAAATGTGTGTTTATTTAAATATCATTAAATAGGTAAAACTTTTTGAAGTATTTGAATTCTTTTTAAAATGAATTTAAAAATTTAAGCAAGTGTATTATTTGGCATAGATGCTGAACCATTAGTTCTGCTTATATATTTTTTGTGTATATAGCAAAATTTTAAAAATAGTTTGAATTTTTAGGATTTACGAAAATTTCTTTTTTAAATTTTCAATCAGTTGAAACTAGGAGAGTTTTTTTAAACTACTTTTTTTTCTAAAATAATTTTTACTTTGGTTAAAAATGATTTCAGAATTTTTTCTTTACTTCTAAAATGATGAAGACAGGACAACGAAATGAAACGAGAGAACGCTATATAAAATTTCATTGACATACCTTGTAAAAGAGTTTTGATTACATAACTTTAAAGGTTACGAACCATACAAGTATTGACATAACAGCTTAAACAGCATTAACAGAATTGGCAGTACAGAATAAACTGCATTAGCAGCATTGACAAGACAGCATTAAAACGTCAAGTCTGAAGAGTAATTAATATGCGTTTGGAATTATCTGATTCTAAAAGTTCTATCAGTAAACTTAAAGCCTGATAAATAGAAAAAGTAATCTTTTTGTCTAGAATTTCGGGTACCTGGCTCACTAAGCATGGACTACGTATGTGTGATATCATCTAATTTATACGGAAAAGTGACATACAAAAAGGTGACTATTTATTACGTGAATAGACCGAGAAAGGAGAGTCTAACTGTTTGAATTATGGGCTGTTGTCACAAGCGTGCAAAAAGCTTAGAAAAACAGCTCGGAAATAGTAGCCAGCGAGAAGGAATTGTAGCTGCTATATGTAGAATGTGATAGGTAGAATTTACAGGGTACTGTGGAGGATTCGATTTGAACTTTAGGATATTAAGTGGTGTGAATTCCGAGGAAGATTATATTTTATAATACACTGCTGGCCACTGTAAATGCAACACCCTGAAGGAAACATGCAAATAACATGAAATTTACAACAAGCATTAGCGGAGGTGAGATATGCAAATGATTAGAATTTCAGCGCAGACGCACATCACGCGCGCCTGTGGCGCCACTTCAAAGCGCTATTTAAGGCTTGGAGATTTCAACGATTTCAAGTTCAGCAATTGTGTTTTTCTTGTGGTTTTTTCAAAAAACGATCAATTATGCCACGTCGAAAACAGCGATCATCTTTTGATCAAGTATCCGAGTTCGACAGAGGAAGGATAGTGGCCTACCGAGATTGTGGATTATCTTTCAGGGAAATCGGTAGCCGTGTTGGACGAAACCAAACAACTGTAATGCGGATATGTGATCGTTGGATGCAGGAGGGTACGACGGACCGCCGTGTTCGATCGCACCCACCTCAGCGCACCACTTCACGTGATGACAGGTAAATTGTGCGCATGGCAGTGACGGATCGCTCAGTCACATCACGAACCATAGCACAGCACATGCAGTCTGTAACGCATCATCCAGTGTCTGCGCGTACCATTCGACGCCGTTTACAGGAGAGTGGTCTGTCCGCAAGACGTCCATTGCTTTGTCTACCCTTGACGCAGAACCACAGACGTCTCCGCCGCCAATGGTGCGATGACAGAAGGATGTGGACGGCAGAATGGAATGAAATTTTCTTTACTGACGAGTCACGCTTCTGTCTGCAACACCACGATTATCGCATTCGTGTCTGGAGACACCGTGAAGAGAGGGTGCTGAACAGCTGCGTTATGCACCGCTACACTGGTCCTGCACTGGGTATTGTGGTATGGGGCGGTATTGGATATCACTCTCGCACACCTCTAGTACGCATTGCCGGTACTTTAAACAGCCAGCGCTACATCTCCGAGGTGTTGGAGCCAGTTGTCCTTCTTTACCTTCATGGCTTGCCCACAGCCATATTTCAACAGGATAATGCGCGACCACACGTGGCACGCATTGTCCAACGGTTCTTCGTCAATCGCCAGATTGAATTGCTTCCCTTGAATTGCTTCCCTCGAATTTCCGGATCTTTCGCCGATAGAAAACATGTGGTCCGTGGTTGCTCTACGATTGACCCAGATTCCATCCCCAGCTGCCACAGCAGATCAACTTTGGTAACGTGTGGAAGCTGCTTGGTCTGCTGTACCCCAAGAACTCATCCAAAGTCTCTTTGAATCAATGCCGAGGCGTGTGGCAGCTGTGATCTCCAACAATGGCGGCTACTCTGGCTACTGATTTTGGAAGGAACCACACTTATCTCTTGTCTTTCTTGGTGTTGCAATTTGGGTGGCCAGTAGTGTAGTTTAATATGTATTCATTTAAAGTTTTATGTTGTTCATTAAAGTCTACTTTGTAACTTTCAATGGACAAAAATTTGCCATGAAAAGTTTTTCGGAATCCTATTTAAGCAGGAGAAACGTGGTTGAATCTCTAGATGCCGATCTCTAGAGGTAGTGTATTTTAAACTTTTGAAAGTGGAAACCGTATCTTCAAAATTTAATTTTTTTTAGCATCCCCCCTCTTAATTCTTTAGAATAGTAGTTTTGCAAAATTTGTTGTTTGTTATCATTTAAATATAAATACTTCATAATATATTAGCTGAATACCCGTGCTTTGCTACGGAGTACATTCAACTTAAATACAACGGTCTATGTATGCAATTAATGCCAAAAAAATGTATTTATAAAAAATCGTGACGGATATTTTTAGACAAAATAAAGTAGAGGAAAATATTCAAATTAAATACAACGGTCAGTTTATGCAATTAATTTGTATGTATTATATCCATAAAACAGACTAATTTGAATTAAATTCTTAAAAACTTCCATCTCAATTTGTCTATTGGTTACATTTTATCTTTTACCGTATTTCAATATTTTTTCGTTGTTATGCACGGGACGCAAAATTAATTTAAATTATCATAAAAAGTAAAGAAACCATGTGGTCAACATTTAATAAATTAAATTATAAAAATGAATATTTAAAAATTCACCAAAAATCAGAAAATGGAGGTAAAGATTCGAAAAATGATTTCATTTTAAAGGAATTGTTATGATCTTTCTCAGGATATGAATTTTATAACCCTCGATTATGACTTTGAATGCAAACTTTAAAGAATGCTACAAAAACAGCTAAAAAATGTAACTGAAAAAAATCTAAGATTAATTTTTCAAAAATATTTCTTGGTGCACCCCTACATTATAAGAAGAATCGCTATGCAAAATTTCAGCCCTTTAGGTCCAGCGGTATGGTCTGTGCGTTAGCTGTCGGTCAGTCAGTAAGTCAGGCAGTCAGTTACGGAACTGTCTTATATATATATTTATAGATGATTCATAACTATATGAACGTTTAAATTATGGCAATTCACGGTGTCTGGTAGTTAGCGTCGTAGGATTCCACTGCATGGAAGCGGTTTCGAATCTCAGCTATGACATGGATATCGCCTCATAGGTAATAATGTTTATTCCCTTGTAGAGTGATTTCGAGCGCACCCAACAAAAATTTTGAGTAAATTTGAATTTATTGAAAGGACTCATCGACTTCAGAGAAAACAAGGAAAGTTTAAATGATGTGCTATTTTAAGTAAAATAATTATCTATTTTAAGACATTGAATAACTTTATTTTCCTATATGTATTCAATAACGTATTTAAAAAATTATAATTAAAATATTACTTATTTGATTAATATGTTTATTTTGATGTTCACGCGCAACTCTTCTGAGTTGCAATCGTACCCTGTCATTTCCAAACGTATTTAAAAGTATTATCTTTGATACATCAAATGAAACTCTCAATTTCTTAGTAAAGTTTTGTTGCCTGAATTTTTTCCCCTAATTAGCCATTACGGATGTCTCCATACCTGCTCCCTGAAATCCTCCTAAGATCAGGGAAGAGAAAACAAATATGTATCGTGATATATTTTGACGACATATAACTGCGACATAAACTCGAATTTCAAAATCAAATTAAGCTTTTTTCCCCAGAATCAGAGTAAGAGAATGATTTAATCTTATAATCTGCTTATGTGAAATAACCCCAAATTTGAAATTCGCGAACTGACCTTATTTACAGTGAAGTATAGGGAACATATTTATGCTTTTCTATTCCCTCAGTACATACAAGCAACTTATGGAAACTCAAACAGTCAGCCAAAGACCTCTTCAAATAACCACAATCCAATTAAAAAAATTATTAGAGTGTGGTTAATAGGAAGTCTTTTGTTCCCATTCCCTGACCAGTTTCGTTTCATTTTTTTTCTATTAGCATCTCAGAGGTTATGAGAATAACTTTTTGAACTCTGTTCTTCGTCGCACTTTTCATTTCATTTATTTTTAAGTATTTTTTTAAACTGCATTGTTCATATACTTGCTTATCCTCAGTTGCAAATTATGTTAAATTCCACATTCCTGGCACACCTTTTATCGGTTTTCTTTTGACATGCCCGTAAAACACGAAGTTCAAAGGGAATTCGCCTTATTTCTTTAAAACAAATTTACTTTCCGGGCGAACAAGGTTGCTATTTGTCAATGCCTTTTGTTTACTTTCTTATTTCCAAGTTTTCTTCTTCGTTTAAGGTGCATTATATTTTACTGGGGGACTTACTTATCCCCTCCTAATGATCCTAAAGCTTTCTGTTTCCTTCACAAATTCCTAGGTTTTTTGTTAAAATTTTATTTTTATAAATCTAGAAGTAGGCTAAGTTCATTAATCTGAATTTCTGTTTTCTTTATATTATGTTGGTTCAATATATTCTTTTACATTCTTCCGAAACCTAAATGTGCGAGAGAATTTTATTATTCAATGCAATATGTGTTTTTAAAGTAGCCTAGAGGTGGCACGTTGAACTTGGTACGGGGTTTGCTCGATTGGAATGCCGACAGCACTATTCAATATCTTCGAGTCTATGTCGTATATATATATAAATATATATATATATATATATATATATATGGGAACGCTTGCAACGGAACGCTGAACAAACGAGGCGACGATAATGCCACCCCGCGGAGGGAAGGGTTATTCATCAGTTCATCCCTAGGCATCGACCGAAATAAACGTGACGGAAAAGAGTGGGCATGACAGCCCTGTAACTGAAGAGTCGGAGATGTCCCTAGGACTGTGTTTGCTGTAAAACTACGTTATGTTCACATCAATTTTAATTAATCTGGTGCATAATTCTTTCGTTTATATGTCATCATCTAATCAAGTTTAAATATATAATCTTGAAATATACATCGTATTGTGGATTTATTGAGGACTCTTTCATTACTTACCCCCCCCATATATATATATATATATATATATATATATATATATATATATATATATATATATGTATGTGTAGGTCCGATGGGATTGAATAAATACTCTTCAAAAAGTGCTCACAAAATGAAATTTATTATTCTGTAAATTCTTTAGGAGCATACACAAATTCAACAGAAAACAGGTAACAACTGTCTTCTATACAACAGAAAACTCTAAAAACACAAGTCAGGATAACAGAGTCTTTATTACAATATACGCCTAACACAATTTCAATATATTCAATTCTAAGCAGAATACTGAGTTCCAATGCCAATCTCAGGTATATTTAAAGACTTCCAAAGCACCCCCTATCGGCCAGCGAGCTAGAAATAACTGGAACATTTCAGAAAGCCCTAGAAGGTTGGCGACCATTTGACACGATATCGGCAAATTTGGCGACCAAAATAAGTCCCCCAAATCCATCGCCCATTTGGCGATAACTCTCTTATTTGGCGAGATTACCATAGACTCCTAAAATTCGTAATATTGCTCCCTCCTCAAGGACTGCACGTGCTGGGCAGTACAGCTCTTGGGCAGGAAGTCTTACTTATAATACACGATAGAAAACTGATCGGTAAAATCACAACTAAAATTAATACAAAATGAACATGCATACAGACAAATACATACTTCATTAAACTAATAAATACGTACAAGGAACAAATAATTACTTTAAAGAACATTAATAAAACCAAACTTACAAGGATTATTTACAGTAAATAAAATGTTATATACAAAAAGAGAACGGCCATGGTCTGTACATTTCTTTAATCTATTAACTATGACCATAGTAAGGACTGAGCCTATCATTATGCACTATTCTAGGCTTACAATTAGACGATTTTCTTATACGAACCACGACGTCATTCAGTCTTTTTAAGACTGTATACGGACCTACCCAAGACGACTGTAACTTGGGAGAAAGTCCTTTACGTCGAATCGGGTTCCAAAACCATACCTTTTCACCTTCATGAAATACATGTCTTGTTGCTTTCGTGTCGTACCGGCTCTTCATCTTCTCCGTCACGATGTTCTTCCGTTCACGGCGTAGTTATGGACGTCTTCATAACGGGCATCGAGTTCACTGTAATACTCTTCAGACGATGAAGGCGTGTCTGGAGGGAGTCCGGACTGGAGATCTTATGGCAGACGGAGGTCACGACCGGTAAGCATCTGGGATGGTGTATAGCTAGTAGTTTCGTGAACAGCTATCCGCTTTGGTTCAGGATCTTCCAGTTGAACTTTTCGAACCTCGTCATCTCTCCATGAATTTGGCTCTGGTGATGTAGAGGCTGTAGTTTGTCTTGCTACGGGATTTCTAACATCGGATTTCTTTTCCAGTCTGGAACAACAATGGTAGCTTCCAGAACAGGATTTTTCGTGATATGACGTCTGCATTGCCCTGTTTCTTGGGAGTGTTCTTATCTCCCGAGTCTTGGCGCACTGGGCAGTTTCTTCGGGTCCGCAACTCCAGAATTTTACGACTTGTCATCTGTCAGCCTTAACTGATCTTAAAGCACTGACCTGTTTTGTCAAGTCGTCTATTCTTTCCATCAAATATTCAATTGAACGTCCGAGGGAGTCGGTAACGTCCAAAACCGTAATAGAATGGCGAGCTTTTTTGTGAAGCTTGTTGGGCTGCTTCAAACTTTATGGCATAGACTAAGGCGGACTTCAGATCTTTAACATCCGCCATTCGAAGTGCCTTCTGTATTTTAAAGTCGCGAACTCCATCGATAAAATATTGTAAAGCAAGATTTTCCCATACTTCCAAAGGGCAGTCTGACCAAGCGAGATGGGAGAGCCTTTCTACGTCTGTTGCACGTTCTTGTAGCGATTCATTTGGCTTCTTTTGGCGAGATTTGAGCTGAAGCCGTCTATAGTCCTTCAAACACTTCTCGCCAAAGCGTAACTTCAAAGCACTTGAAAGTGCGCGAAAGTGTAATCGCTGCTCTTTTCGGATCGTCAGCAAAATATCCGCCGCTTTGGCTCACAGAGATGTAGCCAATTGACACGCTTTTGTTACAGAGTCCGATCCGTTGGTGTCCTCCACCATCGAGAATAGGATTTTGTAAACTTGCCAAGAAGATTTTCCATCCTAGGTTGACAGCTTAATGTGTGGCCAAGAAGTGACAGACATACAGTTAGAATCTTCAGTAATATATATATTTGACAATTTCTGTTCTAAAATCTGTACTTTTCTTTAAATGTCGGTTAATTTTTCCTCCATATTTTCAAATTTGTTGCCAAATTTATCAAATTTTTCCTCCATATTTTGAAATTTGCTGCCAAATTTATCAAATTTTTCCTCAATATTTTCAAATTTGTTGTCAATTTTATCAAATTTTTGTTCTAAATTTTCTTTTATAACAGTAATATTTGCTTCAAAAATATTAAATTTGTGTTCTACGTTCTGGAATTTTTCTTCAAATTTGTCTTCCATTTCTGTTACTCTTTCATACACGGTAGTTATAATTTCACACTTTAATTCTTCCCGACCAGCCGATATTTCCTTCTTCTTGACTTGCAGACATTTCTTTCTTTATCTCCTCTTGAATGGCTTTCAGCTCTTCCTGACTTGCAGATACTTCTTTCTTTATCTCTTCTTGACCTGCAGACATTTCTTTCTTAATCTCTTCTTCACATGCAGATATTTCTTTCTTTATCTCTTCTTGACCTGCAGAAAATTATTTCTTTATCTCTGTCGCAATGTTGTTTTGTTTAGTCGTCATCGCAGCAATAATCTGTTGGAATTTATCTTCTAAAACTTGGGCTGTAACAGTCTGATCAGCCATTGATCTTGTAATAGGCATTCAATCTCTACACCACTGACACCAAAATGTTCCGTTTTCCTGGGTTCGATGGAATTGAATAAATTCTCTTCAGAAAGTGCACACAAAAAAAAATTTATTATTCTGTAAATTCTTCAGGCACATACACAAATACTAACAGAAAACACATAACAACTGTCTTCCATACAACAGAAAACTCTAAAACCACAAGTCAGGAAAACAGAGTCTTCAATTCAATATACTGCTAACGCACTTTCAATACATTCAATTCGTAGCAGAAAAGAACACTCAGTTCCAATGTCAATCTCAGGTATATTTATAGACTTCCAACTGTCCCCTATCGGCCGGCCAGCTAGAAATAACTGGAACATTCCAGAAAGGCCTAGAAGGTTGGCGACCATTTGGCGCCATATCGCCAATTTAAGTCCCCAAATCCATCGCCAATATGGCAATAATTCTCATATTTGGCGAGATTACCATAGACTTGTAAAATTTGTAAATATATATATATATATATATATATATATATATATATATATATATATATATATATATATATATATATATATATATATATATATATATATGACTGTGTGCGTGTGTGTTAGTTACTGTTAATATTGATTTAATACTTTCCGTGTTGTCCTTTCCGTCCTTTGTCCGTTGTGTCACAATCATCGAAAATAGTGATTCTACGTTTGCATTTCGTCCTTGAAATAAAGAATAATGCTGACAAATTTTGCGTTATAAACTAATATTGGACTACAAGCAACTGACGAGAAAGATGATAAAAACTTATTAAAACTATTAAAATGATAGTGAACAAAATTTAGACATAAAAAGGGAATATGACATACCGTAATTTCCGGTGTATAACACGCACTTTTCATACAAAAATAAGATCGAAATTTATGGGTGCGCGTTATACGCTGGATATAAAAATGATAGAATTAAAAATAAGGAAAAGATGAACATAAAGAAATTGGATTTCTCTGTGTACCTAAATGTTGTTTATTTAAAAGAGAGGAGATACCCTATGAACATAAAAATTTTAATTATCGGATAATATGAATAGTTCGTCATATTCGTCTTCCGTTATATCTTCAGGCACATCATTGAATTCTGAAAGAGAGTTGTTAAAGAGAAAATATCTGACTCCTAATTCGGCGAATTCATTCGAGTCAGAAGTGCGTACTTACCTCCTGTTTGCAGAATTATTTACTCCCTCAAACATTTCCCTTACACACATATTGTTCCCCATATCGCTTGTCGATTCAGTATGCCATTGTTAGAAAACCTGGGAAAATCTTTTGAATGAATGACTTCAAAAGATAAGAGCATCGCACATGCACATTTCAGGTTTCTTTGTCAAGAAAATGGTGCGTGTTGTACGGATAATATACCTAAAAATGAAAGAATGTTTAAAATTATAGGTGCGTGTTATACGAAGGAAAATATGGTATCCTCTTTTTTTTTGAGAAAGTTTGGCTTATTCTCTTTTTCTGTTCTTTAAAGACAACATTGTTCTATTTAACCCTTCAAGAGCAACAGCCTCCATCGTTTGCACGGTACACATTTTTTCCCGATTTTTTTCAACCTAAAGAATCTTGATAAATTTTCCAATTAAAGTTTGCAAAATGCTTTAACTTCTTTAAACTTGTAACACATAGTAGAACTAACCATTTTTCTGCTCATTTAACTGGAATACATTGAATGAGAGTGAAAAAAATAGATTTAGGCATTTGCACTGTGCAAACGACGCCCCTTAAAGGGTTAAAAGAGATATTCTAGCAACTCTAGTTTCACAGATTAAGTTCTGTTGCTGTACCCCAAAATTTGTTAGTATATTTCGCCATTATAGATAAACCCCGTAATGCAGTGAACCTTCTCTAGATGAACTTCCCTCCAATTTCTGGCCATATTTAGTAGTCCATATGGAAGACCCCATGGAGCCTATGTTGTGAAAGAAACCACCCCTCAATAGGGCCACTTTTAATCGGAACCATTAGCGGTCCCTATAGAGAAGTTTCACTGTAAATATAAATTATGGAAAAGTTTAAAAAATGTCCCGACCAATTCATGAACATTGGAGTTTTTCTATATCCTAATGTAGCAAACAGAAAAGCTAGAATGCTTTCGTGTTGCAGCTTTGACAAATATTATCTGGGAAAAGTGTGATATGGATAACAATGCAGGAATCAAAATATTCAAATACAATGTTATAAAGAAGGCAACTTAATTAATTATTTGATTTCAAGAACGGGACTGGAATGGAAATTAGGTTTATCAAAACTATTTTTTCAAAGGATTCTATTGTAACGTAGTTATAAATTCATTAATAAGCCTTATTTACTGTGGCCGAAATTTCGTGTTTGTTTATTGAAATTATTTACAATTACTGAAAGTTTGATAAGATGGAAATAAAATATTTGTAACATAATTTAATATGTTCCATGTCATGCAAGTACTTTTATTTATAATAATTTCCATACCCATGAATTATGCTTACCATTCATTATAAGTTTTCATTGCGTTTACAGAGAGAACAAAAAGTTTTTTTTTTCCTTTAAAGAGCCTTTGAACGTGCTATTCAAAGTAAAAACTGTCGAATCACGTGCAAAATTTTATGGAAAATTACATCTGTATCATAAATTTATATAGTACTATATATGTACTAAGTATGAATTTTAAATTTATATAGCGGTAGAAAATGTTAATGAAATATTTCAAGCTTATAGCAAGCATAAAATTATCAAATCTATGAAGAACACATTAAAAAGTTTAATTATATACTCTTTAATTTGTAATGTAATACATGAAAAGTAAATATAAATACGGATATAAATAAAAGAAGTATTTTCTTGGCTCAGCACTTAATAATTGTTTTATTTTTGTTCATATACAAATAAAGGTGTCCCAAATGAAAGTGATACTTTTTTCTGTAATAGTTTACTGGGTGATTATGGGAACGTACAGGAACTAACAGTGATACCTGAGGTACATATCCGTCACATATAGATTCCTTATCGGTTGAAGCAATTGTCTCGGTGCGACATCTTAAGGGAGTAAATCTCGCTCGTGGGGCTCTTACTTTTAGCGGGATTTACTCCCTTAAGAAGACAGAACTAAACCATCTTGGGAGAACTCCTCCCTACCACCCATGGTACTTGGAAGAAGTCCGGGTGGGTCTTTCCAGCTCAAGCCCAGAAAATATCAAACAGCCTTCTCCCGCTTCATGAGTGGCCATATTAGAGTACTCACTTTTCGGCAGGGTCGGAAGATTTTCCCGGAGTGTCACTGGTGCTCTGCCAACATCCCCCCCCCCTGCTCATCTTTTGGCTTGTTTGGGTTTTACAAAGGACGAGGTCCTTCGGAACCCTCTACTGTTTTTAGACTTTTTAGAAATTTTTGGTTCCATGGAGATTGTCTAGCCTTATTAGACAATCTGGGATTAGTAACAACAACAACAGCAATTGTCCCAGCGCTTCTCTAGATTTTTGATACTCTGAGCGAACACTGTCTGGGGCGTTCCAAAACTTTGCATAGTTAGCGAACCAGAGGCGCCTGAGGAGTCTTTTATACGGTGGACTGAACATGTAGCAGTCGCAGGGTGATAGGTCTGGGCAGTAGGGAGGTTGCTCCAGGACATCCCAGAGGAAGCGCCCCAGCAAATCTTGTCCACGGCAGTGGACAAGATCGATTCAATGGTGAAAATCGATTCAATGGTGATGGTTAAATGTAAATGAGCAGGTTTCGGCATGTCCCGTGCTCATACGTTCTTAGAGAAATTGACCTCATAATCTGAATACTGTACACCATGACACACTCATTGTCATATACATGCTTAAAAAATTTCGGCTTAAGGAACACTATCTGCTGCCCAAAAAGTGAATATCCGCTCGATAGGGACTGTTTTGCAAGAATCCATGTCACCATGCTTATGCACGTGCAAACGGCACATTTACACTCTCTTACGATGACAGCTTTGCTTCGTGATATAATAACATCATCTACAAGCGTAAACGGCCTGAGTACTTAAGGCTGCTTTGTACTAACGCTATTGGATTCGCTCACCTCAAAGTTTACCTATGGAGAAAAAAGTGTCCAAGGATTGCCGACTTGGATTTAAAGTTTTTTTTAATTGTACTCCGTAATAGAAAAAGAAATTTTACATATAGGGACAATTTTCGTTTTTTTTAAAAAAGCAAATTATATTTTTAAATTTGAATTATTCTGGGAAAAATATCTGGTCTAGTGCGTTTTAAACGCTCCTAAATTCCTTTGCTAGACGCTATTTATAAAACGAATCCTGTTGTAAGGTGCATAAAAGTTCCGGCTATCCGAATATACCATTTTTATTGGATTATCAGCATTTATGTATCTCTGAATAATAGATAAATTTTCTCCCTAGGGTAACATTGAGGTGATCGAATCCAATACTGTTAGTACACTGTAGCCTTAACTGCTGCCACTATTACATAAGTCTCACTTCCATTTGGGTCACATTTATAGTATGTATTTTGTTAATCTTCTATCCCCATAAATTTTATATACATTATATATATATATATATATATATATATATATATATATATAAATTCTTATATTCGTTTATCTAATATCAGTGAAAAGAAAATTATGGAGGTTAAAATCAATACAGCTGAACAATGAGAAGATAATTCAAGAGAGTAAGGGGCAAAGCAATGAATTAAATAGAAATAAGAGGAATATATATCTTTCATATTAAGGGTTATTAAATCAATATCCTCTGAGATTTAAAATGGATGTCCGAAAAAATCATAATAAGAAATTATTTCTGAAGCAGTAGAGATCCCTCCCTTTTTTCAATTAAAGAAAGGAAATAAATCTTAATATGACATGAATTAATTCAAGAAAATAAAAGATAGTATCTGCCTAAATGAAATTTTAAAAATTTATAGAAGGAGGAAAATTTTATAGAAGACTAATGTGGGAAACTAAAATAAAAAAAAGTTTAAAAGGTGGAGTATAGTAAACATTTGAAGCAAATATAAATTAAATTTATTTGTCAATAGGGAAAAAAATAGTTCACTAAAATCAAGAAAAGACAGAGGAGATATATTTCATAGAGGTAATGAGTGAAATGAAATAAAAAAGGTGTTTGAAATAACAATGTGCAGTGATCTAAAATCACGCGAGGTTAGTTTCAGGCCTTGTTATCTTTAAGGTCTCCGTACATCTTAGGTTGTGAATTTGCGAAATAAATATTATTTAGACTTTTTATTTATTTATAATGAGAGGTAAGTTAAAACTCGAAAATTGTACAGAAAATTTAGTTGTTACATCAAATTATACTTTTTTCCATATGTAAAACTGGAAAAAAATGGGTGCAAATTAGTCATTTCTGTAAAACATGATAACTCAAAAATAAACAAATAGATTATCATTTTATAATTTGGAGACTAAAAATAATAATTTTCTCTAGGGAGTAGGTTATTCCGAAGATAATATTCGGCTTATATGAGATGCTGTAGCAGTTGATGTACAGAAAAAATTGCTTAAAATTCATTGTCATTTGCTATTCATATCAAAGTAAACAAAAAATTCAGGTAGTCTCTTCTAACGAAATTACCGTGGGTTATTAACGTAAAATTACTTATCGTTGGTTACCTCTTTTGTATATATATATATTGTTCCGTTTTCTGGGTTCGATGGGATTGAATAAATTATCTTCAGAGTGTGCATACAAAATAAAATTTATTGTTCTGTAAATTCTACAGGCACATACACAAATTCAACAGAAAACACACAACAACTGTCGTCTATACAGCAGAAAAACACAAGTCAGGATAACAGAGTCTTCAATAAAATACACGCCAAACGCACTTTAAGTACATTCAATTCTCAGCAGAAAAGAACACTCTCCTCCAATTCCAATCTCAGGTATATTTATAGACTTACAAAGCGCCCTCTATCGGTCACCAGCTAGAAATTACTAGACCTCACCAGAATGGTCTAGAAGGTTTGCAACCATTTGGCGCAATATCGCCAAATTTTGCTACCAAAATAAGTCCCCCAAATCCATCGGCAATTTGTCGATAACTCTCGT
The DNA here is from genome assembly GCA_907164885.2 of Dolomedes plantarius. Classification (NCBI taxonomy): domain Eukaryota; kingdom Metazoa; phylum Arthropoda; class Arachnida; order Araneae; family Dolomedidae; genus Dolomedes; species Dolomedes plantarius. The sequence continues at coordinate 40,386,145 of OU015495.1, forward strand.
ATATGGCGAGATTACCACAGACTCGTAAAGTTCGTAACAATATGTATGTGTTAAGTATATATGTACGTATGAATATATATATATATATATATATATATATATATATATATATATATATATATATAGAGTTTGTTCGCACATTTTTTAGACGATTTTGGTAAGCGGTAATAAAAAATCGTTTGCTGCAAAAAAAATAATTGCAATTGTACTATTTTTTAATAGTCAAAATTATCGTCTGCGGCTTGAAAGTTTTTTTTTTATTCAAAATGGCGTTTTTAACAAAGCAGTGGTTCGAAGGCTACATTTATGCTCTTTCCGAAGAGAAATATGCATACTCCGTTATCCAAAAACGATGTGAGAGTCATGGTTTTGTGATATCTAAAGCGTCGATAGGTAATATCGTCAACAAGAAAGGAAAAAAACGTCAAATTGGAGCCTCAAGTGGGACAAAAATTCCAAACTAGTATCCAAGGAAAAAACGGACATCTTCGACTATTGCAAAGGTACGATGTTTAATGTTAAAAGAAAATTCCCCTAGTCAAAGGACAGTTGCAAAATCATTAAAATGCTCGGTGTCCACTGTAAACAAAATGATAAACGTTGGTTTAAATCTTAAGAAAGCGAAAAAACGCAATGTGCATCGTCTTCTTCCAAATCATATCGCTGAACAAAGGACACGCTGCAGAATTCTATATGAGAAACACTTATCCAAAGAAAAACGGAAAACAATTGTCACAATTGATGAATCATGGGTGTATTTAAATGATTGCAACAAAAAAAGAGCAATTTATTATCATAAAAGGGGAGAAAAAAAATTTAAGTACATGGTTCAAAGAATGGAAAGAAAGTTTTTCTAAGGGATTCATGATTGTTGCTGGTTTTTCTTATAATGCAAGTTAAAAATAAAGAGAGTGGAAAAAAATGTCAAGATTAACTCCAAATACTATCAGGAACATATTTTATCGCCAATTTTTCTGAATGAAATACCATCGCTTTACCCACAGTGCCATCAATCTGTCAGACTCCCTCAGGACAAAGCTAGCAGTCACACATCAAAATCCCCTGTAAATTTCCTAAAAGAAATGGAACAAAAAACTGGTATCAAGGCCATACCCTTCACTGATATCCCTACTAAATCTCCCGATGTATCACCTATGGATTTTTGTGCTTTCGGACTTTTAAAATCTGCATTATCCAAACGTCGTCCCAAAACCCTTACAGGACTCTTGAAAGCTGTTCAGGAGGAATGGGATAGAATACCTCTTCTGACACTTCAAAAGGCATTATTATCCTGGAAACTGTGGTGTCGAAAGATCGTTCAGAATAAGGGATGTCAAATAGAACATTTAAAACATAAAAATTTATGTAATTTAATTTTGTGAATACAATATACATCGTCTAAAAAATGTGTGAACAGCGTCTGTATATATATATATATATATATATATATATATATATATATATATATATACATACTGGGGCTGTCCGTAAAGTATCCGAATTTAATTTATAACTAAAAAAATATAATGGATATACATACTTCAGTTTAATCCCCTTCAAAGTATCGTCCTTGAGAAGCAATACACTTAGCCAAACGTTGTTACCACTCTTGGAAGCAGGATTGGAAGTCGTTCTTTGGAATGGTCAACAGCTGTTCGATCGCTTTTTGTTTGATGGTCGTCACATCCTCAAACCGTCGTCCTTTAAGCGTTTTCATTACCTTTGGAAATGCGAAAAAGTCGCACGGAGCGAGGTCTGGTGAGTAGGGAGGTTGCGGGACTTGAACGGTGCCATGTTTGGTTAAAAAGTTTTGAACCACATGTGAGGCGTGAGCAGGGGCATTATCGTGGTGAAGCATCCATTTCCCAGATTTCCACTTTGCTGGTCGTTTCCTCCTCACGGAATCACGAAGTCGCCTGAGAACATCAAGGTAGAACTGTTTATTAATGGTTTGTCCATCTCTCGATGGTCTGTCCACCTCCCGCAATCTCTCGAACTGTCATTTGTCGATGTGATCGCACCACAGTACGAACATGTTCCACTTTGACATCATTTCTCGATGTTGATGGACGCCCTGATCGTGCATCACTTTCCACAGATTCCCTTCCATCCCTAAAACGTCTAAACCATTGAAACACTTGAGTTCGGCCCATAATATCATCACCGTATGCTTTCTTAAGCAAATCGAACGTTTCGGTTGCCGTTTTTCCAATTTTATTACACAATTTGATGCAAACACGTTGCTCAGTAGATTCCGTCATGATCCAACCCGACACGAGACTTCCACTGCGTTCACTTTTCGTTATTGCTACACGAGAACCGCGCTTCGCAGTGCTTGGATAATTGCGAACATAACAAGTTTACATATGTTTAAACATGCTAATTAGCGTGTGCACGCAGACCGGTGTCTGTATTATGTTTTATACATTCAGTTCGAATACTTTACGGACAGCCCTCGAATATATATATGTATATGTATGTATGTCAAAATTTTGACTCATTTTGGTACTCTTCTGTTTATCTGTTTTCTGCTAGCCCAAGCGATACAGACTGGGTTTTGCGCGTTGTCAAAATTATAACTCGTGACGGCGGACGGTTTTAGCGTCTGAAATTTTGCTTTTAGGAGGACCGTTAATGTAAGGATCGTTGCCGTCTGGAAGAACGTATTCCTGCGTTAAAACTAATGAATCTACAATGATGAGCGTAGTCTATTCCTTTTATTAACATTTGAAGAGCAATTATTTAAAATTTTAAGGCATTTCGTGCATCACTTTTTTACTGTAGAATGTTTTAGCGTAGGATTATGCTTCTCAATAACGGTCCTCCGGAAAGAAAAAATGTCCGTCCTGCGTCGCGAGTTATAATTCGCGCCAAACCCAGTAGCAGTAAACAGTTAAGCTGAAAAGTACCAAAATTCGTCAAAAAAAAGGGCAGAAACGATAAGTAATCCTATGATAATATCCCGAGGTATTTTCGTTAGAACAGACTGCCTAAATATATATATATATATATAAATATATACAGTCGGACCTCTATTTAACGAACCTTTTTTTTGTGAACTTTTCCTTGGAACCAAGAACATTTTGTGAATTTCTTCGTAAAATAACCTCCAAATAGCGAAGTGCATTCTCTATTTAACGAACTTTTTCTTGTGATCCAATATTATTTTTTCTCTATATTTCTCAAAATTTCAAGCTTATTCTTTCTTTTAACACATTTAACACATTAACTTTCTTTTAAGAAATTCCGACGCGGGTTGCAGTTTGAAAAAAATACACCTGAAGGGGTTTTGGTAACATTGCAAAGATGAGAGACGTATTATGAGAGAAATACCATTTTCAAAACAAAAACAAAAAAAATTAACAGACTTTATCAGTAATTAAATTTAAGGATGCATGCGGTAATGTATGCTTAAAATTACTTATAATAAATGCGATAATATCATTAAAATTCATTAATTTTAATATAATTTTTTAATTGAAAATACAGTATATTCCCGGAAAATGTTTTGTTTTATTCTTGTTTTCCTTGCAGATTTCTGTTTGATGGGTAAGATATATAAAACAAATAGACATTAATTTACAAAAAAAAGGTTTGATCAATTACTTTCATTTATGATATTTAGTGTTTATGAAGATAAAATCTGTTTTGTGTAGTTTAAAGTATTTTAAAAGGTGAATCTCTATTTAACGAATTTTCCATATAACGAACTTTTTTTCGGGATTTAGCGACTTCGTTAAATAGAGGTCCGACTATAAATATATATATATATATATATATATATATATATACATATATATTGTGTGTGTAAAGAGAAATGATTTAAAAATTCATTTCGAGAAAAAAGCCTTCTTTCGGTTATAAAATTCTTTGACGACTGATGTTAAAATTGCTGTTACTTGACTCTTAGTTAAGATAGAAGCATAATTCATTCAGAATTAGAAAGAAAAAATGTTAAACTTTGATATTATTGTATATGTGGAATATCAATTTTTTGATCGTAAATGCCGTTTTAAAGGTTTACGGATAGCTTAATGAAAAAAAGGTAGTAATAAAGAAATAACCTTGGACGCGAAAATGAATGCAACTACAAGGTGTCGTACAAAATTAAGTCAATTGAAGCTAAGAATAACATTTGTAAAAGATGAGAGCCGAAACAAATTAAATGGTTTACATAAATAAGCAGTGGAAAGCAAATATGTTTCGATTTAGAGGAGTGAAACAGATAATTTGATGATATACAAGAAAGAAACAGAAAGAACATATTAAAAAAAAGTATGTAAAATGGTTGTACAAACCGTTTCTAAAAAATGACTAAAAATGTAATAGAGTTTACATAAATTTCTAAGCTTTGAATGTAACTTAAGTAATTTGTACTTTTACTAAAATCTTGGAAATAAATGAATCACTGGCATAAAAACATTTTTGGTAATTTACATTGAATAGTAGCACATGATTTGAGAAATTTTGATTCGTAAAGTAACTAGAAGCTCTTCTTAAACAAACTATCTGTGAATACCTTAAAAGGATTTGTAATTCAAACTTTTTTCTCTTTTTTTTCGGAGATATATACCATAATTTCAAAGGCTAATGCTATAGAAGTTGACAATATAGTTTCAAATATTTTTCTAGGCGATCTATAGAAGTGTAAAAACTCGCAGAAACATCTGTTGTCCAATAAATGTCTGACGCTCTTATCGCAATAAAACGTCAAACATACAAGATTTTCCGTTGATTCATATGTCATAGAGAAATCATATCAAAGCTACGGTGTCTTGACGGAAAAATGAGATGATTTCTTTTCGCGTCATTTTCAATTCTATCATTGGAAGTTTCAACATTTCGTTCTATAATGGAATGTCGAAACTTCTATCTTTGTTCAGCATATACTAAAAACTAAAGAAACAGACGGTTTTATAGACGATTTCAATATATACTCAGTGATTAACATTTTTAAAGTTAAAGGACTTTTGAATAATTTTATTTGTTGCCATGTGCTTATCCAGAAAGGATTATTCACAGATTTAATCAATTTAAATGTAATTATTCCGCTATAAAATTTCTTTAATTTAGCCAGTAAATTATGTTATAAAGTGCAAGCATCATGATTTTTTACTGGTTGTCGAACAAAATCTACATATGTTTTAGGCAAAATCGGCCTGTTCAACAGTGAATCCGGAGCGTTACGTAGTGTCAGCTGTGATTGGTTAAAAATTTTAACCAACGACAGAGCTAAATTCATTTACCATGTGATACGTAAAACCAGTTGAATGTCACGTCAACAATGTCGGAGCCAACGAAGTAACACAATGTGACGCTCCGAATGCGTCGTAAACAGGCCCTGTGTTAACTTATGCCTTAAAAATGTAATAACACGGTACTTTATTGCACACAGTTTACAGTATCCATCTTTCACAGAGAGTTTAAACTTTATAGCTGGAAATACATCGTGGTTTTTGTAGCGGTTTGCCCGATGTGGTTCAATCTTCAATTAAACACGCAGTTTCATATTTTTTAACAACATAATATAGAAAGGCAATTATACGTAACATAACACCCCGACACTCTTGAAATGAACCGTCCTTGCGGTAAAGATTGCGATTACAGATCAATTTTCGCACGCTTTGTGACTGCCTACGTTCAGAGCCAATTTTTTTAAAAAATTATTTTTTTAAGGATTTTTTGGACTTTTATGGTAAAATAGCATTTAAAAATAAAAAATAAAAAAAAACTTGCCTTTAAATACCATACTTTTTTATAAATTGGTCAATTTGAAGTAATTTTTAATGAAATTTAGCTAAAACGCCTATCACTCTGCGCAAAATTCTAATGCTACTATTTTAATTTCCTTCTCACACATGATACATATAACAGTTATCTTCAAAATGACCCTTGATCTAAGAGAAATTTTAAAATGCAAAAATAATACAGACAATTTTCTGTTCCAATATGAAAATTTTCCCCAATTCGTCATTCCTTTCCTTATAAAATCAGCTCCAAACAAAAAACTATTTACACTGCTGGCCACTGTAAATGCAACACCCTGAAGGAAACATGCAAATAACATGAAATTTACAACATGCATTAGCGGAGGTGAGATATGCATATGATTAGAATTTCAGTGCAGACGCACATCACGCGCGCCTGTGGCGCCACTTCAAAGCGCTATTTAAGGCTTGCAGATTTCGACGATTTCAAGTTCGGCAATTGTGTTTTTCTTGTGGTTTTTCAAAAAAACAATCAATTATGCCTCGTCGAAAACAGCGATCATCTTTTGATCAAGTATCCGAGTTCGACAGAGGAAGGATAGTGGCCTACCGAGATTGTGGATTATCTTTCAGGGAAATAGGTAGTCGTGTTCGACGAAACCAAACAACTGTAATGCGGATATGTGATCGTTGGATGCAGGAGGGTACGACGTACCGGCGTGTTCGATCGCATCCACCTCAGCGCACCACTTCACGTGATGACAGGCAAATTGTGCGCATGGCAGTCACGGATCGCTCAGTCACATCACGAACCATAGCACAGCACATGCAATCTGTAACGCATCATCCAGTGTCTGCGCGTACCATTCGACGCCGTTTACAGCAGAGTGGTCTGTCTGCAAGATGCCCATTGCTTTGTCTACCCTTGACGCAGAACCACAGACGTCTCCGCCGCCAATGGTGCGATGACAGAAGGATGTGGACGGCAGAATGGAATGAAATTGTCTTTACTGACGAGTCACGCTTCTGTCTGCAACACCACGATGGTCGCATTCGAGTCTGGAGACACCGTGAAGAGAGGATGTTGAACAACTGCGTTATGCACCACCACACTGGTCCTGCAAAGTGTATTATGGTATGGGGCGGTATTGGATATCACTCTCGCACACCTCTAGTACGTATTGCCGGTACTTTAAACAGCCCGCGCTACATCTCCGAGGTGTTGGAGCCAGTTGTCCTTCCTTACCTTCAGGGTTGCCCACAGCCATATTTCAACAGGATAATGCGCGACCACACGTGGCACGCATTGTACAACGGTTATTCGTCAATCGCCAGATTGAATTGCTTCCCTGGCCGCCTCGCTCTCCGGATCTTTCGCCGATAGAAAACATGTGGTCCATGGTTGCTCTGCGATTGACCCAGATTCCATCCCCAGCTGCCACAGCAGTTCAACTTTGGCAACGTGTGGAAGCTGCTTGGTCTGCTGTACCCCAAGAACTCATCCAAAGTCTCTTTGAATCAATGCCGAGGCGTGTGGCAGCAGTGATCTCCAACAATGGCGGCTACTCTGGCTACTGATTTTGGCAGGAACCACACTTCACAGAATTCTATAAATTTAATCATTTGATACTTGGTGAACATGTTATCTACAAAATAAATTTTGTTGTGATATCTCTTGTCTTTCTTGGTGTTGCAATTTGGGTGGCCAGCAGTGTATTATACATCAATTATTGCGCGTCATTTCATTAACAATAGCATCTAAAACACTTCCTGAAAATTTTATCAAATTATATGCATTATTATGTGAGAGATCATGATAACGGTAGAGATTTGTGCTAAAAAACATAATTCTGAGAAAAACGCATTTAAAGTTGTTTGTCACTCCAATTTTGTCAGAAGATGTTTTTAAAAATAGCTATAACTCTGATTCTAATTAATGTAGAATGAAAATCAAAACGGTTTTGAAAAGAGAAAAGATTGAATTACACGATTCTTGCAAAAAATAAAATTGACCAAAATAGTCAAAAAATGGCATTTTCAACGTAGGCAGTCACCTTAAAACCATATAAGGGCATTTCTCTACTGTCTGGACTACGAAGCTAGCCAGATTCCCACGGTTATACTTAGCTCTATCTGGGAGCTCGCCTGAGGGTAGATATAAAAATTACTGAAAGTATAACAGGGGTTAGCAAAATTAAAAATTGATCGGTCAAATTAAGTTAGGTATTGAGTTTTGTAAAGTTAAGGACCTAGGAGTATTTTTTGGTATAGCATACACCTCTGGGATGACTTTAAGGAGTTTAATTATGTCAGGAATCTAAAAGTCATTCATAAAGTCGCTGATTGTCTTGATAAATAATGCATAGTCGGAGAGACCGCTATCGCTGTTTTGATTAGATTTGTCTTTGGGTTGTTGTGATTGTTTGGGAGTTTCTTTGTTTATGCTGTGTTTGGAGATAGGTTTTTCTCCTGAAGCTGTAAGAAGGAGCGTAAGCTTCAATGGGGAATTCCTCGAAGAATGGACCGATTATGGTCGCTCACCGGCAGATGGCGCGACATGTTCCACTTCAGCCGATTTGTCATTCAGTTATATGAACACGTGTTTTAGAAAATTGTTTTACAATTTTTTTAATTTATTCTGTGCACAGATATGCCAACATGTTTTGCACCTGGTTGTTCCAGTGGCTATCGATCAGCCATAAAAAGAAACAAAGAAACTGGACAGAGAAATCCTAGTTTGTTTTGATTATTGTTTAGCATTATTGTTTTGTTTTAATATAAGCTGTATAATAGTGAGAGAAAAATACAGCTGCTGTGTTTTCAGCCAACACAAAGTTAAGACCACTTAAATTCTGTCGGAAATAAGCCTATTTTATTTTCAATCATCCCTATATTTCAGAAAAATAGGTGTTCTCAAAGCTTTGTTGTACGTAAACAAATGTAAATAATTACTGAAATTATTGCTCTAAAGGAAATCACTTAATCAACAAAAGATGTGCGACACTTACATATATATAAAGTATTAGTTTTTGATGTTTTTCATATTTAGTAATTTACCAACTTGACAGTTATACCTACAGCTTTAAAAAGTGTAATCTGAGATGCTTTGATTGATTTTTTTTTCTAAAGGAAGATAATTAAAAGTGTTGTGTGATTAAATACAGATTTGACTTCCTATTTTATTAGTCCTGATTAGAATTCATTTATGATTATCGATAGAAAATGTTGCTTTTCTTTTTAAAGGCTGTTATGTATGATGCATGATTTATACTTATCTACAAATAAAAATATTCTTATATCACTATGTATGTGTATGTTTTGGTTAATCGTACTATTTCTCACAATTTTTTTTCCATAAGAGATTTCTTCACAGTTTTTTTCTGTAATTTCCTTTCCTTAATTATTCAATTATTGCAAAATTCTGAACTAATTTTTTCTGGAACAAATACAAAATTATTCTGAAAACGTTTATATAATAAAGTATGACTCTTCACGTGTCAGATGTTTGTCAACTCATGTTAGGACATTGCATACTCTGTAGCTGCAACTTGTGTGTGCTTTTATATGTAACTAGCTCGCTCTAGAAAATGATGAATCATTATTTACTCATTTCTTTTAAGGGAGATTACCTTGAACCCTTCAAAAAACTGAATTTTTTATTATGATTTAATTTTGAAGAACGGAATATAAGGAATCTTATGAAAAAAAATTTAGTCGATACTACAATTAGAACCGATTTTATGGCCAATAGTAAAGTAATTTATAGAAAATTTAAACTTTAAATTGCTTTTTCTAAAAACTTTTATTTTGAAACTTGTGCGCACTATTTCTTCAAAATTAATCATCACAAATTACTAAAATTTTTTGTATAGATGTATATCTTACATGTTTCTATAATTTCTACCTAAATTTAGGTGTTTTTTCGCAGAAAATGTTTTTAAAAAATTTATATTTTTTTGTACATTACAATACGTTTGCCTGAAAAAATATTTTTATGTGAAATATGATAACTATTTTAGGTTTAGATTAAATTATAACCTATGGATAAAATATATACAAAAATTTAATATATATCTCTTATAGTTTAAAAAAAATCTGCACATTGAATTGATCTAAGATTCACTATTCATAAAACATTTATTTCATAAAATGATTTCTAATAATCTCCCAACGATTCTGTTTTTTTTTTCTAATAGATAAAACTTTGTACAATTCACCTTTAAAAAATGGATTAAATTAATTACAAATTAACTGTTTGACAACACATTAAGCTTGGTAGTAAAATCAGTGTATTTTTGTGCATGCAAAGGTGATCTCCCCCTTAAGATTTTTTTCAAAAAAAGCAGTTCAAATAAACATTTTGAATGAAGATAGACAATTGCTAAGTTGAATAATTAAATTCATATTAAAACGCACAAAAAACAAACTTATTTCTTTCGAAAAATACGAAAAAACCATATTAAATGTATGGTTTGCATGTTATAGCGGCATAAGTACAGGCGCGCGCACCACCTAGTGGTGGCGACCAAATGGGAGACATTTTTTTAATACGGGGCTGCTCCTCCTTCTGTAGCTTCATGGTTTTTCTACTGCGATTTTCATTTTTGGTGTGTTTCTGACTATTGGGCGACATCGCTAACAATGTGAGCCGCAGCCTAAGTTTGCATTGTTTTAATTAGTTGAACTTTTGTTAACTACATTACCGGTGAGTCTATTAGCCTAAGCTGATGTAGTAGGAATAGGTGCCGGAATGAAAGTCTGTTTAAGTTTGTGTTTTGTGATTTTATGAGAAAGTTGATATATATATATATATATATATATAGTATATATATATATGTAGACTTTCCTGTCTACGTGGCGGCGTGTCTAGGGGGTGTCTAATAACAACACACTTGAATCATTAATACAACTAAACTTTCTAAAACTCAACAATAATCATTTATTAATGTAGATAGCAATACGAGATGCCAGAGAACCTACTTTTACTGTCTCCGGTACAATACAACAATAATCACGCGATAGCCTAGCACAATGCTTAGCTTCACTTCAGAACAAAAGATCGGGAAGCCTTCTCGCTCCCATCAAATACACCACAACGCAGGCCTTGACTCGCTCCGTTGGAATTACAATCTCTCTTGTGCCTCGCACGGAGTCCAAAAACAATCTCGCTCAACGAAGTCTGTCCCTCTCTCCCTTGTGCACAGATCATTTCACACACCACCCTTCGAATCGCCTCCAATCCGGGGTCATTCAACCCTCGACTGTCCCCTCAAGGAATGTCACAGGAAAAAGGGTTTGGTGCTTCTCTGAGCTACGCATAGCAACAGAGAACGTAACTATGGCATAAGCAGAGAATTTGCATAAAATCCTACACACACACACACACACACACACACACACACACACACACACACACACACATATATATATATATATATATATATATATATATATATATATATATATATAAACTTTCTTTTTCGTGGATCTCAGGGAAAATAGAAAGAGGTGCTGCGATTCTAAACACGCACCACTTCAAATCGACCATTTGGGTATAATATTTCAAAACTGCTCCTGTAAATTAGTGAGCGGGCATGGTGACATGTTTTAATATCTGTATTATGCTACAGTGGCAACGGCATGAGATTTCATTGTTATATCTGTTTGAAAGTAAACGTTTAGCTTTATCAACCTTTAATAATTAGTATTACATCGGGGTAACATTAATTAAAAATATTAACCAGTCCAACAGATAAGAGTAATAGTTATTATTCTGGGTTATTCTTATAAGTAACCCAGAATAATTAATATTACCTCTTATCTGTTGGAAAGAAGTAATGAAAGATTAGCGAGAAAACTAGAAGGTATATAAAAACGTAAATGAAAAAGTTTCAGATATGAGATAAATATTGTTAATATATATATATATATATATATATATATATATATATATATATATATATATATATATATATATATATATATATATATACAATTAATACAAGCTTCAAGGGAGTAATGAAATAGCATGAACATTGATGTAAATTTACGTAGGAAGAAGATATAGAAAAGTCTGTTTTACAAAATATGTCCACAACTTCTTTTCACGAAAGCATAAAAAATGTAATCTTGAAAAAACCCATTTTGAAACAGCTTTTGGGAGACCTTTAAATTATCTCTGTTTAAGGCTTTAAGTTCTTTTAAAGGATAGCGCTACGCTTGTCTAAACAATTTTTAAAAGAACTGCTCTTCCGAAAACTTGAAAACGTGGGACCGGTCGGAGTCTGTCACGCAGCTGTGAACGAGATAATTGGATTATATATTAACTGTGGACTGCTAGTTTTTTGTGCTTCATTTTCTTCCAGTTTCAAGAACGATTATTTACTCGAAAAATGAAGGAAACGACGAGCATATCAAACGCATGTCATCTATACAAAAGCAGAGAATCACTCTGGAAGAATTTACGCTTATAGTAATAGAAAAGTACATAGGTTTAGTGGAAAATTGTATGAAGGTATGATAAAAATGTTAAAACATTGCATTTCGGACCAATGTAGGCACTCCATACTCGTCGCTAAAATGCAACTTCCCGCCACAAATATGGAATTCGATTGAAACCTGTTGAATCTGAATCTAAATTTTCTCCATAGTTTCAATTTTGTCTAACGTCAGACGTGAAGACGTCAGTTATTCGTATGTAAGTGATCATTCTGTGTCGCGGCGGGGTATACATGATTTGGTGAGACGACGTCATCACGTGATACCTCCTCAGATATGTATGTCACGTTTCACCACATGACGTTCCATAATAAAACACAAAATCCAAAATGAATAGGCAGAGTTCTTTTAAAATTGAAGTCCTTTATTTCTCTAGAGTTGATGGCCGAGATCAGAGCGTCCTGCTAGCATGACGTGGAACATACAAGTGCTCACATACAGAGACAACAACAAAATTCATCTGGTTCACTTAGACAGGGGCTGAACAAAACAGAGTCAGCGGCTGTTTACATAAACATAGATGTTTGTCGTGGGTGGTGGACTGGTGCAATTCTTCGAATCATATTGGGTGCGTTTCATCTTTATGGCATTATTTGACACTTTGCATCGCTTTCTATCTGGCACCTGCAGCCATTATCTCTGAGATATAGCAAACTTAGGATTTAGATGACTAGAGACGGGGTTTCGTTAATCCTTCTGGAGCGGCACGGCTCTATATTTCTATCAACTCATTCAGATTTATGGTGGTGTTTATTCCATACTTTTCGCCCTCTGCTGCTGTTATCTGTCTCAATGTATTTTTCTGGGAATTGCAGATGTTCATTTGCCATTGGGTGGGCTATTCTAAGAAAAGGGGACTATCTTAAACAGATGTAGAGACCCGAATTATAGAAAATAGCCGAGATTCAAAATTATAATGTCACATGCATATATAAATAAAGGAGTGCTGTTCAATCTAAAGCTATAGCGGTAGCGATAGAGTGAGACTGCAGTTTCAATTTTGAAGGTCAAAAATGTCAGTATACATTATTTTTTACATATTTGTGCTCCGTAATTTGGTTCAGTAACTTCTAAAACTTTGTACAAGGCTAAATTCTGTATTAGACTTAATATATATAACATTCTATGTAAATGCCAGAGAGATTTTCTTTATTTAGCAAAATTACAATTCGTTGGTATTTTTTTCTACAAAAATGTTTTTATTATCAATAAATGCTATTATACAAAAAAATGCTTATTGTGTACTTATTTCTAACAAAAACTTCATCAAAAAAGACATCGGGTCGGATCCGAACCGACCATATCTTCTATTTTGTCTCAAACCACTGTACCTTTAGAGGGCTAAATAACATACCAACTACTCTACCTTTTTAATTTCCTCTGCTTTGCACATGCTGCGTACGTTGTATGGTACATTCCTCACGTTATTAAACGTGCAAAGACGGAAGTGTCCTCCCACGTTCCTCGGTCAGCGAAAAACTTGTTTAGTCACTATTCTAATACATCGGGTCGCTGTATTTCATTATGATGTACATGTTTTATTAGCTACATACAATTATGTAATTTGTAACGGATACATCACCCAAAAGAAAGGAGATTTCGGCCAGATATTAATATCGTCTCCTTCGCTCGTCATTTTTGGTGAAATGTCCCAAGAAATCATATACATTGGTGAAATAAATTAAGAAAATTTACATATTTTATCGAATTTCATGAAAAGAACTAAACTGAATTTAAAACCACTGCTTCTAGACAAAAATACAAATCTTGTACATCAAATACGTAAGCGTACACGTGTGTGTAGGCGGAGCCAGTAGAGAAACAGGCTTTATAAGCGCGCGTAAGTTAAGGCGCATTTCGTTCGCTAGCACACCTCGGCGAATTTCTTGGTTTTATTTTGCAGCAATCGGTTAATTTCAAATTGTAAAAGTAAAAATGAGTAACCACCAACGTTTAGATGATGGAATGAGGTGGCGAATGGTGGAAGGCTAGAAGTAGGCCAATCTCAAGTCCAAATTTGTAGAGAGTTCATTTTAAAGCGCAGCGTCGTGTGCAACTTATGGAAACAGTTTCAGGATACCGGATGCATCGAGATGCATTGGCAATAGGGAATTGCATGGGCAATAGGGTGGGTCGAAAAAAATAATTTTTTTTTTTCCGAAACGCTTTAGTGCGTAAAAGTTGCCTATTGTAATAAGAAGAAAAAGGGCATACAAAAAATTAAAATTGGTTAACATATTCCATTCGCGCATCGTACTTGAAATTTATGAAAAATTGCAAAAATCACGATATATTTGCAATTTTTTTCTGTTAGTTAAAACTTTGAAAATAAACATGCTTTAGCTTTTTATGCTTGTTGTATGGTTTAAATGACCTAAATAGATTAAATTCTGATCATAAATCTAATTTTTCTGTTCGAGCAACGTCTTTGAAAAAACAGAAATTTAGCAATTTTTCGCAATTTTCACTTTGCAACTCTTCGCTCGATTTGCTACAACAAAACGACCCAGAACTCACCACGCGAAGATGGTTGCACGTCAAGTTCCACCCACAACCTATCCAACCAACCATCAAGTTGTTGGGTGTGGTATTTACATTATATTTACATCTATTTACAAAGATTTTCCATAGAGTAGGATTATTTGGCCTACTCTGTTTTTTACTTTTTCTTTTTTATATCTATACATATTTAACGTCTGAATTTTCGGAGAAATGATGCATAACAGATCTAGACTCTTGTGTTGCTCGGATATAGCCATCTCTAGCTTCATGTCCACATACTTTATTCGAGGCCTTTGTCACAATTTTGACGCACCTCTCCACAGCCTGGGTGTGACCTGGAAACTTTAGTATTTCTCTCATTGGCATAGTATCAGAATTGATGAATGATTTAATATCATCTTCACTTAGGTTCCGCACCATTGGGGGAGGATACACCACATAAGAATTCCAATTAATAATTTTAATGTAATCAGAAGCTTGAAAGTTTATCTTTGGTGGTACGAAATTTCTATCAGTCTTTTTATTTGGGGCTGTTTGTCTTGCTTTTAAAATCCTTCTGTAACCGACCTCCCGAATATGTTCTCTTCAACATATTCAGAATATATTTCCTCAACAAGCATTGCCAACAGAACATTCTCTGGGTGAACAAAGAATGCATTTAGTTAATTATTGGTTCGACGACTTGAAGTAATTCGTCGGATAAACACCGTGATGTTTGGATTGCTTGAAAGACATGTTTTGGTCCTTCAGTAAAATATTTGTTCTTTTTTATGGTAAACCACATAGCCATATATGATTTCAAGATGAAGCCAACTATTTCTTTTAAGTTTCCGGATGAATCTGATGAACTTATATAAAACCTAAGGACTCGGTTGGCCGCAGTTAGCCATCTGGTATGTGACAAAGGACAGGGTCCCTATTTGCCAAGTCTTCTGGACATTGTCCCAAGGTGAATGCATTTGAAATGTTAAACAAATACTGTTGGTCTTTGCTCAACAAATTCCTGTCTATATCAGGAATTGAATAATCTATGGGTTCATAATGAACCACAGGGAGGTTTTCACAGCAAGTGAGCTGCTGCCCTATCGGCCCACTAAAAGAATTAGGTCCTGCAGTTTCACCGTCAATATGTTGGAAAATGTGGCGAAAAGGAAGCTCATTAAAATGCAGGAGGCATATGCACCACTGTATCGGGCGTCCTACATGATTTTTTAGTCGGTGGATGACACCGTTCTTCCATCAAGAGTTGGTTACATTGCCATTACACCCTACTACTTGTAGTTTTTCTAGTGTTATTGATAGCTCAGACAAACGAGAAATAATGCTATGAGTTATATCACTTGATAGACTCGAGGAAGGAGATACATGTTCAATATAAGTTGATCCAGGTTCCTGAATAAGAGAATAGTGTTCTTCTTTCCCCTTCCTGCGAAATTACTTGGCATTCTATTTTTCAACGAACAAAGTATCATCTTTTTGTCCGTCAAAGAAAAGACCCCAAGTTTCCTCAGTATGTGTGAATTGACTTCAATTGATTTTAAACCAGTTCAAACTATTTCAAGTGAGTTCTGGTGCGTTTTGTTCCAGCAAAACGAACGAAGAGCAGCACAGTGAAAATTGCAAAATATTGATAAATTTCTGTTTTTGCTAAGACGCTGCGCGAACGGAAAAAAATATTATTGATCAGAATTTAATTTATATAGGTTATTTAACCAATAAAACAAGCATAAAAAACTAAAGCATGTTTATTTTAAAAGTTTTAACAAACAGAAAAAAATTGCAAAAAAATCGCGATTTTTGCAATTTTTCATAAAATTCAGGTACGATGCGCGAATGGAAGATGTTAACCGATTTTAATTTTTTTATGCTGTTTTTCTTCTTTTTACAATAGGCAACTTTTCTGCACTAAAGCGTTCCAAAAAAAAAAATATTTATTTTTTTCGACCCACCCTACTGGACAAGGTCATTAAAATTCAAGGTCCAAGAGCCACGACGGCCAGAGAAGATCGCCACTTGTCAATTATAGCGAGGCGCAACAGGAGTGCTACAGCTTTTCAGCTCTCGCGAGACTTGTATGCAACCACAGGAACCCGTGTATCAAGTGTGACTGTTTCCAAAAGGTTTCATGAGAGAGGGTTGTTTACAAGAAGACCTGCTGTTTGCGTCCCGCTCACTTCTACGAACAGAAGAATCCGTTTATCATGGTGCAGAGAGCATAGAGATTGGAGTATGGATCAATGGGCGACCGTTCTCTTCACTGGTGAGTCCCGGTTCAGCCTAAACACCAATTCTCGCCGTACGTTCATATGGAGAAAACCAGGGACCCGCTACCTACCCTCCAATGTCCGCGAAATCGACCATTATGCATTAGGAGGTTTAATGGTCTGGGCAAGCATCAAGTTGGATGGCCGCACACCTCTCCATGTCTTTGAGGCACTGTGACTGGTGTGAGGTATAAGGATGAGGTCTTGGAGCCCTATGATCGCCTTTTCTGGGATGCAGTTGGCCCTGAGCTCATTTTAATGGACGATAACGCGAGGCCACATAGAGCTCTTCTGGTCGACGAATTTCTAGAGAGTGAGGATATTCGCCGGATGGATTGGCCAGCCAGATATCCAGACCTTAACCCTATAGAGCATGTCTGGGACGCTTTGGCGAGGGCAATTTCAACTCGCAACCCCCCTCCGAGAACCATCCAAGTAATGAAAACAGCGTTGCTGAACGAGTGGGACCAATTGCCACAGGAAGTGATAAACTGCCTTATTTCAAGTATGAAATCACGCTGCGAGACCTGTATATCTGTAAGAGGGGAACATACCCCCTATTAACCCATGTATTAACCCATTTTTTGTTTATTCTCTAACCGCTGTTTCATACCTTTCGACTCCAACGAGTGTTACGCACGATCATGTATTACAATTATTGAATGGTTATTTGTTTTGTATTGTATCAATGTATGTACATATCAAATTTCATTAAAATCGATACAGTAATTCTAGAGATAATCGACCAAGTCAGCAAATTCTCTTAATTTCTTACACCAGTATTGGATGAAATAAATTATTTTCTAACATAATCATTTGCAGAATTAGTCCTATTGACAAATTTTTAGTTTACACACACACACACACACACACACACACACATATATATATATATATACATATAGTACCAAACCCGAGCGACGGGTAGATATTCTAAAAAGTGGATTTCAAATAAGGAAATAAATGTGCCTGTTACCGCAAATTGAATAATAGCAATTTATCTAACATTAAATCGTCAGTACACTTTTTAACAACTTGCAGAAGAGTAGACAAAATTAAAACGTTGAATCTTCGCTGGAAGCTAACAATTCCAGCACCTAAGAACTTTTCTTTAACATGGTGGGATTCAAAGACAATAATTAATTACAGTATAACAATTATTAACAAGTAGCATATGACCTTTAACTTGCTACCCTCTAAGGACCTCGTCTTATACCAGTCGAGAATAAAAAATTTTACAAGAAGAATATCACCTGTTGAAAAACCTCAACTGATCGCATCCAAACCAACTTTAGAATTGAACTTTTTATTCCAGACTCTTATTCACCTAGGAAACAAAACCCGTGTTGCCACACCGCTCAACCAAACCATTTTCCAACAATAGATCCTAGAGCAGGATTTATTACTTACTCTATGGTAGAAGCGTGAACGTGCTAAACCATTGTTTTATATAACGTGGACTCCAAAACATCGCATGCTGGCGATAACACGCCAAGTTGGCCCTAAACCCGTAACAATCAATATATATATATATATATATATATATATATATATATATATATATATATACACAAACACACAAGAGGCTGACATTTTTCCTTGGATTTTCTGAAAAGCGGGAGATGTTTCAATGGCATGACTGAACTTTGTACATATTAAGATGAGTGAATCAGTCCTGTTCAGTTCAGCAATTAAAGTCTCATGTTTGTCATATTTCGCGTATATTTGATCATAATAACTGTGCAAAGATCTTGAACTAGTAGAGGGTATCATACCTCGTGCCTTCGTATTTAAAATGCAACGTCTGAACCGCTAGACCATTCCGACGATATAAAGAAATGTTCAATTTTGAAACTCTTCCTTCACATTCTTTTCTTTCTCTTTGTTTAGACAACAAGATTTTGGTTTTAATTCGAACCATTGTAAGGACCTCACGTGTCTATTTATTTTAATATTTTATTCGATTTTTTTTTCACGACAGATGTTCGTTTCCTGCTACCTAAAGTTCCACTAATACTCTTTCCTATCGTCGAGAGCTGCTTTAATGACCGTGTGCCAGTCGCGAAGATCTAATGTTTGGATTTCGACTCACAATATCGTGGATGTAAGGAATTCCATTTTGTGAATTTCCTCTTCCATATATCTTGCGTGTGGTTTTAAGATAACATAGCAATACAAAAACGGGCAATGCAAAATTATATATTTTCTACTTGCTATGTGTGTCATATTCATTTTTAATTGTTTTGATTGTCACAGATACATAACTTCAGTTATCCTATCGGCACACAAAAAATAATTTACACGGATTTTCAAGAATTTTTTTTCGAGGTTAAGAAATCGGTAACCTTCTCTTTTTTTTAAAGAGGGGGTTTCTTTTTCATTGTTCGTGTAAGACATGTATTACAATATATTACATTTTCCTTATTCTACACACATAAATCTTATACACTTGACATGCTTTGATCACGGTCACAAAGCAAAAGTAATCTGCATCACGGTTATGAATAAAATTGACGAAGATAAATAGTCTCGATCGCTTAAATGTTTATAAAGCAGCCTCCGTGTTTATGCTTAGCAGATAATGATAAATCTTCCCGTTAGTAACCGTTGCTTCCTCTAGTTACAATATCCCTATTAATATCCTCTCTTTTCGTATACATGGCCACCATAAATATTTATTTCTTATAAAAGTAATTAATTTTGATTTGCAATTTTAAAAAGATAGAAGCCCGCAAAATAAACTCAGATGAATCCTGAATTCCCTGGTGCATAAAATACAATTTTGTTACGAAAGAACTGGGAAAACTATTCAAAAATTTAGGAAACTTCTTCCTTTGTTAAGTTTATTCATTTTATAAGAAACTGTCGTGAACTGTTGTTTTACTTGCTTTCCCATTCTTGAAACTGTTTAAACAAAAGAGTATCCCAATCAGTCTCAACTACTGTTTTGAAAATAACTGGCTTTTAGTCTCCATTGCAAGTGACAAAATATCGTATTATAGTTAGCAGGAAGAATAATTCCTTATCTTTCTTTGCTATTGTATTTTAAATAGACCTTGCATTAAAACTTTCTACGGGCAGAACGCCCATATAATCCAGCTGCTCTGAGAACTCGTCGAACAGTTTCAGGTGAAGTTAAAGTAGAAAATGTTTCAATAAATTCTGCAGAAAATTTTATAGCACTCAAACGTGGATTTTGCACAAATTTTCTAATTATAAATATCTAATCACGTTTTGTTAACTTTGCCGGACGACCTTTTCTTACTTAGTTTTCGATCGGATTTTCTTCTTTAAAGCGTTTTATCACGTACTGCATAGTAGAATGGGATAAATTAAGTAATTTAGCAATATTCCGAACTGATTTACCACTACCATGATGCAAAATAATCAATTTTCGAATGCTGTTTGTTGTTTCTTTACGACTACGAGCCATTTTTAAATAATAAACAGAATATTACGGAGTAGGCAAACAAAAATTAAAGCCAAACAATATTTTAAATGCCCCACAATTCAAAAATAAAAATAAAGAGCCAGATGAAAATTTTATTTATGAATTTATCAGAAAATATTTCAGTGTACGATGACTTTTGAGAGATAAAGTTTTAGTTACTTTTTAATTACTGGTTTCTTAAAAATAAAGTTTTACTATGTTTTCAAAATATTTCATGCAGTTTTGTTAAGAATAGACTATAGATCTTATTATTAAATACCCATTCTGAAATATTCATTTTAATTAATGGATAGACCCCTATTTCATAGAAAATCGTAAGTGTACGAACACTTTTGGGAGCCACTGTATATATAGTGATGGTCACTAATATTGCAACACCAGGAAGGAAAGCAAATAACAAAACTTTACTTATTGTACGTATACAAGTAGGAAGAAAAAAATGATTAAATTTGTAAGCAGTCTGGGAGTACACAAGTTCCGAAATTAGTACACACAGCTGCAGCGTCATGCAGCTAAAACGCCCTCAACCCGTTAGGCATCGGGTCGAACTGGGCTTGGATGACAGATACGGGCGAAGCATTACACATGGTGCTTCAAGTCTATGCCACATTTCATCAACCGTAGTGGCTGAAGAGGGGTGGCGGCACAGTCTCTCAACAACCCATGACCATATGTTTTCAAGGGGTGAGAGATCTGGAGAACGTGCTGTCCGGGCAACAATCGAACACACTCTGTGTCGAGGTAGGCCAGGACACGACGGGCAACATGCAGTCTTGCTGTATCTTGTTAAAAATGGCGTCTCCAAGTCCTCGAAGATACACATAGCAAGTAGGGCACAGCCATCGGCCTGAAGATCTGAGAAATGTAACGCTGGCTCTTCTGATTACCGACTACACGAACAAGAGGTTTTCTTGTCGTGTACCTAATGGCTGCCCATACCATCACACCAGGTGATGGGCTCAATGACGATATCGAATGCAAGCAGACCACTTGCGTTCTCCTCGGTGTCTACAGACACGGATACGTTCATCATAAAGCTGCACGTAGAACCGGGAATAAACGACGTGGCGCCACTCTTGTATCCAATTTTGTTGTTGGACCCACTGTCGCCGCGCGTGTCTATGCTGCAGTGTCAAAGGAAGCCGCAATATTGGTCGCCGTGTAGATAGTACGTTCTGCTCCATACGTCGTCGCACTGTCCGCACAGATACTTGTCGTGCTGCAAACAAGCCCATTTCCTGACTCAAGGTCCCTGATGTGGCTGTACCATACTGCAAGGCCGAGTTGACAACATGTCTGCCCTCTCGGGCGTTAGTGGAAGGGAGCCCGCTAAGATCCTGCATGGCTTTCATTATGACCCTCCTGAACCCATCGATTCCCTATTCGCATGACAGCCGATGGATTTCTACCAATTGCAAGTAATAATATCTCGAAACGATAAACCGCACTCTCGATAGGCCACGATCCTGCCGCAATCGAATTCCGACACGTGAAGGTAGCCGTTTCTCCTTCTTATGAGGCATAACACGATCTTCTCCCTAACAACGAACATTCAAATGCGATTCCCGAATGAGAAACCCGCTGCGTAACTTTCTTTTTATACAGAGTTTGATATGCCGTTTCTCCCTCCTGCTGCGTTCGATTGCGCTTAAATGCTAATCATTTGCATATCCTAGCATCTTCCTCCTTTCATGCGAATTTGACGTTTGTATAATCCTTCCTTCATGGTGTTGTAATTTTAATGGCCAGCAGTGTATTTGCAAATATAATATATATATATATATATATATATATATATATATATATATACACATATATATATATATATATATATATATATAAAATGCTTTTTGTTAACAGTACAGCGTGGTCCAAAGTTTTTTCATTAACAAGGTACTTATATAAAGGAAACAAAATAATATTGGTTAGGAACAATCTGTATTTTTAACATCTTTACAGATTTGTTGGGCAGTGGTCAGCTAGTAAACCTGACAGGGTAATAAACTTTTTATTGTTTACTTCCTGCTTGACTTGATCGAAAACCTAAGAATGGATAAACACAAAGATTTCAAATAAAGGGGATAAGCATAAAGTTGAAAAGGGATGTTATAAAATTGCTTTTTTGGCGTTGGAAAATACTATGATTTTATCTAAAGAAAAGTTTTATTATTAATAATATTTTGAAATGTGCTTTTCAAGACTAACGGAATCTGTTTTTAAAAATTCATCACATTTCTTCAAAAATCCTTATAATTCTTCCCAGCTGTTTGGTATTTGAAAAAAGTTTAAAAACATTTTTTCATGTTTAAAATCAAACAAAATGATTTGTTTAAACACTGTCAGGTATGATAAAATAGGCAGGAAAAAAGCATCTAAATGCCGTTTCTTATGTAGAAAAATTTTAGCATAACAATGGAAGTTCTCTCGAAGTGTTTGTATTTGTTTTCCCGAGCAACCAGCACGAAAGTTATTCAACGTAGGCAGTGTATGTGGATTTATTTTGTTCGCTTAGAAAGTACCCCTTTTCTCAGGCAAAAGCTCATAAGAAGTTAACGTCAACATTGAATCTCATTTCACGCACTAACGTCTATAAAGTTTTTTTTCAACAATTAATTGTTAGTTTAACTGTCATAATTATCTGTTAGTTTGGCTTTTAACTCACTTTCTACCTTGACTGGTCGCGTAAATGAGTTTCGGTGGGGGACAACTTTCAAATCAAACTTGATTTCCACTATTTCAAATGTTGTTGTGTGTTGTTGTTGATCCCTGTTACCCAACAGAGATAGACGCATCCGTGTGTCTCCGTGTCACTGCTGGTATCACGGCATACCGTGATACCAGCAGTGCGGTATGACGGTAAGTCCGTGACGGTGATACCGCACACTCTCAAGATATCAATGACCAACAATGGCCGCTCCAAAAGATTTTCATTTTAAAGTCCCAAGCACACAACGATAATTTCAAACGTAGGTAGACAAAATAACTAATTATATATACATAGAAAAGTTGAGGATATGTATACAAACATACAAGGCAAGTATTTGGTCGTACATTAACTTTCGCAAAGAACCACTTTGTTTTTTACTTTTTTTTGTGATCATTATTTTTTGAGGCTGGAATTCAAAGTTACTTTCCACGAGTTTCAGTCGCCTGCGTTTTTTTCACGTTGTTGTCTCTGAATAAGAGTGTTTAATAGGAAAAGCATACTAATCGATAACTTTTTATGAATAAAACAAACAAACAAAATCTTTTCTCCGTATATTTTTAATGCAAAAATATGATTTTGATTTTTAAATCCCTTAGAATCTATTTGAACTTTAATGATCCTTTATACTCGTATTCGATCCATAACGAGACAAAAAATTGCGGCCAAGAGGCTTGATGTTTCAGCGAGACATAAAAACCGGGTGCCTTATATAAAGAGTTAGTAAACCATTAAAGAAAAATCAGGAGTTATAAGCTCTAATCAAAATGATAAATTACCATTTTTCTCAAATACCATGGGAAGTATGGACTTTTTAAAAACCAGTTCCAGAGCATATAGTAAAAAAGGAAAAGGAAATCCATTTTAAAAATTCTCTACATGTAAAAAAATATCCAATGCAATTTATTACAGGTCCTTACTTATTTATTTATCTTTTTACATTTTTTCATAACTACTAGATTTAAAATAGAAGGCGTGTTCAAAAAAATACCTAACTTTTTGCTATAAAGTCTTTAATGTTCCTTTTACAAAATTTTAAACGTACTTGGGAACCATTTTAAACTCATTTAACCAGTAAAGTGATTAAATGATATGGACAGCCATGTACATGTATTAAAACCAGGTATTTATGTAACTTAAAAGAAGTATTTGATACCAGCTTGGCAAAAATGCAGCAATACACCTCAGCGACCTCTAGCCATGGACAACAACAGCAGTTTCAGATTTCTTTATCGTCTGATGTTGAATGCTTGACTTACATTTTTAAACACAACATAAAATTACAGTTACAGTTAACATGCCAGTAAATTTGTAATGTCAGTACACAAAAAAAAAACTAATACATAAAAAATTCGAAATACATACATTACCAATAGTTCCTTTCAAAGTTATCCCCTCTACTGATGATACGCCGTTTCCAACTTGTATTCCCGTTTTCGAATGTTTCCTGGAATGCACTTTCTGGGATGCAGGGCAGTTGTCTTATCGCATTATCCCGAATCTCCTTTATGATTTAGGAAACTGAAAAAGTCTCATAACCATAATACCACGACTCATCTCCAGTTATGCTCTTCTTAGGAAAGAATTCATTAAAATTAGGACTAGAATGCAGTTCTTGACTAATCTCAACATGGTTACCTATACAATGGTCGTTGAACAAACCCGCACAGATTTTGCTTTGACGTGACGCATCTGAAGTTTTCTCGTCAAAATTGGATGTTAAGATCCTATAATGAAGCTTACTTCGTCAGCAACTTCTCGGACAGTCACGCGGCTATTTCCCCGAATTACAACACGACCTCTCTCGTCATTGTCGTCGTCCGTTGATGCGGAAGACAGCCAGGCATGCAATCTTTACAAGATGACATTCTACCCTCTTTAAAACGCTTTTAAACCATTGTTTCCCAACCTTTCTCGAGTCACGACACCATTGAATGGTTTCCAAGCTTTCCGCGACCCATACTCCCTTCCCAACTAGCATATTTGCATCAAAAAGACCCGTTTAAACGTAAAGAAAAACACTAAATGCATTTTTTATAATTTAATTTCCAACTAATTGTTTAATTTAACAAAAAGCAATTTGTAAGAAAATTTAAGAAATGGAGAGCTTTAGGATAGTTCAATCCCCCCCCCTCCCTCCGGGTCAAAGGTGTGTAAAAGCAAGAACAGAACAGAGCAGAACAGAACCCCAAGAAAAATAATGCACCTACTGTATTAGTTCAGAATGTTATAACAATAAAAATAGAATAACTATAACCAAAATAAAATATGTTCTTTCCGTTAGGGAAACTACAATAGTAATGCCAAAAGTGATAGCTCAAGATGATGAAAGACAAACTGGCGTTTAGAATGTGTGTACTATATGTAGTAAGTTCGTTCGAGATTTTCATTTACCACCCAGTAAAGGGAGTATATTTATAACGAATTGGGCTTGCGCTTTGAATGAGACTTTTTCCTTTAAAAAACGTCACCTCCTTACAATTTCATGGTAAATAAATATTGAGAAATTTTTTGTTCAGTGCGAATCGCTAAAAAGGTATTTTAATTGAATAAAATCGTGGCGACCCCCTCGGGAACCCCTGACTTAAACCGTTCACAGCACAATGCTCGGCTTTTATAGTAATCAACGTATATTTGGTAAAGCAATCGAGATCTCTCTGGTAAATTTTTAGCGAGATTACGGTAAAATTTCCCACACACACTATGTTCTTGAAATTATTTTTATTTATAACTTTGCCTCGAACCAGATGAATAGTTAGTATAGCTACTCAGTTCAGCGGGTGTAGCTACACGACTAATGATCATAGCGGAACAGGACAAATGTAAAAATTTGTTGTCGAAACCAGAAGTGATAGCGTCCCCTATTCATCGGTTGGCACGGTATTTAAAAAGTTCGGTCTTTTTTTTATCACGCTTTGAAGGTATGCACTTTTTAAACTAGTTATCTCAAGGGCAGTATAGTATGTAGCATATACTGAATGTTTTATAAAGTCAGAATCAGTTTTCGAGCCTCTTATTTCCATCAAAACTAAGCAAAATTTTTTTTTTGTCCTAAAAATGATTCAACTAATATACAAAATGATCCGAAGAATATGACACAACCGCTTTGAAAGGGAAAATTAAAAGAATTCCTCCTTGAAGATCAGGATGCAGCAACGACTGAGGAAATCACACCATGGCGCGATTTTATTTTAGAAATAAAAAAATGCAAAAACACAGTGAATAAGACTACACCCATGAAATTTCGACATTAATATCTGTTGTTCTGCTTAAATTTATCATTATTGACTTTATGTGCAGTTATTCATGACGGGAGTATTTTTAACTCAAATCATTTATCGAAAAAGGGATGAATATTTTTAGATTACCTTTTAAATACGTTTAAGTTTTGTGTTCATATTCTGTTAATTTTAGCTACAATTTAAAGCTTGAAGCTGAAAAGATATATTTAGAATCAACTTTATTTTTTTTTTAACTTTGAGACATAATTTAAGAAATAAGCATAATTTCTTTCTTTTTTTTACATCCGCGATCAGCCATGCGGGAACCGCTCTTAATAAGCAAGAAGACACAAGTAGAAGATTTTTTAGAGTTCACTTCCACTTTGAAAGGAAGCCAAAGATCTAAGCGCTAATACTCTTCATTTCACAAATTGTTGTGATCCATTTAAGCGAAAATTTAAGATGAGAAAGTTTCGTTACGCAGAAAAAAAAACTCTTTCCCATAAAAGGGTAAATAAAGATGTATGGAGAAACTTTTCGTTATTTTCACTTGTGTATTTTATGCTCTGGGATATCTTAGGGGGGAAAGGGGGGAAAGACCTCCAGAAATCGTTATGGCCCCTTCTATAGTTACCAAAATGAATCTTAAAATATAATCATTCCTTTACAAAAATATCACTTTTAGGTTATCTATATATTTAAGTTGCTAAGCCGACTTTTTGGGCAGTCCGTGAGAGAAAACTACTGCCTCCATTTACTTCATTTTGGTCTTAAACGAAAGATTGTAATCTGTAGATTTGTCAAATTTGGTTTTTGTAACCGCAATTTCTATTAATTAGCGATAATTTACAATTAAAAAATTTATTTCTGCGCATGCTCAGTGGCATGTTTAAATCTGGCTTTAGAAACTCACTGTTTCTGCACATGCTCAGTGACATGTCTTAATGATAAAGACGTTTATTCCGAGCAATTTCTCTAGACCTATCTCTGCCATTTTTATTTTAATTATAATTATGTTTGGGAAATATAAGATTAAACCTGATGAAAGTTGTTTAATACGAGCTATTTAATTAGCGATAATTTACAGTTTAAAAAATTGCTTTATGCGCATGCTCAGTGACATTTTAAAATCTGACTTTAGATACTCTCTAAGCAAGAGGCCTCTTAAACACATTAATTTGTTTCTGCGCATTATTATGTTTTTCAACATTTGGCAATGATGTGTTGAGTATAATTTGTGTATTAGTACGTTTATTTACTATCTAGCTGTCATATTTTGACGGGTACCAACTAGTTAGATTTAAGATGCATGTAAACATAAAATGCAAAACTCTACGTATTTTTAAAAAAAAAGTATTAATAATATACATATTTTACGTATGCTTGGGAGTTCTACTTGACGAAAATTATATATGAATTCACAAATAAACTCACAATCCGTACGTTATTAAAAACAATAAATCTTTTAAGGTACACAGCTCGCGAATGTTTGGATTAATTTATAAAGTGAGTTAGTACTTCTCACATGAAATGCACATGCGAAATACACTGCGGGACATTAAAATTGCAACACCAGGAAGGAAAGCAAATAACAAAACTTTCCTCATTGTACATTGTAAGGTTTACATAAGATTCGATTCACAATAATCGAATTTTTAGGTGAATAAAGTTAAAGAAGCCGCTTAAGATATGCTAATCGCGGCATACGCGGTTGGTATAAATACCAAGCAGCTAAATTAAAGAAACGGTGTGGAAGAGAGCTAACGAAGTGAGAGGAAGTGTTGAGAGAGGAGCTAGGTTGCTTCAAACCTACGCGAAATCTTGCTAGGCCCAAAGTCTAGTGAACAGCAGCGCTGGTTTGACTTTTAAGTATTGTGAGAATTTCAAACTATATTTCTTTGCAACATGTCTATACTGAAATAATATGCCTTGCATGAATGTTTATATAGTTCTTACTAGTAGTACGCAGCATTTATGTTGAAAAGCAAGCTTATGTGTCAAGTTTAAATAAACATTTTTTATTAATTTAGAACTGTGTTTGATTCTAATTCATTAGAGTACCCATTCTCTATAACGTATACAACATAGTAGGAAGAAAACATCATTAAATTTGTAGGCAATTTAGGGGTATACAGGGTCCGAAATTAGTACAACTACGGAATGGTTTTTTTTTTGTTAATTTACGTCATGCTGTCATTATCAGGTCATCCTCTTCCACAGTTATTCTATTCCTTTTTTTAAACACTTTCCGTGCTTTGTATAACAGGGGTCGCTCATTGTGGTATTGACAAGCCTTTCCTTGTTTCTGACCATTCAGGTCACCGATTCTACTTAGCAATAGCTAACGCCGGGCTTGCGTCACCTTTCGTAATGTGAATCCCCCTCCTTTTTTTGCTTCTTTACCACGTTTCTTGAAAGTTAAAGGTAAGATTTACATTACAGTTGCTTACCGGAATATTTGTATTGAGAAACTTAACTGAAAATTGGTTTTCAGGCCGAAAATAGTTAATGTAACATTTACAAAGTGTAAAAACTTATCCTCGTGCATCGAAAGCAGCATATGCAGTAACCTACACGATCCAAATTAACAAATTGGCCTTGCTAATCGTCCAGAAGTTAAATATACTATCCCATTATTCCTTAATAAATGCGCAATAATATGGTGTATAGTGTTAAAATCTTTAGCTAAGCCTTAATTAACTTTACTTTAGCATCTTGAAAGCTTACTCAACTAATGATATTTAGCAGAAAAAATAGAGACTAGGGTTTGTGCCCCAAACACTATTAAATATCATTTATTAAATTTATCTAATCAAAGGGCTCTTTAGATTAATCTCAAATTCATTGTAATTTGAATGTATGCAAAGTGGAGTGCGTCTTATCTTGCTGGGGAACTGAATTCTGAGCCTGCTTAGAATTCATAAGCAATTACCAGAGAGACTGTGTCACATTTCGGGACTAACAGTCCTTAATTACATCTTATTCATAACGGCATCATTTATTGGAGACACTAAGGGCATTAATAATGGAATTATCTTATACACTGGCAATAAATCAATAAGCTTTGTTCATCCGCATATTCGCACAAAAGTATATCTCAAGTGGTATTGAGGAACATGCTCCCTTCCAGTAAATTGCGCAAAGTTTAACGTTAAGTCGGGCATTGATTATTAATAGTGTTTATTCTTTACATGTCCCATTTCTAAATGATTAAAACTTCGGAACTGGAGATCCGTAAATTGTAAAAGAGTTTGGGTTTTAAATTCTAAAGGAGAACACCTTTTGAATACAATAAAATTAAAATTGTGGCATCACAATAGGTTGTTAAGGCAAGTCTCTGAGACTGTTCTGAAATTACTATTACTGAATTCATGACCAAGAAATACAGAGTCCTAAATATAATGAAAAGGCCAATTCTTTAAACAGAAACTCAACATGAAATTTTTTTTACAAAAAAAATTAAAAATTAAAGCATTACAACATATTCATTTAATTTAAGTGCAGATTCGCAACGTGCGCTGCCAGACCCATGGTCTCAACGGGAGCTTCCAAAAAAAAACACGTCTGCCTAGCTCGATGTTACATGACAATCTCTCTAAAATTCTCCAACTCTCTGGCTATCTCTCGGCTTGAAAACCTCGGCGGCGGCTGTCTGCTTGGAAATTGCTTTCCCAAAACCGGGGGGTCGGAAGATTATCGGCTGACAGCTCTTCTTAACGCCGAAACTTTATTACATTCCAGTGACAAAGTCGCATAGAGCTATCGCTAAGAAAGACGGCTTTACGACTGTGATGGGAGACTCTGCTGTTTTCCAAACAGTTACCCCCACAGCTTGCTAGAGAAACCGCTATGCCTGGGATTAACTTTCAGGCCAAAAACTCTGGTGGCATTTGTTGGTATCGTTTTTTAATTCCCCACAGAATTTTAGAATGCAGGGGTACGCATGGCTTGTGTTTTTTAAATCTAGCAGCTGTGGAAGGCTCTTCGCAGGAATTATTGAACAATTCAACCACAAATTTGTGGTTGAATTGCACAATAATTTCTACACCATCAACTTAAGAAGTTAGTTTATTGTACAAATTAAATGATTTTCTTTCAGAGTCGCCGTCCAAAATAAGATCTCCTTCTTCCAAAGCTTCTTGTTGTCCGTCAATATCATCGGGCTCAGTCTCCGCCTCTCTTCTACGTGGCTGTTGCTCGTTCGACGAACTTTTAGTGAATTATAAAAAAAAGATGGTTGCACTGAGGAATAAACTGAAGCATCTCTTGCAAATTCTTGTACTTGTTTGCATTTATTTCCCGGAGAATTTGTTTTTAGGGTTGCTTGACAGCAAGTGATCGCGGACTTTTGTACAGGCTTAGGCTTCATGTTGTATACAGAGAAAGGCATGAGAGCGTTGAATGTATTCTTGTAAAAAGGGAGAAGGGCTCTGACTTTAGAAGCCTTAGCCATTGCATGTTCCCTTTGACTGTTTTAACGTAGTTTTTTCTGAACAGTCTAAGGACATGAACTCCTCGTTTTCCATGATTGCCACCGAAAATCTCTTGGACGGTTTACCGACTATTTCCATCCAACCTTGGGACACAAATATCCCTCTAATTGATAATCCTCGGGCCCGTTCAACGACACCAAAGATTTTATCACATTTCGTTGTAGGAGTGCCCAGACATAAGGTACTTATGATCTACCTTTTCAATATGTGGGATTTTAACTATAAACAACCAGAACTTAGCAGTGTACCGACTTTTGTTTTAGCCCTCTGCATTATCACTAAACATAGTCATTATTTTAACAGTTGCCGGAAGAGTTTTGATAAATTTCAAAAATACTTCTTTGAAGACACCATCAGTATAACGAACAAAATAGGTTAGAATGACATATTAAATTGGAAAACACAGGTATGTAACAACTGTCAATGTGGAACGCATAAAGTTTGGTGATCAAGTGATACGAAGTGTCAGTTATTCCCCTTGACCTCAAAACGGAGCAACTGGTTTTTCTAGTAGTTAATTTTGTCGCTGCTAGATCGCAGCACAGGAAAACATTTATTTATATCCCTTGACCACCAACATTTCATATGTATTAAGTATCCATAACCACACTTAACTGAATTCTTTTAAAATGCCACTTATACCCCTTGGCTTCTCACGCCATCAGATGATATATGTCTGACATTCAATATTGCTTTAATATAAATCAACCAGTTTTGATATTAATATTCTGACCGAAATTAAAAAATATTTTCTGCTTTAGAAGCTACACAAATTGAAAATTTGTAACTCTAAAGGCAGAAATCCAAAGAAAGATTTCAGAGCTGTTACTTGCTCTCTGAGTTTGATTGTACTCTAATTAGTTATGGATGTTAGTATTTTTTCGGAATTTAAAATAGAGGGATTTAGGTACTGGGACTGTTCTAGGTTTTAGTATGTTATTTTTTAAACGTTTGTCATTTTATTTCAAAATTATTTATATTTAGTTTTAAACTTATGTCAATATTTAGTTTTAAACTTATGTCATTTTTAAGTGCTTTTTTAAATTCAAACCAGTGTTCCGAGTTTGAGTTTGCGTTTGAGTTTGAAATTTAAATATTTGTGTTGAACAATGTTTTAAAATATATTTTTTGGTATTTTTATGATGTTATAACCTCATCAAAAATACCCGTGGGTTAGGCATTCTGGATATACCACGTTAATAAAAACGCGCCAACATATTTGTTTACGCATTGGCGAGAAAATTACATATAAACACCGAAAATGCACCGATATCGGTTTAAAAAATTTAAGATATTAGACGGTGTCCCACAAACCCTATTCGTTCCATCTATACACAAGACAACATGATGTATTTAGATCTTGAGAACTACAATTCATAACAACAGTCGGCCAGAAACATTGATTGGCTAAGCACACAATGTTTTTAATCGTCTTTTATCTAAACCAGGGATTCCCAACGAGGTCCAGGTGAACCCCTTGGGGGTCGATGGAGGTTTAAAAAGGGTCTATAGTATTCCAGGGGTCTATTGAGGGTCTGATAAATTTTTCTGTTTAAAAATTTAATTTAATTTTTTAAGAATGTAATTACTAGATAATATTCGTTTTAAAATGTATAAAAACGGATTTGCATTGGGCGGAGTGATCCACGCATCGAAGCTCATGACATTTTTGTATATTCCTGGAATGTCGCCGACGGCTTTTATTTGTGTACGAACACTAGGCAGAACTGGGGAAATCCACTGGACCTTAAACAGAACATGGGTCCTCCTCCCGAAGAAACTAATCAGAAGAAGTTCCGTTTTTCTCTTGGTGATGTTTGTTCATTTACAATCTGTGTGTCTCAAATCTTGTTTATATTTATGAAACTAAAAAGAAAAATAGTACAAAAATAAAAAATTAACCTAATGGACAATTTTTTCTAAATTTTTGTTCATATTCATAGTCAAATTGTTATCTTTAAGTGTTTTAAGTGCAATTATTAGTATCATAATTATGTTGCATGCTGTATATTATAGAGAAAAAAGTGAGGGGGGTCGATGAAGGAAATCAGTCTTTCAAAAGGGGTCGATGTATGAAAAAAGTTTGTAACCCCTGATCTAAACTAAGATTGGAGTTACTTGAAATATCGCCATCAAAAGTTTCACCGTATTTTTTTATATATTTAAATCTTTTCAAGCCCGAGGTTTATCTCATCCTTTTGCAACATTCATCAAAAAAAAATTATAACATGCAAGAAAACCAAAACAACAATTTAACTGTATAAGGATAAAATATCTTTTCAAACGGTGCCCACAAACTATGATTAAATGAAACATTGTTTCAAGATAAGGACAATATTATTGAAGCGTTAAAAACAATGCTTATTAATAAAAATTATCCTGATAAGTTTATCAGTAAAGTAATTAGTAGTTTAAGATATACATACTGAAAAGTAGTTTGTAATGTTATAAAATGTAATGTATGACACATAAATATTAATGAATAAATAGTTTTATCCATACAATTACTATAATTTATAATACATAAAAAATAAATTCATTGAAATTAATAATTATTAAAATTAAGTAGCATAATCACTTTTAACAAACAGATAAATGAGATAAATTTAGGTATTAAATATCTTATTCTAATTTCAATAAATACTGATAAAATAATCTCTCTATTCTAAAAAAAAGTAACTCCCGCCGCCGCCGCCACCGCTGTCTAAAGCTTGTCATGCTGTCTCCTCCGAAACCGCTGGGGGTATGGGGTCAAGACCGATACCAATAGATGCAGAAAAATGTGGGGAACAAAGTTAGACATGTCTCATCTTCGTCGGACTTTAAGTTTTTTTTATTTTATGTTTTGTGGGAAAAAATTGACTTTTTCATTTTTAGATTACGATAACTCGACAAAAATGATTGTAGAATTTTGATCTTTTTACAATCTAAGACTACAGACATTTCTGTTTCAAACTAGACCTCATTTGTTTAAAAATATTTTAAAACAGACTAATATTTTCATCATAAAATGAAACCCAGTTTTTCAAGAAATATTGACTTTTTCGTCTTCAGATTAAGATAACTCGCCAAAAAATAATTGTAGAATTTTGATCTTTTTACAATCTAAGACTGCAGACATTTCTCTTTTAAACTAGACCTCATTTTTTAAAAAAATATTTTAAAACAGACTAATATTTTCATCAAAAAATGAAACACAGTTTTTCAGGAAATATTGTCCCGAAAGTGGTTATAATATCGATGCTCCTCGAGTTTATTCTTATAAAGAAAATATATACATCATCTGGAAGCTGAAAGCTTTCTTATTCATATAAACCTCATTTCAAGTCTATATCTTAAATTTTCGATTTTTAATTGAATTTTAAAGCTGAAACAGTGATGATTCATCAGTGATTCGCCTTCGCATAAGGATGACAACAGTAAATGGATGGAAGCTGTTGCATAGCCCGAGAATCACCCCTATGTATCTTGCTATTATCAACTTATTCATTCAACTTACTGTGCCATGATTGGCGCTGTGCTAGAGCGCGCTGCTCGTATGCGATAGTCCACATTCCGTCCCGGTGGACGCTTATTTTTACTAATTATTCTAAATATTTGAACTTTATTCTTTCAATTCTTATTTTATTTTTTATTTTACTGATCTGAAGAGGGCTTAATTTTTCTATTTTTATTTTACTTCTGAGCACATATTTTCTGATATACATATCTTACTACTAGAGGTAAAGTCGGAAGACCATGGCACACGAACAAACTCAATATACCTTGACCTTGACCCTAACAGAGAAGCGAGCGTAGCGAGCCTAGGGGCGAAGTACCTAGTGTAATCAACAAAAAGAATGTTACTATTATTCTGTTAATATAGATACAAATTGAATTAGACTTAAAATATTTTCCTAAATTTAAAATGCCATAATTAAGATTTTTTTGCTTAAAAAATATCAGTTTTGAAATGACGTATGTCTCTGGTATATTGTTTAAATATTAGAAGTAAACGACCTGTTTCTTTCCGTTCAACAGACTTTTAGGTTGTAACCTTAACTTTGGACCCGCGTGATCGGGCGGGAAGCTCACGTGTAACTTGATTCATGTTTCTACGCATGACTAATTTTTGTGGAAGAATGTTCCAGCGTTAGTATATGTTTCTATCACTTTTCAACTGGCAAAATTTTAAAGTGGTTAATACACTGGAATTCCCGATTGTGGTGGACGATGATCGAATAGCTAGGGCACTCGCATTCTCTATCAGAGTCTGTGGGTCCGAGCCCCACTCGTAGTATGGACATTTGTAGCCGTTCGAAATCAGCTTTAACACTTCAGCGGGCACGCCCGTGTACAAAGTGCAACTTTTGGTAATTTTGAATGGTTTGTTTTTACATGTAAGGTTTGAATGTTCTAAGCAGTTTCTATTTATAGCTACACACTTTCTAATGCAGGTCTAATTTTCTGACCCTTGTATTCCTCTCCATTCATTACTAGTCGTGATTTAACTGTGGTAAACCAGCGATTATACTGGATTAAAATACGACAAAAGCAGAAGTTGATGTAGCCGATCGAATGTGCAGCTATTACACGATATCCCGCATATCACGAAGATGGACAATCTCATTGTGTTTTTATGTTTCAGAACATAATAGGAATCAACCCGCAAGTTGTCCTTAGATATAAAGCCTTAGAAATAAAGCGAATGTATCTGCACTATTTGGCCTTTAATTATATATATATCTCAATATTATCAACATGTTACATCTTGTCATAAAACGCAGAATTATTATTTTCAGTGTGAAAAAAAAGGTTTATTTCAAAAGGAATAATCTAAGTTGAAAGAGACGTTGCACTTTGTGCGACGCGCACCTGCTGGTGTCCAAAAAAAATTGGCGTGGCACTAAAGGGTTAAGCAGAAGGTCCCGGTCTGATTAGCCACCATGTAGAAAAAATGACCGTAGCACTCCAAACCAAACCAAACCGGACTCTCCACCCTAATCAGGGCATGAGAGAACAGATATTCCAAAATTACTGATAATCATAAAACACCGTATAGCTAAAAGTTAAGTTGTCGATAAATTTTAATTCAACAGGACACAGCTCACAGATAAGTCTTCTCTTATAGATGACGCTACAGGAAAGTTAGTGCTAACTAACTTTCCTGTGCCCCCCCCCCTCTGGGCGGCCCTGGTTCTAGCCCATAATGGCTTTTAATAGCATCACAAGGGTCGGAATCTGACTTGGCTTAAGGACCGGTCCCGTAATTTTGAACCGAGTCAAGTGACGAGACCGGGACACTTGACCCAGCACGTCCAGAGGAAAATTTGAGAACTTGGAGGACATTGCAGCCACGACAGATTTTTCGCGCACGATCCGCCGTTGGTGTATGCGGAAGTGGATTTGTCAGCGACCGGGATCGAACCAGAGACGTTCAGATCAGTGGCTCGCTGCCTTTTCCAACCGGGCCTCTTCGCCCTTATTAGTAAGAGAAATAATTTTAAACAAGATGTGGAGATATCGGAGGTCATAGTGTTAACTTTAGCATCAGCATAGCTCTGTGAAATTATTAAAAAAAGCACCAGTTAAACATGTTCTAGAAAAATACAGCCAATCCTGTTTTTGTGCGGTTGATAGAGACCGCACAATTTTTTTTCAGAAACTTCATAAATAGCTATACTTTTTAACATCATATGAAAGATTTTTTTTATGCGGTGGAGAGAGACCGCATAATTGAAGTCTCTTTTAGAAAATATGTAAGCTTTCCATACAAAATAAATAATACAAAAGAGAAAGTGCTTTCCAAACAAAATAAATGACTATATTACACATGGAAACATTAAAAAAAAATTTAATTTCTCATTTTAATCATGGATAATAGGTAGGAAAATGGCTGATGCAATATATACATACACACTGTTTGAAAAAAAGTGATGCCAACACTATTGAGATTGACCCAAGCTCGCGACGAACTTACATATGGCGAACAGAATCTCGATGCATGTTCATATATCCCATTAAAAGCAAATTGCACAAAAATATCACCCCTAAACAGGGTTGACTGTATAGTGTAACAAAATATGTTTAACTTGTAATAAAAGGAAATATCCCTCATGCAGAATATATATTTGATTTATCTGAGCCAGAAGACACAATAACCTATTCTGGCTTCTTAAAACATACACGATACACTATTTATATAATACCCTTGTCGGCAGATAAATTATTAATTTCGAAAACTGCATGTATAATTTAAAGCTAGAAGTCATGAAAAAAAAAATAAAACGTAAATAAAGAAATAAATTATGAGGGTTGTTTTTTTATCATCAATGGATTTTGATCTCCATCTAAAATAATTTAACCTCTTTTTGCCTTTTTTCCCCTGCAAACAAAAGAACTATGACAAGAAAAAAATCTAAACGAACGAAATACGCTAGTTTGCTTTTAAGCCTAGTGATATGTTATTAATTTTCTTAATGTGTGGGTGTGTCAATTTAAGCATTGTGGGTATGCTAATTTACTTCTTTCATTACATACAATCGCTTCCTCGCGAGGAATGTTAAAATGCTCTATCCATCCGAACCAATAAGTTTCATATTATTAAAAAGAATGCTTAGAAAATTTCAAAAACATACAAAGAAATCCATTAATTGCGGAAGCATTCTAATATCCAAATAGCGGTACACCTCGTTAATTCTAATTTTAAAAAAAACCCGCAAACTGAAATAATTAACTAAAGAAATCCATCTACATTAAGAGAAAGCTGTTAGATACATCTCCATACATTTAAATTTCAGTGAATGATGAGGATGCATATTTGTAATTTTAAAATTTTAAGTGCTAAAATTATGCAACGTTTTCCTTTCATTTTCGTGAATTTTATTAATATTTATAACCAAGCATCCTCTCTTAATGATGCACGGACTTGAAAAACATTTCAGACTTTTTTTTGACTGTCGATTCGCCAAGAGATTTTAGCCTTTGAAATATGTGATTCGTGACGTATAACCGCCTCAAAAATGAATTCATAATGCACTGAATTGTAATTAATTTCCTTAAAATGTACACATGTTTCGCATATTTATAAGATAGAAATAACTTTTTACATATTTCACCTGAGGTAATTGTTTGAAATATTAACTATTACCGTGAATAGATTTTAAATAAAACCATTTTTTGCCGCATTAAGCAGTCTTGTGATATCCCGACTTTTTAGAATAAAAATTTAACGTTTTTAGATGGCAATTTACATGTTATTTAAAACTTTTGTTGTTATGTTTAGTTAACTTGTATCTTGCTGTTAGAAATCACACCAGCAGGGGCAACCGGTTTGGATGTAATGCCTTTAGTTCTTGGTACATAAAATTTAGTAATATAAGTTGACTAGCTGAAAACCCGCACTTTGCTACGGAGTACATTCAAATTTAATACAACGGTCAATGTATGCAATTAATGCCAAAAATATGTATAAATATATTTATAAGAAATACAACGATCAATGTATACAATTGATGTAAAAAACGAAAAAATGTATTTATAAAAACATCGTAACGGATATTTTTATAGACAAAATAATGCAGAAGAAAATATTCAAATTAAATCTAATAGAACATACTAAAGAATGTAGTACAGTTAATATAGTAAAGTTTGAGGAACATACCTTTTACTGTATTTTAATATTTTTTTGGATAATTTCCAATCGTCTGCCGCATGAGCAAGAAAAAAATATTTTTGTCTATTTCATTGTTATGCACGTGACGATAAATTAATTTAAAGTACCAGAAAAGGAAATCACGTGATCAGCATGTAATAAATTAAATTCTAAAAATTAATCTTTAAAAATTCACCAAAAATCAAAAAATGGATTTAAAGATTCGAAAAAGATTTCATTTTAATAGAATTTTTATGATTTTTCTTGTGATATAAATTTCATAACCCTCAAATTATTACTTTAAATGCAAACTTTAAAGAATGTTACAAAAACAGCGTAAAAATTTAATTTATAAAATCTAAGAAGAATTTTTCAAAAATCTTTCTTAGTGCACCCCTACACTATAAGAAGAATCGCTATGTAAAATTTCAGCCCTTTAGGTCCATCGGTTTGGTCTGTGCGTTATATGTCATTCTGTCAGTCCGTCAGTCAGTCAATTGCGGAACTGTTTTATATATGTAGATTAGTATTTAGAACTCAAGTTTCTACCAGGAACTATAAAGTACTAGATAATTTTTGAAGCTGATCCATTTTTGAACAGTTTGCATAGAAATCAAAAACGTTATGAGTGCAGAAATAAATTGCGGTAGCAGGCGTATGTTTGAACGTAGGATAAATCTTGGGGTTTGGGGGGTTTGAGAAATGAAACGGTGGTTACAGTCAGAGACTGCATTTATCTAATGCCTATATTACACTATCAAAGTTCTTTGACAAAGATCTTTTATAAAAGAAGTTTGGCGAGAAATATGACAGTGTAATGCCTCAACTTTGATAAAAGAACGTTTATAAAAGTTCTTTTATAAAAGTTGGGCTCTTCGTCAAAGTTTTATAAAAGATTCCGGTGCCCGGTTGTTATAAACAATATTTCGAACAATAGCGTGTGTGGAAAATGCGGCAGATGAAGAAAAAGATTTCTTTTCAAAATAATTTTAGCTCTAATTAAAAATTGCGTACTAATGATAAAACAGAAAAACACGAAAAATATTCAAAATGAGTATGTTAAAAGACACGTAAATATTTCGAAGCAAAAGAATTAGGATGCTGAAGTTTTGCATGGTGCTTATTCTTAAGCTCTACGTACCCACCAAGAAATATTTTTAAAAAATACAAATTTTAAGGGGTTTAAAAGGGGCTTAAATCCCTCCGGCTATAAAAATCCCAAACTGCATGTTTGGAACCATAGAGCCTAGGAAGCTGCAATTTTGTATGGTGGTTTCCCTTAAGCCCTATGTGCCCACTAAAAAATCTTTTTGAAAAATTCAAATTCTAAGGGAGTTAAAATGGGCTTAATCCCCCCCTATAAAAAACCCTTGGTATCTTTTGAACCATTCAAAATGAGTATGTTAAAAGACACGTAAATATTTCGAAGCAAAAGAATTAGGATGCTGAAGTTTTGCATGGTGCTTATTCTTAAGCTCTACGTACCCACCAAGAAATATTTTTAAAAAATACAAATTTTAA
The DNA here is from genome assembly GCA_907164885.2 of Dolomedes plantarius. Taxonomy (NCBI): domain Eukaryota; kingdom Metazoa; phylum Arthropoda; class Arachnida; order Araneae; family Dolomedidae; genus Dolomedes; species Dolomedes plantarius. Next base: position 40,426,140 of record OU015495.1, read on the forward strand.
GGGGTTTAAAAGGGGCTTAAATCCCTCCGGCTATAAAAATCCCAAACTGCATGTTTGGAACCATAGAGCCTAGGAAGCTGCAATTTTGTATGGTGGTTTCCCTTAAGCCCTATGTGCCCACTAAAAAATCTTTTTGAAAAATTCAAATTCTAAGGGAGTTAAAATGGGCTTAATCCCCCCCTATAAAAAACCCTTGGTATCTTTTGAACCATAGGACCTAGGACGCTGAAATTTTGTATGGTTGTTCCCCTTAAGTCATAGGTATACACAAATAAATCTTTTTAAGAGCTCGAATTTTAAGGGGTTTAGCTTCCTCCACACCCCCAAAAAATCACATTGTATCTCTGAAACCAAAGGGCCTAGAAGCTGAAATCTTTTATGGTGGTTCCCCTTAAGCCCTAGGTGCACACTAATAAATATTTCTTTAAGAGCTCGAATTTATGGGGTTTAGTCCCCCCTCCCAAATAAATTTTATAAAAGATCTTTGTCAAAGAACTTTGAGAGTGTAACAGGGATATTTTGAGCTCATAGCATTTCATTAATGTATAACTTTTATAAAAGATGCATATAATTTCTATAAAAGATGTTTGTCAAGGAACTTTGATACTGCAATATAGGCCTAAGTCCTATAAAAGTAAGGTCTATAAAAGTAAGACCCACAAGAGGAGAAGTTTTAATTTCCTCACTATCACAGTATTTAATTCTAAGAATAAAAACTAGAATTTTCTCTCTCTCTCTCTCTCTATCTATCTCTCTCTCTCTCCCTCCAGAGAGAGAAAGAGAGAGAGAGATTGATTTTAAGCACCTTTCTATGAAGCTATCTTTATATATAAAACGCGTAGGTATGCGGCACAAAAATCGACGATATTTCTACACTCCGAATGGCAACGACTGCAACTACCGGATGTAAACATTAGTGGCCGTCCGCAATTTGCAACCGCGTGTCAACATAGATTTAAGCACTGAAATCAGAATTACTCGAAAGCAAGCTGCACGATCCAGTGAAAATTGGGAACAGTCTCAAGAAAGAAAACGAAGAACAAATAATTCATTAAGAGAGAGGCGTGAAAGAGAGAGTATAAATGATCGCGAGGTTAGGCTTATCCGTAACCGGCATAGCAACCGACAGCCAGTAATAGCTAATTTCTACACCTCTTTCAGTACTTGCTGAATTTTTACTCCATTTTATAAGTGAAGAAATTTTTAATTATTTGATACGATTAAGTGTAGATATCTGAATTGTGAACAATAGTACATACAGAGAGTGATGTAATCTACATTATACTTTAGTACTTGCTGAAATTTTATTCCATTTTTTTTAAGTGACAAAATGTTTCCCCAATAATTTCTTATTTGATGTAATGATAAAGTGTAGATATCATAATTTTGAAAAATAGTACATACAGAGAGGGGTGTAATTTTAAAAATCATCGGTGTTGGATTTCTCAGTTTAACTCTGTTCTGAAGTAATGGAAATTCATATTTTTTAATCACGATGTTTTAGAATCAGCCTTATGAAGAATACCTCTTAACAACATATATTTATAATGACAGGTAATGGTAAAATTCCTTACGTATGTTACTTTCAGTTGAGTTGTTTTGCAAAAGAAAATATAAAAAATAAAAGCCACCATGTTGGTCACGCAACGGCTAGTTGAATTAATAAATCATGCTATAGAAACTTTGTCTAAAAAATGACAGTAAAGAAAACTCGGACGACCTAGAAAGAGACCACCATCGAAGATACAATTGAATGGTAATAATAATATCCTTAGAAGTAATAAAAATTATTTTCTCCATTACAAGGTTTTAAATATACAAAAAGGTGGTACTGAATCAGTGAATCATTAACTTCCCATTTATTTATTATACTAGCTGAAAACCCGCACTTCGCTACGGAGTACATTCAAATTAAATACAACGGTCAATGTATGCAATTAATACCAAATAAATAAATAAATAAATAAATAAATGAATGAATGAATGAATGAATAAACGAATCGAAAAGGATATTTTTATAGACAAAATAATGTAGAAGAAAATATTCAAATGAAATCTAATAGGACATAATAAAGAATAACAGTACAGTTAATATGGTAAAGTTTGAGGAACATAATATCTACTATTGTATTATTATATTTAGTTTTGATAATGTCCAATCATCTGCCGCATTAGCAAGAAAAAAATATTTTTTGTCTATTTAGTTGTTATGCACGTGACGAGAAATTTATTTAAAGTACCAGAAAAGAAATCACGTGATCGGCATTTAATAAATTAAATTCTATAAATGAATCTTTAAAAATTCACCAAAAATCAGAAAATGGAGGTAAAGATTCGAAAAAGATCTCATGTTAAAGGAATTTTTATGATCTTTCTCATGATATAAATTTTATAACCCTCAATATATTATTTTAAATGCAAACTCAAATAAAGTTACTAAAACAGCTTAAAAGTTTTATTTTAAAAAATCTAAGAAGTTTTTAAAAATCTTTCTTAGTGCACCCCTACACTATAAGAAGAATCGTCATAGAAAATTTCAGCCCTTTAGGTCCAGCGGTTTGGTCCGTGCGTTGTATGTCAGTCAGTGCGTCAGTCAGTTACGGAACTGTTTATATATATAGATTATAAATTTATTGGTAGTTAAAATACTCCTTGAATTCACTGGTAGCCAGTGACGACCAGAAACTGGTGACTCCTACAGAGACATACTTATAAACTAACGTACTCAAGTATACAAATAAGTACAATTTTCCTTTAAAAACGTGGATTTGGAATTTAAAAAAAATTTCAAGAATATAGAAATAAAAGAATCATTCTATGGTATATCCTTTCAAAAAATGTAAATTTTTGTTGATTAAAGGTAAAATGTTTTACTGTTATCGAATTTCGAAACCCATTCTTACCGGATGTAATCTCACGGGTATATTCCAGTTTTGAGAATGTAACCTCTGGGAAGTTAAAAACAGAACAATATAGCATATTGTCTCTTCACAGAGACATGCGCGAATGTAATTTGGCTTACTTCCGTTCATTTCCTCAAAGTTTTCATCCATTTGTAAAATAAAGTTCAAATAAACAGAATCAAATTATTAGTTAAATGGACTGTAGTTGGTTAATTTAATTCTCTATATATTCAATTAAATGAAACTATCTTTCATAAAACAGTTACTTCGTCATTAGATATCTCTAAATAACATTTAAAAAGGTTTATATGAATAAAACTTTATAATTGGGCTTTTAAAATAATTAAGCACACATTGTAATGTATTTTGTTTAATTTTGGGGAATGAGAAACTTTCCTTTTCAGAATATTTGAATTTAATTTTTTTTCTACATGGCTATCTCCTATTCGAGAAAATGTAATTATTGCAAATTGTTTTTTCAAACTTTTCTAAGGGAAGAAATATTTATTATCTCCGTTTACACTAATTGAATCTACTCAAATATATCTTGTACTGCAAGTATCAATATTTTTTAATTATAAATTTTAAAAACCTTACATCCCTCATAAAAAGAAAATTTTTATGCCATAGTTAGCTTGGTAAATATAACATCTCAATCTCCCTATATCTCATAGTTGATTGTTCTCATATTTTCAAAAGATCTGTCTGCATATATAATTAATAATTTTGAAAGATACCTATATTTGAAATTTTATTCATTGTAATGAATGAAATGTTATAAAAATCAGACAAGGCATTATATTTTGTAATTTATATTTATATATTCTACGTCACGTGTGATAAAAATATATGTTTTGAAGGAATTTAATTTTATTTGAAGTTCATGAGCAGCAACGTAAATACGAATTAAAAAGTATATCGCTGAGAAATTATTGCTTTCGTCGATACAAATGAACTTTTCTGTATATATTATTGTATATTTTTGTAAATGTATATATTACTGTACATTTTTAATGAAATGTTAGATAAAAATAAAACTTTAGATGCATTGAGAAACTCCCACGCCATATCACATTTTATACTTTCATTATCGTCATCTCTCCGTATGTCATCTTTTTTTTCTTCTTTTTGTCAAGTTATTCCAGAATTAATATAAGGAACCTATTTAATAAAGTTGTTACTACACTATGAAAATTTGTCATATATATTGCTCAAACGAAACACTATGCACATGCCATGAAAGTTTACTCTAAAAATTAAATTCGTTTTTAAGAGTAATTTATTTAACATAAAATATAAATAATGGAAATCGAAATATCCTGGAAAGAAATTATAGTTAATTGTTTATTTTAAAAAATTCATCTTCCATTTTCATTTTTTGGGGGGGTAGTTTTTCTCTTTTCGTATTACATTAAATCGATATTTTGGGTTTATATACCGAAGAAATACATTTGATAAGATAAAGAGTTATAATTTATATGTTTGAAATAATAAATTATTTTACTTTGTTGTACTAAATTTGGAGGTTGTAGAAAATTATTCAAGTTTTCTGATTTAGGTTGCCTAGCATTTCTCGGTGATTTATAGAAAAAAAAGGAAATTTAATCAATAATAGAGTTCACTCTCATTTTCCCGAAAAAGAAAAAAAAACTTTAGAACTTTCCAGAAATGAATCCAATTCTTTCAGAATTAAATCCACAAAAATTAAAAGTACCCGTGAAAGATGTGAGCAGAAATTGCTTGTAGCAGGAATATTTTTTCCTCATAAAACTTTCTCTAAATTCTTTCATTATTAAATCCACGAAAACTAAAAATTCCTGATAAAGATGAGTACAGATATCAATTGAAGCGGGAAATTTAAGAAGATAAGGAGCATATTTTAGAAGTTTACCGCAAAGTTTCTATTAAATATGCGTAACAACAAGTTTTTGTGATACGCACATTATAACAAGTTTGGAGATGCTTACAGAACTTGTAGACTTTAGATAAAAAACTGTTTTTTTTCTACACTTTTCAAGAAGAATTCGGAAGAAAGTTGACTTACCACTTTTCCAAATAAGTAAGGTAAAAGCACCTATAATAGGCCATGTCCCTATAATGGACCACACTTTAGAATTGTCGAGAAATTAAGGGTCTATTGTTACCTTAGGCAGTGGAAGTGGTGAGGGTCATTGGCTACTACCTGCGAGGATCCCTTAGCATTAGAATTCAGTTCATTCCTTTACTTTGAGCGAAGTGTAAGGTGTATTCTGCTAGAGAGAAGAAAATTTTTGTTTGTTTTAACGTTTGCTTAAGAAATCTGTTAAGGTAAGTGAATTTTTCAAAAAATTTTATTTAAGTACTATAATGCCTGTTTATTGACTTAAACTATTATTCATTACGATAGTATGTGTTATTCAAATTGTACAGTGATTAAATGACAAAAAACTTAAGATTCCATTGTCAAAATAGCGTGGCCCATCATGGGATCACGAATTGCTACACTGTTCCTGTATTGTGCCAGCCCGTGTACTGGTTCAAATTAATTTTTCGGAAATGTCAATATTTGCAACAACATACCAGCTGTGACAAGTAAAGCGGTACATCACCAGCAACATTAACCACAATTTTTAAGTAAATATAATTTTAGATGTTTAAGTTAATAAATTTATATTTCAGTCCTATTTCAGTTTTTATATATTTCGTGTAGTTGTACTGTAGTTATAAAATGAATAAACCGGTTTAAAAATATACATCATGTTTTTAGTTCCTTTTCTTTCCAATTTTATGATATTGTAGAATTGATTTTTGTTCCATAACAGATTAAATAGATGGCCCATTAATGTTGTAATTGGTGATATTGATGGCCCATTATTGGGCGGCCCATTATGGGTACATCGGATAAATTAATGGCCCATAATAGGTGCATCAAGTTGGTTATTATTTATGTATATATATTTTTTTATGAATGCACCCAGTGCGTTCGAATTGCTACTACTGTAGCATACTGGAAATATGGTCTTATTTTCCCAAGCCCCCACAAGTGCTTGAAACTTAGCTGCGTGTTTTTCAAGGAAAGTGTTGCTCGTTTCCACCAGTTCGGAACACGTGAGGGATTAAAAAACGTTTTCCCACAGATGCAGCCAGTAAAGCTGAAGTCCTAACGATTCTGGAATGCAATAAATTTACGAAGGAACTATCACCAACGTTTGCCGACCCCCTGTCTGGGAGAGAGTCGCTGGGTAGAACGCGCCCTGTGTGGACGTGTGTGTTTTCGGCTCTGTACGTTGTAAATCTACACGGGATTTTAATTGAATATGATGCACTGTTTAAATGTTAATTCTTTTTGTAAATAAATTTCCTCGTTAAGTTTTTGTTTTAAAAAATTGGCCTTCGCTTTTTATTTAGGACTCTGTCTTTCTTTGTTATGGATCCCATAGTAGTAATTATTAGCAACGCCTCAGAGAGTTTATCAGCCTTGTCGTGACGCCACAGCTTACCATTAATTGTTGATCAGCGGATGGGATCCGTATCTGTTTCTGAAAGCAGAGTTCAGTATGCCAAATAGCGGGTCATTTTCTCGGACCCATAGAATGTGTATATTTTAATACGCCGCCATAGCAGGGGAGGATCGTGGAAGTCATCGTGAGGTCATCGACCTAGCTTCGCAGTAGGGGAATTGTGATAGTACCCCGATGCTCCTGTGTTTTTCATGGTGCGGTCAAGAAGAGGTTGATTTTCAGAGATCTCTGAACCCCGTGTTTTCCCCGGCGCAGTGAAATTGAGTGTGTTTCGCCGTCTGATGCAGTTTTCGTTTTGTGTAGATTTGTGTTGCGGTCAAGATATTCTGGAAGTGAAAGTGTCAACGGTGTGAGCTGTGTTCGGAGATGACTCTTCTGCTGTTGCCTGCAAAAAGGAGTGAGTACTGCTTTTAGATACTCAAAGTTGTATTGTTTTTTTTTTGGATAGGTATTTTTCGGAAATAATTTTAAGTTTTAAGTTGTGATGAATTGCTGGAAAATTACATATCAGTGCAATTGTTTTGTTGGGACAAAAATAGAGTGTTTTGTATTTTTTTATATATAACATGTGAATTTCTTACTAGCGACGTTGCTGTATGAAGTGGTAGAAATTCTTATGGAGGGTAAAAACTACCCTGGTTGTATTGTTTAAAATGTTTAAAAAAATAGATACAATGGTATTTTTTTTCACGATAAATTTTTGAAACAGTTCTTATTGAGTTTTTGTTGTATTTGTGGGTAAGCTACATGTTGCAAACTGTTTCTTTATGAAAAATAAATACAGTGGTATTTGTTTTTCTCTTGATCATTTTTTAAAGCATGTATTGAGAGCTTTTGTACGTTAACTAACGTTGTTAATTAGAAGGTTCTAATTGTTTCCAAAGGTCAACTAAACTAGTGCCTTTGTGTGTTGGATATACAAACTGTATATTCCGGTTAATGCTTGTAGCGGTATAGGTGATAATTAGCGTTTGCTACTTGGTTATTAATTGAGTTTTTTTAAAAAAAGGTTGACTAAACTAGTGCCTTTGTGGAAAATATATAAGCTGTAAATCTCAATTATAGTAACAGGATAAACGATAAATTAATGACTTGCTATGTAGAAGTATTTTTTGTGTGTTATGGAATGTTAAAAAGGTTAAACTAATGTTTTGATTTTGGAAAAGTTATTATTGCATTTTTGAAAAGTTAATCTGAGTGTTATATATGAAAATTTTGGTATTTTGTTTGTTTATGTGTATGATTCCATTGTAAAATACATGGTTTCACGAAGAAAATTTAATTGAAGGTGTTTTAGTTATTTTGAGTTTTTTTTATTTTCCTAATTTGTGCTTATAAATTTGTGACTGATATAGTGTGTAAAAATGGCTTACCTAAGCAGGGAGAGAAAAGCAGATTTGAAAATTTTGGCGATGAGGTTGGGTCAACAGCCCGCCCCAGATGCTTTAATAATCCATCTAATTAAATTAATAGAGAGTAGTCCAAATTATGAGGAGAATTTTGTTAGGGGTCGTCTTGAGACCATTATGCAAGATAGATTACAGCAGGAAAAGGCTAGGGAAAGAGAGAAGGCGGAAAGAGATAGGATTTTTGCTAGTGAGAAAGCGGAAATATGTAGGATTTTTGCTATTGAACAAGAGCGAAGAGATAGGATTTTCGAATTGGAAAAATCTCGAATTATATCTCAAGCCCGTTTGGCGATCCCAGAATATCCCCAGAATACACTAAGGGAAACAGGGAATCGTGATTCTGAGCAAATAGAAGAGAGGAAGATGACTCAAGTAGACTCTGCAGATATTCCGCAAGCGGAAAAGCCGTCCGGGGGAAAAATAGGTTCTCAGTCCGAGAAGAAAGAGGTAGATTTTTGCTGTGAAAACAGTCGGGGAACGGACCCTGCTCCTCGAATTTCTGTGGAGGTGAAAGGGGAAAGTCTAGTTGAGTCTGGAAAAATTACGATCGAGGAAAAAAGAGGAAGTAACCTTGCGGTGTTCTGAAAACTTTCGGAGGTATCTGAGAAAGGCCAGCAGGGTTGCGTGGATAGGAAGGAAAATTTACTTCTAAGGCAGGAGGTTGATGAACCCGAGGAACACGACTCACGTTTAAAAGATAAAAACGAAGACTTAGGACAATTGTTAGTGATCCCGAAAGAATTAGAAAAATTCGGAATCGAAAGGGGACTAAAGAATATGAGAGAAGATGGAGAACATGAGAGTAAAAGGGTGTTAAGTTTGGAAAGGAATTTGGGAGAGGAGATAGAGATAGATGTAGAGATGGCAAATTCTGTGGTCGTTTCAGAAGCTGGAATTTCGGTTAAGAGATCACGGTTATCTGCAAGGGCCAAATTATCCAATCCAAAGAGTTCCGGTTTTTCTTTCGGGTTAGGAAGTAAACATCTTGTGTCGGAAGAGGTGATGAGGAAGTGCAAAGAGTTGATTTCGGAGGTAGATCGGTCGGGAGAGAATTTGATTCACTTGTATTTCGTTTCGGGTTGTAAGCCTGGAATGAGTTGCACTATGCATCCACCTGTGGTTCACATGGGCACCATGTTTTTGTATTTTTTAAGTATTAGTAAGTGGATAGCCCATGTTGAAAATCCAGATTAAATACACCGGAGGTTGATTTACCTTATATTGCTTGTATGTGTTATTAAATTGATTTTTTTTCATGCAATAGAAAGGTATATGATTGTTGTATTTTGGTATGTGTATTTAAGTATTTATTAGTATTATTTTTGTTTCTTATTAGTGAATGAATATTGATTTATGGAATTTAAGTGTTTTTATTGAGAATGACATCCCGTACAAAATAAATGCACTGAACGCGAATGTAATAGGTTATTAATTTTCAAAATTTTTGGTTATGTGCTTTGTTTAATTTTGTTTACAACTTGGGAGTTAAGAGTGGTGCTGTAAGAGTGGTGAGACGGACCAACTTTTTCTTCTGCGAAGAAAAAGTTTCATGGAGCAAGGAGGAGCTCTAGCATAATGGAAATATGGTCTTATTTTCCCAAGCCCCCACAAGTGCTTGAAACACAGCTGCGTGTTTTTCAAGGAAAGTGTTGCTCGTTTCCAACAATTCGGAACACGTGGGGGGGGGATTAAAAAACGTTTTCCCACAGATGCAGCCAGTAAAGCTGTCGTCCTAATGATTCTGGAATGCGATGGAACTGTCACCAACCTTTGCCGACCCCCTGTCTGGGAGAGAGTCGCTGGGTAGAACGCGCCCTGTGTGGATGTGTGTGTTTTCGGCTCTGTACGTTGTAAATCTACACGGGATTTTAATTGAATATGTTGCAATGTTTAAATGTTAATTCTTTTTTGTAAATAAATTTCCTCGTTAAGTTTTTGTTTTAAAAAATTGGCCTTCGCTTTTTATTTAGGACTCTGTTTTTCTTTGTTATGGATCCAATAGTAGTAATTATTAGCAACGCCTCAGAGAGTTTATCTGCTTTGTCGTGACGCAACACTACAGATGTAAGACTGTTATTAAAATGGCAGTTAAAAATTTGGACCAGTTTGATTTATCTATAGCTGTGAAAATTCAGATTTATTTCAATTTTTCTCTTAACCGGCCCATTACTGGTGCGTTTACCTTAATAAAGTTTAATTATTTTATGTATAACTAGCTAAATACCCGTACTTCGCTACGGAGTACGTTCAAATTAAATAAAATGGTAAATGTATGCAATTAATGCCAAATATATATATATATATATATATATATATATATATATATATACTCGTCAAATGTGAAACTGCAACACCATGAAGGAATGCGCGTAGCGATGTGAAAATTACAGGATTGGTAGATGTCATAGTAATATTCAAGTGATTAAATGCGCGTGCGCATCTGGTCACATGGTACCCAGTTTCTGGCTATAAAAGCCAGTAGCTGGCTCGCACTTTATATGCTAAAAATGACAGATTATTGTTGTAACGAAACTTGAAAAAGGGTAGAAAATGCCTCGGAGACATCAGCGAACTGAATACCAGCTATTATTGTCTGAGGAACGAGAACATAGCCTAGAACTACATGATCTCGGTTTGTGCTCATGTCGATGCGCGCAATTGCCAGTCGTCTTGGACGGGACGTCAGTACAATTCAGCGATGTGTGGCACGATGGACGCAGAACCATCAAAGAACACGGCAAAGAGGCAGTGGAATTTCCAGGTGCACATCAGATTGGACTGATAGGCAAATTCGACTAATGTGTTCTGGGGATCAGTTTGCCACGACAAGTCATATTCAAACCTACCTACCATTATCAGATGGGGCATCTGCCTTCTGCCAAACGATCCGTAACAGGTTGCATGAGGCAGAGATGCGCGCACGGTGGCCAGCCACTGGGATATCTTTAACCACTTAACACAGGGCTGCCCGTATGGTTTGGTGTCGACGGCATCGTCACTGGACGAACAAATAACATCGGGTATTTTTTTCATACGAATCCCTATTTTGTTTATGGAGGAATGACGGTCGTGGACATGTGTAGCGGCTTCTCGGAGAACGTTACCTATCAGCCCATATCGTCGACCGTCACACCGGCCCCACACCGGGCTTCATGGTTTGGGGTGGCATCATGTTCGAATATCGGACAACATTGTGCACATTACTGGCAGTATAACATCAGTCCGGTGCGTAACACAAGTTATTATGCCTGTGGGTCGGCCACTTGTGCATGCCGCCCCGGGCACGTTATTCCAGCAGGACAATGCCTGGCGTCATGTCGCACGTCACACTCTGAACAGCCTCAATGGAATTCACCTCCTTCTCTGGCCGGCAGTCTCACCCGATCTCTCTCCCATCGAGCATGTGTAGGTTGCCATCGGACTAGCAGTGCACAGGGCACCGCAGCCGCATACCGTAAAGCAGGGGTCCCCAACCCTATGCCCGCGGGCACCATGGCGCCCGCCGATCGTTTTACGTGTGCCCGCCGCTGTGCGACTACGATAAAAATATTTCAGTTTTCAATAAAATGCTATGTAAAAGTTTTCTCATTTTTAATGATTAACTACACAAAAGTAGAAAGGACGTCCAACACAGATAAAAGTACAAAGCGTAATGGGACCGATCTCTTAAAAAAGATGGATTATTTTCCAAACTTTATGTCGTATCACTATATTATACACCAGGAAGTTTTAAGTGGTAGAATACTGCCCTTCGGACACGTCATGAAAATAATTACAAAAATCGTCAACTTAATTCGCGCAGTTCCTTAGCAACACCGACTTTTTAAGGCTCTATTAGAAAATCCTGAAGATCCTGATCTTATTCTGCATACTTAAGTACCTTTGCTCAGTAAAAGCAAAGTTCTTGCAAGATTTGTAGATTTAATTGAAGAAATGAAAAATTATTTCAGTGCCAAAAATCAAAATTTTTTTTAACTAACAGACCCTCGTTGGATAGCGGATTTGGCTTTTATAACAGATATAATGGACAAACTGGATTATTTAAACTTAGAGCTACAGGGAAAGGACAAGCATATAGCTACAATGATAGGGTCTATAAACTAGTTTAAAGCTAAACTGGCTTTGTGGACATCACATTTGAAGATGAAGTCCCTTGTGCATTTTCCAAATATGAAAAAATGATAGGTGACGGGGAAATTGACTTATCAACATTTGTTATCAACCTTCAATTACTTCAAAACAAGTTTGAAAAGCGCTTTCAACATTTTAATATCATCGAGCCAATGGTCACTTTTTTTGTTAATCCTTTTACTTACCAAGTAAATGTAACCGAACTAGCTACATACATTTCAGAGCTTGTTCAAGTAAGAACAGAATAACTGGAGAGAGAAATTTTGGATCTACAGAACGACATTGTCATAAAATCCATTGTATCAGATAAGAATTTCTGGAATAGAGTTGACAATTCTGGAATATAGAAACAAATTTCCATTCTTGAAAAGAGCAGCATATAAAATAAAATCGTTTTTCGGTTCCACATACTTGTGTGAATAATTGTTTTCGGCAATGAACATCATAAAATCAAAGTACAGATCATTGCTTACAGACGAACACCTTGACGATTGCTCATGCGCGCGAGCAGGAATATAATCATACTCTCCAAATGTGCTCTTAGGTGCAAAAAGGTTGGGGACCCCTACCGTAGAAGAACTGAAAGCTGCAGGTGACTCGGCGTGGCAAGGAATATCTCAGGGGACCATTAATAGCCACATAGACAGTATACCTCGCCGTTTAGAGGCTTGTATAGCTGCCCGTGGTGGCCACATTAGATACTGAATAAACAGTTTAATTTTTCATATTTCTGTTTGTTTCTTTAATCAATCATCTGCATATGTGTCTTAACTCTACCGATCCTGTTATTTTCACATCACTACGAGCATTTTTTCATGGTGTTGCGATTTCACTTTTGACGAGTATAGTATATACAGTGCTAGATTTCTAGAAATAGAGGTGCCGGAACGGTAACCTTCCTGGGTGTGTGTGTGTGGGAGATATTCCAAATTATTGATAAAGAGAAGTACCTACACAGAGGTACCTCTCTTTATCAAATACGACGATCAAAGTATACAATTGATGTAAAAAAATATATATATTTATAAAAAAATCGTAAGGGATATTTTTATAGACAAAATAATATAGAAGAAAATATTCAAATTAAATGTAATAGGACATACTAAAGAATATAGTACAGTTTGAGGAACATAATATCTTTTATTGTATTTTAATATTTTTTTGGATAATGCCCAATCGTCTGCCGCATTAGCAAGAAAAAAAATTTTTTTTTGTCTATTTAGTTGTTATGCACTTGACGATAATTTTTATTAAAGTACCAGTAAAAGAAATCACGTGATCAGCATTTAATAAATTAAATTCTAAAAATTAATCTTTAAAAATTCACCAAAAATCAGAAAATGGAGGTAAAGATTCGAAAAAGATCTCATTTTAGAGGAATTTTTATGATCTTTCTCTTGATATAAATTTTATAACCCTCAAATTATTATTTTAAATGCAAACTGAAATAAAGTTACTAAAACAGCTTAAAAGTTTTATTTTAAAAAATCTAAGAATTTTTCAAAAATCTTTCTTAGTGCACCCCAACACTATAAGAAGAATCGGCATGCAATATTTCAGCCTTTTAGGTCCAGCGGTTTGGTCTGTGCGTTGTATGTCAGTCAGTGAGTCAGTCAGTTACGGAACTGTTTTATATATAGATAGAGTTTTGTAGCTACCTCATACAAACTGATTGTCTGATATTATTCTAGAGTTCGAAATCAAGAATAATAAAATACTGAAGTCTGTATAATTTATTTTTGCATTACTCCTGCACAAAATAGCCAGTATAATAGTGGTGAATAACAAAAGGACGACAAATGTCTAACGACAAGTGCCTCTGATTTAGACAAAAAATATCTATGGAATCAACACTTCTACGTCTCTGATTTCATACATACTTTATTTGTGCAATCCGTGTGTAGTGTAATGCTTGAAAACGAACGCTAGATAAAGTGAAAATGCTGTACTCCGTGATTCCATACCCCTCTACCAATCAGAGGATTGGCTGCGGGGGCGTTGAACCCAAGAGGGTGCTTGGGATCGCGGGGAGTCATTAGTAAGAAACAGACAAAAGGAAAGTGTCTATGCTAGGAATCAGAGGTCTGGCGAGATACATGCAGGCTCGTCTCACCTCTGGTTAGCAAATATTCGGTAGTTAGAATAGTAGTTTCAGGAGGCCTGGCTAGATTAAGCAGGCCCGTCTCGCCTTCAGTGAAATAATTAGTTCTGTAAGCAGAACAGAGTTGTCTGTAATTTCTATGTTAAATGTGAAACTATAAATTAATTTATGTTCGTGTCGTTAAAAGAGACTCGTTATTGCACTACCTCATTTATACCCATGCCATAGAAAAGAACCTAGGCGAACCGGTGAAAGAAAGAGGGTTCACGACAATGTTTCTTAAACTATGCTGATACATGTTTCAAAATGGGCTAGAGATACACGGAGTTTAAAAAAGTATTTGATCAACTAGTTGGGCAGTTGGAGTCAGGTCCGGGCTGGTCAACTGTGGCAAACGAGGCTGGTTCGATAAACGACTCCTTTTTAAATATTTGGAGAGGCTCTAAGTAATAAACTCATTTCTGTTAAAAATAGTGTACGTAATACAATAACGGAAATTTTGGGAAAAATGAGAATTATAAAGTTTTACTTATTTAAAATATCTAAATAATTACAGAACTTTAAAAGACAAAAGAAGTGAATGAATGAAAAGAAGTGACTACTAAATCATTCTTAGAGTCTTTTTGTGCAGCAAGATGTAGGAGTGTATATCTATAATATGTTGTTTTAGATACCGTAAAATGTCTTATTTTGGAGCCTATTTCTATTCGACGCGTCAGACTATAGCCTCGCCGCCTGTGGGACCGTCCCTGGCTGGAATACCTTTTCTTAAGAAAGCTTTTGTAAAAAAAATAAAGAAATAAATAAATTAAAAATAAAAAATGAAATAAAATACAAATAAATTAATAAATAAAAATAAAATAAAAATGAATAAAAAAATATATATATATAAAAACTATAAATGCCTCCTTCAGAGGAAAAATAGAAACCATTAAAAGAATAAGGAACAAAAAGATAATCGGATAATTTTTATTCATAACAAAAAGCGTTAATACCAAGCGTTATGGGATACAATTTGAGCCCGAAGAAATAATTCAATCCAATCATTATTAGACGCACGATTCAATTTATTCAGAGAAACAAATTTATTTAACTTTGTAATCCCATTCGTTATGCTAAGCAAAAATAATTTCAACGTCACTGAAGCCTAAGTGGGTAATTTAAAGATAAGTATACATATTTTGAGAAATAAATTATGCGATTTTGACTGCGAAAAAATATCTTATAATAAAAATAGATAACGTAATTTGTGGTGTCCTCATTCTAGAATTATTTCCCAAAATCAGTATTTAAAACCACTTTGTAGTATATCATTTCCATCTAATTTTCTGACCAACCAATAAGTCATAATGATATTAAAAAATGCGTGAAAAAGTTAACTAAATCATTTGAAGACACTGAATTGTAGAAGAGAGGAGAGAAAAATTACATATAAAAGAAAGTTAATCATTTCATATTTATTACGTAGCAGAAGAAAATGCTTTAATAAAGATTTGATAGATTTTAATCACTTTCTTTTTAAGTTGTAGAAAATATTAAATTGTTTTACCATACATATGCCAAACAGTAACGTTGGAAGGGAGCGATATTTTTGCATGCATAAGTGTGTTAAAAATTTATTCACGGTTTTATGATTATAAAATTCGGTTCTAATTTTTAGAGAAAATAACATTTTATAAGGTTTAAGGTCTTAAAACATTACTAAGTTTTCTCTGGCGTATGAAAAGTACCACTATATATGTGTATATATATATATATATATGTGTGTGTGTGTGTGGGTGTGTGTGTATGTATATAAATACTGTTAAACCTCGTTTATTCGGACTACCTGGGACGATAGGCAATCCGGATAATCCGGGTAATATGGGTAATAAGCAAAACTAAATAATTAACTAAGCAGCCTTATCGTTTATTGCGAAAAAAACTGTAAAAAATTACTAGTATTCTTTACAAGACATTAAAAAATACAAAAATAATTTTTCACATCATTTCTTAACAAAGAATTGGTAAGCCTAGCAGAGCTTTCTTAAACTCGACAAAAAGCATTTCATTACCGTTATTTATTGTACAATCTATGCTGGAACTGTACATTGAATCAAACTGAAAAACAAATATTTGGCGTAATAAGTTTTTAAAGCGGTAAACAATTATAAGAAGAAATTATTCATAATTTTGATAATGTTTTAAATTATCTGCATATCTCTCTATTCTAAAAAAAAGTAACTCCTGCTGCCGCTGTCAAAAGCTTGTCACGCTATCTCCTACGAAATCGCAGGGGGTATGGGGTCGAGAGCGATACCAATGAATGCAGAAAATGGGGGGACCAAAGTTAGTCATGTCTTATCTTTGTCGGACTTTAAGTTTTTTTTTTTTTTTACTTTTATGTTTTGGGGGAAAATATTGACTTTTTCTTCTTCAGATTACGATTACGGGCCAAAAAATTATCGTAGAATTTTGATCTTTTTACAGTCTTAAACTACAGACATTTCTCTTTCAAACTAGACCTCATTTGTTTAAAAATATTTTAAAACAGACTGATATTTTCATCAAAAATGAAACAATTTTTCATGAAATATCGTCCCCTATGTGGATGTCATATCGATGCTCCTCGAGTTTTTAGCTTACAAAAAAATATTTACATCATCTGGAAGCTGAAAGCTTTCTTATTCATGTAAACCTCATTTAAAGTCTATATCTTAAATTTTCGATTTTTAATTGAATTTTAAAACTGATAATTCAACAGTGATGAAACACCCTTCGCATTAAGGGTGACAACAGTAAATGGCTGGAAGCTGTTAAATTGACCGAGAATCACTCCTATGTATCTCACTATTACCCATAACAGAGGAGCGAGCGTAGCGACCCTAGTGTTATTTAAAGAAAATACTTAAACAACCTTGTGTGTTAAATTTTAGATTGAGCATATTGTTTGTGAAATGATATATTCTCGAAATTCACTTACGGAATGATTGATAAAAAGTTCATTTGTCACCCTAGAAAAATGCTGTTGCACTTTTTTCTAAACGGTCAAAGAGAGTGTTCCCTGTTTATTACTGACAGGTGAAGGATTAGAAAATTCGATCCTCAGTGCTGTGGTGGTGGTGAGGAGTGGAGAGAGGGTTCAAAATTTCGTTGCAATTAATGCCCTTGGGAAATTAAGGCTGTGGGGATACTTAATCCATCTCTGTTCCCGAAAACAGTGAAATGAATTTATCTTTATTGTAAATACACGAAAAAAGTCTGAATGGAAAATCGAGTTGAAGAAAATAGCGCTTTATTAAATAAAGGATTTTCGGTCCATAACACGCGAGTGACTGAAAGAAGTGTTGATAATACTAAAATATATCTCAAATATAAATTTTAAAATGACAGTCATTTAAAAATTTAGCAACATTTATCGTCATTTGGTGATTTTTTTTCTAGGTTTGTTCCAGTCTTTGGCGAACTCCTTACTTAATGAGTTGAAGTTTATAAGTATATTCAAGGCAGTTCATCTGTTGCATTTAATCTATAATGGATTATCCCCAGGGAATTTGTCTGGTCACACGTTAGGGATTGCATGTTTTGAATACTGTTCATGCATTTGTTTTCAAATGAAGGGAAAATGTTTAAGTGAAGATCCCGAAAATTTAAAATTTTTATGTTTTTCAGTAATTGAGATTTATAGGGTACTAGCTGAATACCCGTGCTTCGCTACGGAGTACATTAAAATTGCATACATACAACGGTCAATGTATGCAATTAATACCAAAAAAACAAAAAAAATATATTTATAAAAAATCGTAACATATTTTAATAGACAAAGTAATGTAGAAAAAATATTGAAATTAAATCTAATAGAACATACAAAAGAATATAGTACAGTTAATATAGCACAGTTTGAGGAACATTTCTTTTACTATATTTTAATATTTTTAACTGAAGTTTACCTGAAAACTGAGATTAAAATCAAAAGGGCAAAATTACAGAAAAGGAAACACAGTATAAACAAAAACTAAACACAACTTAAATCAGAACTATAAATGAAAGACCTTGAAATAAAACTGAGATTAAAATCAAGAGTGCAAAATTACAGAAAATGAAATAAAAAGCATGTTTTGAAATTATAGAAATACAAAAACAAAATAAATGTCTGAAAAAGTTTGCCTTAAAACTGATATTAAAATGAAAAGTGCAAAATTAAAGAAAAGGAAACACAGTATAGCCAAAGATGACAATACTGCAAACGTGGCCACTCAATGTTGTTTTATGACGCCACTTCAGTCAGTTGTCACAAAACAACTGTCAGTCACTTGTCACAAAACAACTGTCAGCGGCCACGTTTTGCAGAGGCCTCCTCTACCTGATTTCTTCATGTCATAAAGGCTGAAAAAAATGTCAAATTGTTGAATGTTTGTTAACAAAAATCAATTTAAAATCTAAACACAGTATAAATTACATAGAAAAAAAGCATGTGAAATGTTATACACATCTCAGAATTTAGGTAGATTCAGCCTTTTTCCACCAAAAGCTGAAAAGTAAAAATTTCAATTAAATATAGAAATTAAACATTATTATACACTACAGGCCTAAATACACTAACAAAAGTTGAAAGCTTTTATATATCTACATTTAAACCATTTATGAGTTGAAAATAATGTAAAAAGCAATCAATTTTTATAATATCTTAATCATTTTTCATGTCAACCAAAAATTAGTCCCTGCAAAATAACATTATCTCCATTAATTTGAACAGAAAAAAAAGTATTGACAGCGGGAAAAAAATTTAATTATACAAATAGAAATTAAACAATATTATTATACACTAAATGCATAAATACACTAACAAAAGTTGAAAGCGAGAAAAAACAAATGCTCCTCTTATTTGTGTCTTACAAAACGCTGATATAAATTAAATTAACGCTTCTTGATCTGTGGCTTGTCCATTCATGTTGTTGGCTTGATGTTATATTAAAGTCTGTATAGCGTTGATAAAATTCACTTTCACTTTTCTTTCTTGAAATATCAGTTTAGAAAACCTCAGGATATACTATATTTTTGTTCTTTCATTTGGAGCTAGGATGTAGAGATTTTCGGCTTTTTCAACTATAGAACAACCCACATAAAGTTGACCATGGGAGAAACAGGGTTTGAGAAGATAGAATCCAACTACTTTTAGCGATTGTCCTTGTGCCTTGTTAATGCTCATGGAGAAACTTAAACGGACAGGGAACTGAAGTCTTTTAAATTGAAATGGTATATCGGAAGGGATGATTGGTATCCTAGGAATAAATACAACTTCGCCTACAGTGTCCTGTCATAAAGGTGGCTTCAATCACATCCGACATCAGATTCTTTACAGCAAGTCTTGTTCCATTGAAGAGTGAAGGTGGATGCAGATTTCTCAGCAGCATGATTGGTACACCAATCTTCAGCTCTAATATGTGAGAGGGTACTCCAGATGGCTCCAACGTATTTAAAAATTATGTGGTGTAGTGTACCGCCTCTTCTGTATCATAGGTGGTGTCAATCGATTTGTAAACTTGAGCTTTACCTGGCAATTCTTGTAAAAGCTCCTTATTGATGACGTTGACATCTTCGTTTCTTGGGGCAAGGATTGCTCTTTCGCACAGGCATGTGTGATCAGTGAAGTGCTGGGCCACATTTGGAAACACCGCCCCTTTCAGCTGTTGTTGATTTGTCACAATCATTTCAATCGTTCCCATGGCTATACATTCTGTATTATCAGCAGTAATGGCTCCATTTCCAAGTTGTAGAAGGTTATCTGCAAATTGCTGGGCTGAGGGATCACCATTGACATGAACTCGTATGTTTGTTGAAAGACCAAGTCTTTCGAAGTCATTCCACACGTAAGACGATTTTAAGCAGGCCTGCATTTTATCCGTCCTGGTTCCACGTGGAATAACTGGAAGTGTCTGTAGAAAGTCGCCAGCCAACACCATAGTTACGTCTCCCACTCTGTAATTGTTACCTCTAATGTCCTTCAATGTGACATCGAGTGCTTCGAATGCGGGTTTGTGGGACATGGTGCATTCATCCCAGTCAATTAACTTTCAGTGCTTCAGAACCCCTGCCTTTCCTGAATTTTTTGAAATTTTACACGTAGGAGTCTCTGTTTGCCAGATTTAAGGGTAACTTGAAAGCCAAGTGAGCTGTCCTCCCTCCTATCAATAGTGTTGCAGCAATGCCTGAAGAAGCAACAGCCAGGGCAATCTCGTTTCTGTGTCGCACTTTAGCCAAAAGAATATTGATTAGAAAATTCTTCCCTATACCACCCAGAGCATCCAAAAAGAATATGCCACCGCGACCATTGAAAACTGCTGTTGTGATCTTGTCAAATGCTTTCTTTTGATCTGCGACCATTTTTGGCTCATTTTCCTCTATGCATGTTGCGAGTACATTCGTATCATAATTTCGCTCCATACGTTCTTCACTCGGCAGGACTGAATCAAGGTTTCGATTGGGTTGTGGAAGTCCAAAGATGTTTAGGTCCGATCCACCCATCAATATAATCTTGTCTTGAATGTCGATTAGCTCTCTGTTGAAGATGTTGTCACTGCAGTCCAGATCCATATTCTGCTGCTGCATGCGTGCTTGGTGCAGCATGTCTTCGGACTGGTTCTCTTTATGATTCATCCATAACTGTTCGGGAGATGACATGGAGCATGTATGTAGCATTACAGCAAACAGATTCCTCAAACCCTTTGGTGATCGAGATGCAGCCGCTTCTTCGAGTGCATTGTTCCAGTGGTCATCGTTCTCCAAAAGGTCTCTAAGCTGGCAGGCCATTTTGTAAGTTTCACAGAGCCGTCCCTGAAAAGTTTTCAAATCTTCAAATGATTTTGGGTCTGTTACTTCATGCAGCAGGAGGCGCAGGTGAAATCACTCTGAATTGTTCGGATGGACGTTGACACCCGGCCCAGTGCATCGCTTGACCTTATTTCTGTTTGCTCAGGTACAACGTGTCCTTGTTTTCGACGGTTCCATGTCTTGTTTCCATTGTTCCAAGTGTAGTATTTCGGAACTTGTCTGTACAACAGGGTGCGTACAAACTCATCTTGGGTGCAAAGTCTGAAGACAGACTTGAGTGTCGTTTCCTGAGGTGTTTGGGCACGTTCAGCAGCGTTTTCTGGTGTGAAAGACTCTCTGTCCATTCTCAAGGTGGACGCTCAGATGAATCACTGTGGGGTGGCGCTCATGAATAGGAAAGTTTAGTATTCGCCATACTGCTTCATTGCTGCTGATATGGAGCTTCTTCCCATAGTTAGCTTCCCATTCGAAGTAGCTTCCCATTCGATACTGGATATTTTCACTTAAGTCATTCTCGCCACTGTTCACTTGAAAAACAGCCATGTCAGATCCTTTGTTAATATACTTACAGACATATTTTACAAACTTAACAGTCTTGTGGTGATCTGCACCGATAAAGTGGATATCCATTTCGTCCTGTTTGCGTCTCTTTAAAAAATTGGCGCTGATATCGTTTAATGCAAATTCCATCTTTCATGCATGGATAGGTTGGATTTATGGATCCGCATGGGCCGTGCACCATTTGCTTAGTTATAATTGAAAAAAGTCCCGGGGCTTCTTGTTCATTAGGCATTTCTGCACTGATAAAGTCATCCACGCGGTGAACGTGTACGGAGTCCTTGAGCCAAATTAGAATGTGAGCATGAGGAAGTCCTCGCTTCTTCCACTCTATCGTGTACATATGACACTGAACTTCTGCAAAATTATTTGACTTTGTGATGAGATTCATAAGCGTTTTTTGTTTCTGATGAAATACTCTTGCTAACAAATCATGACGATCCTGTGGTTTTTGTCCAAGAAATAGTTCTTCCTGTATCTCTGTCCAGTTTGGATTTCAGGTGAAAATGATGAAGAGGTCTGGTCTGCCGTAGTTTCTTACGTAGGTCATGGTATCTTAAGTACGCTCGTGCATGTACCTTGGACCCCCTGTAGAGCTGGAAGGCAAGATGATCAACTGGCCTATGTCGGAGATATTTCCATCATTCATGACCGCATCCCTCAAATGCGCATACTGTTCAACTCTGAGTGTCCTCTGATTTATTCGTATGTACAATAGACTTTCCGATTCAATCTTGGCATACATATCAACGATAAATTGGTGAAACAGGTCTTTGCTTCTCAGTAATGTGTTGAAATTTGAAGAACGTATCATCATCCTGTAAGCATAGAATTCCATAGCTGAAACCTTCTTAGTTTGCATTTGGGGCATTTTTGTAGTTGGATCCTTTAGTTGCAGTTAAAAATGATATCCATCGTCCCCCTGCCAAAAGATGAGTGGATACTGTAGCGCGTCGTAGGACTTGTGCGTCTCGGGAATTTTTTTGAGGGTGCCACTTCTTTCTTCTAAAACTATGTCTCTTGTCCTATGTTGTTCACCCACTTTGATCAAAGCGACTTCTTCTGTTGCGGGAGCGTTGAACCGCCTCTCATGTTCACCGTGTGGGGTTATATCCGCTACGATCACCAATTTGAATTCCGGGGTAATCTTATCCATAGCCGACTTAAACCTCTGGATGTAACAGTTGTGATCATGCAGCATGCCTTGCGACTGTAGTACTATGTCTCGTCTGGTTTGTGGCTTGTTTTTACAGCGATGCTCTGCTTGTTGTGTAGTGTCTCCGACAAAGTAAATTTGCAAAAATTTAGGCTCTTCCCTCGGTAGAGGCTGCAGACTGCCGATGCGGTGATAAACTTGACCCTGTACCTTAAATGTAGGCACGTACCCGGGCTCTCTAATTTCATTCGTTGTACCAAAAGAGGTCATCTGGAAATAGGAATTGTAACTTCTTATATTATAAAAGAAATGTTTAGCTTCTTGAGAAGTGCCGCTGAGTAAAGAACATAGGGAATCAGGTGGATCCATCAACTGTGGCAGTTGAACCTTTCCTCCGCTGCAGCACATACCCGTGGCTTCACCTTTCCACTTCTTTGCTCCACAATGTTGGCAAGTTTGAGACATGAATCCAATGTTACACGAAGGATCAGATACCTAATATGCCGATGGCTCGTAGGGAAAAGCTGCATTTTCAAAAATAGTGTACATGCGCGTTCGATCAGCATTTATTGTAGTTCTAACCTGCTGTAGTCTTGCTTGTCTTTCCGGAGTACATTCAATTTCTCTTCTTTGATCTCGTTGTCTGTTTCTTCCTGTCTTGCTTGTCTTCCAGGAGTACATTCGATTTCTCTTCTTCTTTGCTCTCGTTGTCTGTTTTATTCCTGTCTTGCTTCTCTTTCAGGAGTACATTCGATTTATCTTCTTCTTTGCTCTCGTTGTCTGTTTTCTTCCTGTCTAGCTTCTCTTTCAGGAGTATATTCGATTTCTCTTCTTCTTTGCTCTCGTTGTCTGTTTGATTCCTGTCTTGCTTCTCTTTCTGGGGTTGATTCAGCTTCTCTTCTACTTCAATCTCGTTCTCTGTTCTGTCGCTTTTGTGTCCGAAGACATTTATTTTCTCGGAGGCTGTAGCATATTCAAAGAAAAATGCTAAGGACAAAACATTAGTGAAACATTAAGCACAAAATGAAAGCAAATAAAATGAAAGATCCTGAAATGAAACTGAGATTAAATTAAAAATACAGAAAATGAAAATAAAACCAAACGGCAATGGTAGTTGAATCTACAAAGAAAAAAAAAGTGAGTTACCAAAACAAAAAATATTGAAAAAATAAAAACATTAAAACAATGCACGAATTGAATTCAGTTAGGGCCCTCCTCAGCGCATTAAAAGGGAAGATATTTTCCCAAATGTAATTCACAGTATATGTTAGTACTTGCTGAATTTTTACTCCATTTTTTAAGTGAAAAAAAATTTCCCCAACAATTTCTTATTTGATATAATGATTTTTTTAACCTAAAGAATCTTGAAAAGTTTTCCGATTCAAGGTTGCAAAATGTTTTTTCTTCTTTAAACTGATAACAAATGGCAGTACTAGTCATTTTTCTGCTTATCTAAACGGAATACATTGAATGAAATTGAGAAAAAGACTAGATTTAGGCGTTTGCACTCTGCAAACGGCGCCCCTCGTTAAGCGAGTTAAGCGAGTTGCCATTCCTAAGCGAGGATCAAAGGTCTATTTTTTACAAGCATATACAAATATTTTTTTCCTCATTTTTTTCAACCCCAGTTTTTTTTACCAGAATATTTCCACCTCACTAAATCCATTTCCCTTTTTTAAAAGAATTTCCCAACTTCAGAGCTATTGCCCCTCGCCCAATCTCTTTTTCCAAAGTATCCGCGCTTTTTACCGACGCGCACAATATTCCCAGTACTTTATTGTCAGATATAAAACAGAATTCAAAATAAATCAAGTAAAGAAATGCAAAGTCTTTCATCAGAGCGACCACAGGCCTCCGTAGAACAAACTAAAATTCCCCTTTGCAAGTCACGTAGGAAACGTACAGTCGGCATAAACAGTGTGGGGGGGGGGAAATGCGACGTTATTTCGGAAAAATCTCAGAATATCATTTGAAGCATATTTTCTGCCCTAAACAGGTATTTGAAATCGCATCTCTTTTTCTGTGTTACTAGAGATGAAAGGCAAATACATCATTTCTCCTTCCAGGACGACCTTTTCAACCCACATTGCGATCGAAATCAAATACTTCCTTAAGTTTACGGTACACTGGAAGTTGAAGCTCTGCTTTAATAATACGAGGCACATTATTTCATGCAAAGCCTTTTATTTACTCAGATATTTTGTATTCCTGGTGCAAGAAAAAAAAGGCTGAAATATAACTGATACACCAACATAGATGTAAACGTAAATGAGAATATTTATTCCCATTTGAACGTTGCCCTTTAGAACGGGAAATTTCATATCTCCTTTGTAAGGATGGCAGGTGGTCATATATATACACTGAAGTGCCACTGAATTAGGGATAGCAAATCCTATGCAAATTGTGTAGCGCTGCGAATCATGTATGCGCAAGTGAGGGCGCTGTGGTAACTGCATATATAACGCGTACTGTGGTTGTTCTGAATTAGTTGTTGGAATTGCCAGTATGGGTAAACTGCCTGATTTTGACGTCTTCGATCGCGGAGAAATCGTAGGTGCGCGACGCATGGGCCATTCAATTTCCAAAATCGTCAGACAGCTAGGATTTTCAAGGTCGACAGTGTCAAGAGTATACCAAGAATACATGGATGGTGGAAAAAAAAACTAGCGATCGGGCAAACTGCAAAGGACAATTAGCCTTGACAGTGCGTGGTGAGAGACGGCTCAGGCGTATTGTACGTAGCCAGCGAAGCCAAACATTAGCTCAAATTACCACCCAGTTTAATGACGGTGCCAGTCGTACAGTCAGTAAACGGACTGTGCAACGCTCGCTTCACCGTATGGGTTTCGGGAGCCGTCGACCTACGAGAGTACCATTGCTCTATATTCGCCATCGGGCTGCACGTCTTGCCTGGGCAAGAGAGCACAGAGACTGGAGTGTAGAGGACTAGAAACGAGTAGCATGGAGTGATGAGTCTCGATTCCGACTACTTTATGCCGACGGAATGCTGAGAATATGGCGTGAGGTTCATGAAGCCATGGATCCTGCATGCCTGGCTGGAAATGTACAATGGCATGGTGGCTCAATCATGGCACAGTTTGGGATCTTTGGTGCGTGTACCAACCTCCCTCAATGCAATTCAGTACGCAGAGTTGCTGGGTGATCACCTCCATCCGTTTATGCTGTTCTGTTATCCGCACGGTAATGGAGTTTTCCAGCAAGACAACTGTACCTCTCACAAGTCCCGGTTGGCTACTGGCTGGTTGGATGAGCATTCCTCTGACTTCTCTGTCATGAATTGGCCACCTAGAAGCCCAGACTTAAATCCTATTGAGTATCTTTGGGATGTTTTGGAACAAGGTGTGAAAGGCCATCACACAGCACCAAAGAACCTAACTGAATTGTGGACAGATTTTGCCAATATTTGGCAAGCCATTCCCGTGGAACGTTTCCAGAAATTTGTTGAATCTATGCCTCGTCGTGTGGCAGCCGTCATCAAGGCCAGAGGAGGCCCAACTCGTTACTAGGTAGGTATCCCTAATTCAGTGGCACTTCAGTATATATATATATATATATATATATATATATATATATATATATATATATATATATAAATTGAAATAATAGCATTCCAACTTTATTAATTCACGCCTATTCGAAATTTTCCCAGTTAACGTTTCAATAAAGTATAGCCCCCTATTTCAAATTATGACCTTAAGATAACCGAACTAACTGACTAAATTATCCCTTAATGCACGTGTAAAGAGTAAATTGCCCCGTTCTAAATTGCCCCGTTCATGAACCCTTCTGTCCTGTGCTGCGTCTTTTCTCCGTAGAGTAATGTAAAAAATAATGAAAACTTCGGCTGTCCCGGAATTGCATTGTCTCTGTGATACAATGCTTCAAAATTCGTAAAAACTCCGTCATTCTGTTTATATGTTTTGTAAATCTTCACAGTGAGTGTCCAAAATAAAGTCAGTGTTAACAAACTGTGGAATTTCCTCGACTCGTCTAAAACATGTGCATGCCGTCTCTTCGCTACGGTTATCAACCAAATACCTACAGCGGCCACAATCATTATCCCATAATGATTGTGGCAAATTTAAGGGGAGATAGAGTTTGTCAAAAGGATTCAAACTTGCATAGCAACCCATGGTCGCAAATTTCATGGGAAAATGGTATCAGAGGTACAAGAAATGAAGGAATACAGAGATAATCAGATATATTTATTGCTCATAAATATTACGTATTCTGTAGTAGATGATACCATTTCAATAGGTTACAAAATATACTCAAAGTTTCCACCATAACAAGAGATACAAGCATTACAGCGATGGACCATGGATTAACGAACATGTTCGAAAACACCTGGTTTTGCTAGGATATCTGCAGCAGCGCAAACAATTCTTGCTACCAGATCCATTTCAGACTCAACAGGTGTTTCATACACATCACCTTTATGTGCACCTCGAAGAAAGAAATCCAGACTGTTTAAATCCAGAGAGTATAGAGGCCAGGCAACCAGGTCCAAGCAAATTCAGATGTTTTCCAACATGTCGGCCAATCCATTTGTCCGTCACTGAAGCTCTTACATCTCTTGTAATGGTGGAAACTTTGAGCATCTTTTGCAACCTGTTGAAATGGTATCATCTACCCTAACATATGTAATATTTATGAGAAATTAATATTTCTGATTATCTGTCTTGTATTCCTTCATTTCTTGTACCTCTGATACCACATTCTCATGAGGTTTGCGACCATGGGTTGCAATTTTGAATCCTTTTGACATGCCCTACCTCCCATTAAAGTTTGTCCCAATCATTATGGGATACCCTGAATAAATAAATATATATATATATATAATATTAGAAAAGGAGATGTTGGATGACAGGAAGAGACGTCGAATCATTATTCAGCCGTGGAGAGTAGCTGGGTAAAGACTTAGTCAGAGAGTCCAGTCGAGGAACACAGAATCCCCATAGTTGGTTACATAGATCTTTATAAACTAATATTCTACTGGCTCAGGTACACTTTTTATGTTCCAGTTTTAATATCTATAAGACTTTATGCATAGGAAATATCATCCTGGGCCGTCGGAACAGCACATAGGAATATAAAACACGCAGCGAATTTTGCATGTTTTACGAACTCGAGCCGAACACAAAAGAAGCGCCCAAACCCTAGATTCACGCCCTGAGTACGGGCGCGCTGGACTTTTAATTGGTTAAAAATTGACACCTGACTTTAACGCGTCATATGGGGTGACGGTTTTCGAATGTTCAACGACATTCGATCTTATATAACTATTGTCCGCACGTGGCTTTTAGGGGGAAAACTAATAGCTTAAGTTGGTATGTCTAGATCAAAATCAAATTCAGGGATAATGTTCTGTTGCGGTAAGACAAAGTTAATGAAGGGATACGTTATTGTTTCAATTATATATATATATATATATATATATATATATATATTCTTATACCCGTATTCTTGAGATACATGGTATCCCACACCTTATGGAAAAGCTTCCACGCAGTGGGTTTTGGTTCAAATCCCGAACAGGGCTTGATCGTTACTGTATCGTCTTCTCATAGGGAACAATGCTGGCTCGCGTAAATGGTGTTCCCATAATTAAGTAGCCAGCGATGTCGCGGTAAATAGAAAATGGCGAATGTCTCAAGTGCGTCTGCATTAGGCAATATATATATATATATATTTATATATATTTGAAGAAGAATACATATTCACTGAGGATTTAAGAAAAACGCTTATGCGA
Source organism: Dolomedes plantarius (assembly GCA_907164885.2). Classification (NCBI taxonomy): domain Eukaryota; kingdom Metazoa; phylum Arthropoda; class Arachnida; order Araneae; family Dolomedidae; genus Dolomedes; species Dolomedes plantarius. The sequence goes on from OU015495.1 coordinate 40,454,481, forward strand.
ATACTATGACTATACATAGAATTTAAATATTCCTCCCAGTTGGAAATTAAATTTTCTTACTCTGAATAAAACAAAAGCTTTCACTTTTATATATCAAATCACTTTTCAAAGTTTAAACTTAATTAAATATTGAACACAATTTTGAAATATCTTCCATGTGTTTTTTAATTGCGGATGTACAACTGTAGTTTATAAATACATAATTATGTAATTTAAAATTCAGAATAGTCATTTTTAGTTAACACCTGTTTGTATGAATTATTTTGTAAAATTTCGTATGTGCGAATAGTGTATGCGAAGTCTGTATTTTATAATTTGAAGTAGTAAACATGAACAAATATGTTGTTAGGAATGATATTTCTGAAATGTTTTTTTAAGCGTGTGTTTAAAAAAAATTCCTATTTTCGAATGATATTCAGAAAATAAAGGTTGAGTTTTAAAACTTTCTTTTAAATCATTCTGCATTTTGAATATTTTACCTATGCATTTTTCGTTACTGTTTCATCTCTTTCACCATTTGTGTTTCTTCCCCCAAAGCCGAGGCAGAGATCGCCTACCCAATAAACAAGGTAGGCAAAATCCCAAGATGTTTTGCCACTGCCCGACGGCGAAATTGTGAAGTGTTTAATTGCCAACTCGAGAAGCAGAAAAGAGTAGTAACATGCAAAGCAGAAAAGAGTAGTAACATGCAAAGCAGAAAACACAAGAAACATGGACAGGGCTCAATAATACTAGAGAAAATATGAAAAGGAAGTAAAAAAGTAGCCTATGGGTAGTTTTAATCTGCAATAAAATAAGCTATAGGATGGTTATTCTTAACCACGTTTTATAAGCAATGTTTAGCAAACCGAATACTGTTATATACCTAATCCATTCTTTACACGGACTATTTTTTACACGATTTTTAGATAACACGATCAAAAAAATATTGTAATCCTGTTTTTACACGATCAGTTTTTTACAAGATAAAAAATGTCAATATTTTTGCTTTTTTTATTTATTCGGAAATTTAATATTTTTCATTAACAAAATATTTTATCAGATCTGAAATCTTGTATGGCCCACTACATAAAAATTTACCAAGCTATCCACGATAGGTTCACAATGATCTATTGTAGAATTTAGGACTAAAAGTATCCAACCTCAGTCATCAGAACTTGTGCACGAAAATTTATGTGGGTTGCAGTACTGATTCCCACGAATGAAAACGATTCTGCATCAGCGCGACAGAAAAGGATGGGATGAGTTCTAGAAAGCGAATCCGAATAAAAATGTCTAATTGTATTTTTTTTTATATAGTTCCTTAATTTGAGATTAACAAAATCAAATAAAGCTTTGATTCGTTTGAATTTCAAGACTGTAATTTTTTTTTTATATATATATTTTAAGATTGTTAATAATATGTATTTCTTTATGTTCAATGCATGCAATTTGCACGAATATCAAAAATAAAGAATTTTATTTAAATTATTCAATCATTTATTATTTTTTTAGTATTTATATATGTATATATTTTATAAATAAAAATAAATAGTGGAACATATCCATCATTTTATATACCCGATGTTTTTTTGCATGATTTTTTTATACGGCATAATCTGGAACCACATCCTTCGTGTATAAAAAGAATTTGTGTTATGTGTTAATTCTTAAATACTGCAAAATTCACTGTTAGAGTTATTTTCGATAAGGGCTTAATAAGAATTATTTTTTCATTTCTTTTTCAGATTAACATTAACTACTTAAGCGCATGAGTTGGAGTGAAATTTAAATGAACCATTTTGAAATACATTCTTTAGAACAGGGGTTCTAAACCTTTCAGGCTTTGTGCCCCCCTTTGAACACTGATATGAGGTCACACCTCCCCCCCCCCCCCACCACCACCATATGTGGTCAATACAAGTAGTACAATCAGAATTTGAAACTGAAGCTGGTTATTAAATGAAAATATAGAATAAATAATTTCATACACAAAATTCAATATTACTACACATATCTTAATGTGGAACATATAATTATTAGAACATATGAAATCAAAGAATTAAATGGAGATAAAATATTTGAGGTAATCAAGGATCTAGGAGAGGTTAGTACGTAATACCAGTCACTTTCACAGCATTAATGAGAGGGCTGGCACTGTTTGTCCTTGACAAGTTTTTGAATATTAGGTTGTAACTGGGACAAAACTCAGATCACTTTCAACGTCCAGCTTCGCTCGATGTTTGACTTTATGTATGCTAATGCTGAAAATCCACATTCACAGAGATATGTGGATGAAAACTGCACTAACAACCTCAAAGTTTCCAAAGCAACTTCTGGGTAAATAGGAAAATATCGTAACCAAAAATTTTCAACATCCGTGTTTTCGAATTCCGCATTTGCTTGAGAATCATATTTTAGGTCGATTGCCTGTTCCTGAATATGATGAAGAAGTACATCCATGTCGATTTTAAAAGGATCTCTTGTCAACTTAAACTCCCAGTTCTCTTAACTAATATCTGGAAAATAGTCTGGAAAGCAGCTAAGCGAGAAACCGTTCTCAAGCTCTTGCAGTGTTGCCAGACGTACGACAATTATCGTGTTTATACGATTACGACAATTATTGTGTACGTCAATTATCGTGTTCGTATGTCGAAAATACGTTACGTTTACATTGTGACCGCAAAATTGAGTACAATAAATTACAGTTAGTGGGCTTGTGGCGGCCCAGTGGTACAGCGCGCTGGTTTTCGGTGCTGAGGGTGCTCAGAACGAGTCCCAGCGTTGCGCCACGAAAAATGCCTCCGTTCGTGTCGTCCCTTTATAGGGGGTAATGCTGTCCGCCTATATGGTGCCCCCACAATAAAATGGACAGTAAAACTGCGGCGTAGTAAGGGCCAATGTTTGAATACAACTGCCCCCGCATTGGTAAAAAAAAAAAAAAAAAAAAAAAAAAATTACAGTTAGTTTTAGTTTTTATTTTATTTATTTTTAAACTCACGCCTCCGTTGAAATTCTTCTACGCCCCCCAGGTTGAGAACCGCTGCTTTAGAATATATTTTAACTTTCTTTAGAAAATATACATTAGACATACATTATGTTATTCTGGAAGTCTTTTATGTTTTTTTTCTTCTTGCGCTTCTTATCTGAGAACCTATTCCCTTTCGCCTCAACCCCAAAAAAATCAAGAAAAAATAAATGCCGCATCCATTTATATGGATGCATCGGAGCTAACACCCACTGTTGCTGACAGCAGACTATTAATAAGGAGGCACACACGTGAAAAATTTCTTACTGAAAGCATAAAAATAGCCCGCAAGATGAACGTTTAACTATGCTCTAAAAAATAATGTTTTACATGTTGAAAAAAATATGTGTTGCTCGTGATTTATGTGTCCAATAAACTGAGGCTGTACGTCATCGTCATCTTATAATATCGAATATTTATTATACTGCGCACAGCCTTAAAGAATTCTATTAAAAGTTGTGTTGGATTCGCTTAGATATATTATGTCATGTAGTAATACAATTGTTACGACTCAATGTTTCTTACGGCGTAAATTATTGTAAAGGCCCTCGATGTGAAAATGTTATTCAGTTTCTAGCTATCGGAAAGGAAGAATTTAGGTCGATGGAAATTTTTCAGCTAATTTTGTAAGAAAGACCGAAAAGATAACCTGATAGAACTCAGAATCATATGTCTCAAAAAGGAATATTTTTTTAATAATAAAACTGTAATTGAATTAATATTGGAATTCAAATAAAAGATTAATACACTTAAACATAAATGAATCATATTTTCCTGGGTGATGTATTTCGGTATAACTGTGGAAAGGCGAACTCTGAGTTAAAAACTTATGCTAGGTTATTAATTGCACATCCTGTCATATACGTAGGCCCAGAACTCTTCGAGTAACTGGACGAGGGAATCTGGTTTTTAGAGGCTTTAGTATGCTCTCTCATTCGTATTCCTCTCGCAAATCGAATGTACACCTAAATATGAAGGGCTTATTTGAATAGTGGTCCAACTCCACTTTTTAAAAGAATGAAGTTAGCCTCAATTTCATGTTCATTCAAGTCATTCTATCTTTTTTTTAAACTCGTACATCTCCAGCTTATTTCTGCTGCCAACAGAGGTCACCACAAATCAGACATCAGCAATCATCTCTCAGCACTCACTAGAACTTGAAGGCTCTGAATCTCAAAATGAACAAGAGTGGAGGAGGACCAATATTCAAATAAGGCCTTCCTATTTTATCATCTTAATTGGGAGATAAATCACTTGCATCGGAGATTGCTGCGAAATAACAATGAACATCCTTCACTACGTCCTTCATTAAATCGAGAGTTAATTAATTTATCTTGTATTCAACATTGCCTCAAGTAAAACGAATGGACAGAAACATATTTTCTCATTAAATACGGAAAATGAGTTTTTCTTATCAGAGATTGCGACATCCCTCCCCTATAAAACATTAATAAAATTTAGACGTACTAATAGATGCGTCCAAACTTAAGCCGAGAGATGATAGGCTTGAATTGGGGATTGCACCCAGAAAGGCAAAAATGACCGACACGACGGCTAGAAGCATCTGTTTTCAACCGATAGTGTATTTTCTTGAATAGCAGATTGCCTCCGAAAAAAAAACCAGGAAGCTACATACTTTTATTTTATCTCAAAGGAGATTATCTGCAAAAAAACCCCTTTGGACAGATAGATACGTCCTTGCTAAACCGAGAGGGAATATTCTTGTAACGGGTACTGTCTCGTCAAAATGAAGGGACAGCAAGATGCCTATTCAATGAAAACGATTCATGATTATCTCATTCAAAATAAGTACGGAAAGCAACATAAGCCCTCCAGAAAAGTTATTGCCAACTAGCTGAAAACCCGCACTTCGCTACGGAGTGCATTCAAATTAAATACAACGGTCAATGTATGCAATTAATGCCAAAAAAAAATAAATATATGTATATATATTTATAATAAATACGTAGATCAATGTATACAATTGATGTAAAAAAAACATAAAAATATATTTATAAAAAATCGTAAGGGATATTTTTATAGAGAAAATAATGTAGAAGAAAATATTCACATTAAGTGTAATAGGACATACTAAAGAATATAGTACTGTTAATATAGCTCAGTTTGAGGAACATAATATATTTTACTCTATTTTACTATTTTTTTGGATAATGTCCAATCGTCTGTGCATTAGCAAGAACATTTTTTTGTTGTCTATTTAGTTGTTATGCACGTGACGATAAATTTATTTAACGTACCAAAAATAGAAATCACGTGATCAGCATTTAATAAATAAAATTCTAAAAATTAATATTTTAAAATTCACAAATAACCAGAAAATGTAGGTAAAGATTCGAAAACGATCTCATTTTAAAGGAGTTTTTCTGAACTGTCTCGTGATATAAATTTTATAACCCTCAAATTATTATTTTATATGAAAACTTAAAAAAGTTACTAAAACCGCTTAAAAATTTAATTTTTAAAAAATCTCAGAATAATTTTTCAAAAATCTTTCTTAGTGCACCCCTACACTATAGGAAGAATCGCCATGCAAAATTTCAGCCCTTTAGGTCCAGCGGTTTGATCTGTGCGTTGTATGTCAGTCAGTGAGTCAGTTACGGAACTGTTTTATATATATATAGACTACATACGTCCTTATTTAATGTGACTCTTTAGCATCGCAGTTTATAAGAAAATTATTTATTCCCCTCTGTAGACCTAACTTCCATGCCCTGTCTAGATCGGAAATCGGAGTTCAGTAATGTCAAGAGACGAGCACGTCATCTCTTTTTTATTGTCCCAGAGGGACATTGAAATAAAAATCATCTACAAAAACTTGATACGCTTTCTTATAGCTTGTATAACTGGAACCTTCGTATAACTTGAAAACGCCCGCACATGGACAGCTGCTATTAAGTTCAATCTGACCTGATTTTTAAAAAAAATATTGTTTCCTACACATTTTTTACAATGTGATTATTAACTAGCTTTCTTGTTTGTGGGTGTGTTTGTCCCTTACAAATCTTGCAATCGATTTTCATCTTCCCGACTTGCTAGAAATTTGAAACTTTTAGAATAGCTCAGAACACGATGACAATGCATTATTTTAATACTTTTAGCCATCTTTAAGTAGAATTAAATACATTTTCAGTTAATTTTGTTTTGTAGACTGGTGCAGCCATCTATCCGCCAGGACGGGAACGAAAATTTAAACGGAAGTTAACTTCCAGATATCTTCATTTTCTTTCAAGTTGATGGGACAATTCCTCAAAAAAATTTTAAAAAAGTATTTATTAATACATAGAATTTATTGTACATAGAGTGCACGTTTAAATTGATATTGTTCATATTTTTTAGATGTTGCAATAAAACGAACCCAGAAAATGACAATCGTAGAGATGAGGCATATAGTTCCAATTCACACTGATAACGAACCACAATATCGAGCTAGCATCATCTCGCTGAAAATCAGATTGCTTTGCTGTATACGGAAAATCCTTTTTTAAGCCTTATGAAAACAGCAGGAGAAGATTAAAGTTACCTACCAATTTTTCATTTAAGCTTAATAATGGTTACTATAAAATGCAATCAAACGTACCTGCAGGGGATTATCAAAATAATGGAAACACTCCTTAAAAAAGGTGCGCTAGACGCAGCGTATGCAAATCACAACATCATAAGCGTTGCAATTCACAGTGTATGCAAATAATATCGGCGAGCAAAGGCAACTCTGCTTACCCATAGCTATGCTATCAGTAAGCAGATTTGCCTGTACTTATACTAAAATTTGATTCACATCAGATTTAAATATTTGGCTGAAAGCCATATTTTTCATCTGCAAAGAATTTTTTTTTTCCAATCTGGGACTTTAACCTAATATTTATATTAAAAAAAAACCCACTTAAGCAATTAAATTACCAAGAACCCTTTCCTTACAAACATTACAGATACAAAAAGCTTCAAGAAAAAATATGAGATAAGAATTATTCCTTGGGCTACAATTTCAAGTTTTCCATAAATAACGTAAAAAAAATTATAAAATTACTGGAACGAAAATTTTTAATCACTTGTGCTATAAGAATGCAAATTCATCCCTTGAGGTAATATTAGTAATCTTTCAGTTTGTATTAAACAAGAAAATGTTAGAAAATACGCATCAAGGGAAGATAAAATATTTTAAAATTCTAACTTTTTCATAACTTTGAAAGAAAGTTAAATTGCCTTTACATTTTGCTTTCATTTTTAATGCCTCCAACCATGTATTAACAACACTGATTTTTCTTTCCATTACATTAGGCAGAGGATAGAATTTAACCACTGGTACTTCTATCTTTTTCAATTATATATATATATATATATATATATATATATATAAACGTAATATATTTCGTAGAGAATCTTAAAGGGTAAACAACTAGCTTTAGGAATATATCCTGAAACATTTCTCAATAGTACATTTTTAAACAGTTTTCAGTCTTCATAAAAGACTATTTTTATTTTTATTCTTAAATAATTCATTATAATAATTGTTTCCTTCTATTCATCATATTGTTTGTAATTTGTATTCTAATTGTGTTTCTGGTCAATAGATGACATCACTATGTAACTTTCTTTTTACTTCAAGCTAAAAATGTTTTTAATTCGGTTGTTGCACATTCGATTCTGAGTAATGGCAAGAAAATGGGTAAGAAATGTTTAGTCTTTTGTGGCGTATATTCTATTCTAAACAATGTCATGTAAGAATTCAAAAATCACTGTGTTGAATGTGATTCCGTTTATTCTTTTTTTGTTAAAGTTTCTGTGCAGATTATTGTTCAAGCTGTTGACATTTTTTAGTCAATTATTCATTTTGTAAAATCCATTTCCAAAGGGTTATTCAGTATGTCGTGAATTCAACAGTTATATGTTAAAATGAAGTCAATTATTAAATGCATTTTAAGGATACATGCATGGAAATAAATTTTTAAGTGTTGACTTATTATTCAAGTATTATTCAGATGATGATAAAGGTAAATCATTCCAGTATTACCTTTATTAAAAGAAGTAAGACGATTTATTAGTTGTACTTAAACAAGAACATTAAATATTTTTGTTAATAGATTCTTAAACAGTCCACTAAGATATAAAATTATATTAGTAAAATAACTGACTCCACACCTGGTTATCATCAATGAACCTGAATTAAAAGATTTGAAATAGATAAATTGTACGTGAATTAACAGATTTGAAGTAGATAAATTTTACACGAAATGAATGAAACTAACATAAATAGAATGTCATAAATATGAATGACATAAGAGAATATAATTTCCATCAAATTATTTCTGTTCTCGGTCTCAGTATTGGATCAGCCGATTATATTTAATATAAATAAGTCAGTCAAATCACGTATTTTAACATTGAATTTCTTTAAGTATGATACTAATATTACTCATTGAATTTGGTTTAAGTATGATACTCATATAACCCAATATATTTGTGTCAGATAAATTTACATACGATATTTTGCTGCGAAACTTTTTATGAAGTTATTTTCCCATCTTTACATTCATTACCGAACTTAAGATTTTGTTACTGGCGAACACGACAGCAGAAAAGTACTTAAAAAATGTTTACCTTTGAGAGGCAGAGTATTCTAGAATAAAACCTCCCTCTAAATCCATGATTCATATATTTGTTGGAAATAAAAAGGTTTGGCTTCTATCCTAACTACAGGTAACCCTCCTATAACACGGTAGATAGGTTCCTAGAAAATGCCGTATTGTGTGAAACCGTGTTATATGAGACCCACAAACAGTTCAAAAAAGGGGTTACGTTCTGAAAACTTATTAAAAACAAACATTTTAAAAAAATTCCATATAAGCAACTTAATTTTTATTAAAAATATAAATGTATGAATAACACAAAATGAAAAAAAAAAACTATTTTCATTTAATGTGACCTTAATTTAATAAATTTCTTCCTCATCACTGCTCAGTACAATCAAACGAGAACGTTTTTTCGATTGAACAATATCACCTTTACTTTCAGAACCTTTTTCTTCATTTAGATTTTTTGCACCTTCTATCCTCTTTAAAAAATCAGTAATTTTATTTTATTTGCTGGTTCTTACAAGGTCATTGTAGATTCACGACATGGAGATAGACAATTTTGCAGCTCCCTTTTGAATTTTCGGCTTCTTTGAGCGGAAAGATCTGCATTCAGGAAAAATGGTTCAAGATTTTCAGCTAAGCTTAGGCCTTCTTGTAATTTTATAGAGGTATAAATGTATAAATTATAATTTGTTTATACTTTTTCATGTAAAGCCACTATAGTTCATTATTCCTTTCCGTCATTATTTTAAGGTAATTTAGATTTTAAATGTGTTAAACAAAAATCATGCTATCTAGTGCTATAGAAGTTCGGTGTTGTACAAGGGTTTTCGAAATATTTTTATCGTGTTAGAGCGAAACCGTGTTACAGGTTGCAGTGTTAAACGAGGGTTCCCGCAATTTATCTTATCGTGTTAGAACGAAAACGTGTTGTAAGATGCCGTGCTGTATGAGGGCTACCTGTACATATTTTTTGCAAAAAATAGTCGTTTTTATTGGTCGGATGTTCTATTTGGTGATGGAATCCCAGGAGAAAAAGCTGACTGGATTGATCCTGGCAGAATTTTTTTGGCATCTCCTGATATAGATGACTTGGAGAGTTGTAAAAGATAAAAAATGTAAAAATAGCTATTTGTAAAAGAAGAATTGGGCTCGGCTTAAAAAGAATTAATAAACGGAATAAAAATAGAAACATTTGTTTGTTTTTAAATCCAAACAATGTTTAAAAAAAATTTCTCTCCTCGGTTCAATAGCTGGAAAATATTTTATTAATGGACTAGAGAAGGGAAATCTGTTTTTAAGCATTCAAATTATAGTTATTAAGATTAACAAACGCTTAAGTAATAGACGTAAGTACATTTCTATATAGTTAAGAGTTATAAAGTAATATTTTAATAGATTATACTCATACAATTATAATTCCTAATTTTAAAAGTGTAAAAAAAGTAAAAAAATAAATGTATTTCAGTCTGATTGTTTAGTATTAATTGGCTAATTGAATAAAAATGGAAGTATCGTTATATTACCTGCAGCAGCTGATTGGCTGAAAATGATTTACATAATTAATGAAATAGAGGTGAGTGTTTGGATTTTAAACATTTACGAGTAAAATAAAAATTATATCACATATTTAGGGTTCGTGTACCCACAAATATGTGATTAATATAAAATGAGAATTATAAATATTAGCTGTGACATGGAATTCGACTTTGTAAATATATTTTCTTATCTCATAGTCTTGATACAGCATTGATTCGGTTCCATTCACATTTTAGTGTATCTGTTTTATTATGTATGTCCTAAGACGTATGTGTGTTTGGGATCGCGCCTATGGTTTATTTTGTACCGGTTTCTGGAAGAAAGGTATGTACCTCCAGGAGGCAAATTTAGCGTATCGTGTAGAAAGGTTTTGTGAAAGAATAAAAGAGTGACTTGCCACCCCTTCTCGGCTGTAAAGGGGTCTTAGCGTCCCCATAGCAACGGCCTAGCAATATCTTTTTAGCCAATGAGATCTGAAAGGTGTTTGTTCGAGGGCATGACCTCTGCTCTCCCCGGTTCTAAAAGAAGTAAAAAAACGTTTCTTAGTGAGTTGAAGAATAAGCAGCGACAGGAAGAGGACCTCGTAGTGGCCCGATCTAGAACTATCCGCCATTTTGTTTTCTTGCTTTGCCGATTCCGCTGGTCGATTTAGTAGAAACGAGATGCTTCAATTTCAAACGAGGGTGGTGATAAGTCATAATTATTTGTGTTATATTTATCAGGCGAGAGTACAGTGCTAATTTATTATATGTAATTTGAATTTTATGTGTTCTAATAATTTTTTTAATGTATGATAACAATTAATATGATTATTTCTGTAAAAGTTTGTAATCAGTGTTTAAATTAATGTTAAGTAATATTAAGAGAAATTAAATGGTAACATTAGATATTAAATTTGAGTTCGTGTCCTTTAGTTATGCTCAGACATGTGTCAGAGTGTATTTCTCAAATTAATAATTTAGCAAAAATAAAAAATAAATAAAAAGCCACTATACAAAATATTCTAATTATTATATGTTCTAACTTAATTTAATAGTAGCTTATTCAATTAATATTTATATGCATGATTATAGATAAATAAGAATTCAAAATGGGTATTTATATTTACTAAAAGTTTAGAGTTAGTGTACATGAATATAAAGTGATAATTATAAATTGTAGCTTCTTCAATTATTACGTATAAGCAGATTTTATATAAATAAGATTTCAAAATGGGTATTTATTTTTACTAAAAATCAAACTTTTAAATTCATACATCGCATAGGAAGATCCATGTTGAGTGCTTAAATAAACACGGCTCCGATACCTACGTCAAAATTATTTTCGAGTACTAAACTGCTAAAACAATGCATCCATGTGTGGTTGGATAGAGGTGGTTGCAATTCCTAGGGAGTCCTTAAGATGCGTTCGTCAGAGATATCTGACCTTATTCTACTCTTCGTGTGCCTCATTTTTGAAAATAGTCGTTCACAGAAGCGCTTAGGATCAAAAAGCGATGACATGAATAAGGCAGAATTGTGAGGCGAGGGGATGTTTTTGTCTGGGATGATAGGTTTCTGTGTCGGTTTTGTTCGGTACTATATAATGGTTTTCGATCCTGTGGGGCGGTATTAGTGGTTATTCACGACCACAAATACGCAGCACTAGGGCTTTCAGAATAAAATAACACAAACCACATGTTTTCGCAATGATTGCACTGGCTGAATCAGCATTTTTATGTACAGTCCACCTCTGGAGAGAAGAGACCTGGGACCGGTTTTAAGGTTGCTGCCTCCGGGAGGTCGATTCTCAAAATGAGGGGTCGGGGATAATCAACACCCCAGTACCATTTCCAGCGGAAAGTATTTATCGCTCTTTAGACATTAAGAAAATTATGAAGGTTTTAATTATTTAGGCTTTAAGAAAACCATCGCATGTTTTGATTTCCATTTTCATGTAATCAACGTATTTTGGGACCCTGCATCGTATTACTTACTATTTCTCGAAGTAATGTAAGGGAGTTTCAGAAAACCTCAATAAAATTTAGAGTCATGTTTATTTTTATAAATACTGGATCATACAAAAATTTATTATTATAGATACAGATTTCAAGTATTTTGGGTTTGCAACTGTTATTTTTTTCTTTCGCCAAAGGAGACGCGATCTTATTCGGTAATTTTGTTTTCATTTAAGGGGTCTCGGGAGTCTTACTATTTTACTGAAGGTGCAATTTAGCATCATGTCACATTTAGTTTTATTCCTCATTCCCTACAAAACATAAATACATGAAATTTTTACCACTGAAAGCTTAATATATGTTCTATGTAGAATAATTATTTCAATGTTCTACAACTGGTATTTTAATTAAATTTTCATTTTTAATTTTGATGAAAATTTTAAAATTGTGTTTTGGCTTGCATCCATTGCGCGCAAGACTGTAGCAAAACTATTGGTTCTAGATTCCCCAAAAATATTGATAAAGTTGTAAAACTAATGTATATTTAACGTATACTCCATTTTTAAGCAATTAAAAACTTAAATTTTTTAAATTAAAATTAAAATTACAAAACTTTGAAAAATGCATTTTTTTATTGAAAACATGTTAATTTTAAATAATTAATGCAATTAAAAATACTAAATTTGAAGTATACATTATTCCTTGCATCAAAATAAACGTATTCACCAAGTTTTATAGAAATTGCTTTGTCAGTTTCTTTATCAGTCAAAAAATGACTGCAAAAAAGACACAACTCTAGTATAATTTTACCCCAATTTCCCCCTCCAAATTTCGGAATAGAACTTCACTTTAAAAGCCCCGGCCTTAGTTATTGCTGGGCCCAACTGCAGAAATTACGATAAAAATATAGTTACACACTGGCCTGTGGCGTCCTTGTGGTACAACGCGCTGGCTTTCGGTGCTGAGGGTGCTCGGATCGAATCCCGCCTTGCGCCACTGAAAATGCCTCGGTTTATCTAGTCCATTTATAGGGGGTAGTGCTGGTCCGCTTATATGGCACCCCCATAATAAAATATTTGAAAGTGGTGTATGTCCACTTTAAAAAAATGAGTTAACGGTGATTTTAGTAAGATATACACACCTTTTTTTCGTACGATTTTTTTCATAAAGTAAACAAAAGAATTTTGGCTATAAAAATGTTATCGCAAAAAATTTTTTTTTAAAGTGGAATAAGTCCATTCCTAATAATTATAATAAAAGCAACTTGCTTATTGCAATTATTATTGATTATTACGACTTCAGTGTACACTACGCTTTAGCATATATTACTTAGCCAGTGTCTTAAAAACAACATCGTTAACAAAATAACGGTATTATTGTTCTGATTAAGTGGTCAGAAGTAATTTCACTGATTTTGTTTGGTTTTCTTTCGCAATTCCTACTGTTTGGTTTGTGTTTCTTATACTAATAGATTGCAGCGTGAGTATTATTTAAATATTTTTATTAAAGCAGGAAATCAAAGTTTTAGATAAATAACATTTAATACAGTTGTTACAATGAGTTCACATACCAATAAAAAAGACGATAATATGTCAATTTGGTCTGATAGTGATGTTGGTAAGTAAGAGTTTACATTAAAATATCCATTTCACTGAAACTAATGTATATAAAAATATGGACTTAATTTCCACTTGTTTTTATTTTTTATAATATGTTATTTTTGAAAGTGGTATAAGTCCATTTGGAGCTAAAAAAAATCGTTTATTTTTTAAATAATTTTAATAATTATTATTTCATAGTAAAATTTAAAAGGTGTATAGTGTTAAAAACATCACTCGAATTGATTAACGTTTGCCAATATTTTTAAATTCATTCAAATACAAACCTTTAAATATCTCGATACGTGAAAAATGGACTTATGCCACTTTCAAAAATAACAGCTCATATGTTACAGCCATTTCAGTTTAGACATATTTTTAATTTTCCAGATCAAATAGGTTCAAATGGCAAGGTCGGCCCTGCCCTTTAAAGTGAGCTACCCTAATGACCTCTCCTAATCAAAATTCACAATTAACTTTATCAACACTATAAAATTTTCCCATTTTCCGCAATTTGAATAAGGAAAATTTTTTTCAAACTTTAATTTCCCCCTCTTTGAAATATTTTCTCATAACTTAGTTTTTGTTAACTTTTAAACTGGCCAAAATTATGGCTAATAAAGACGGGAAAGATGTTTTGCTTGGTTGCAAATTTATACCTTGGAAAATAGACTTCAGAAATGAGCATTTAAACATTTCAGATTATACAGCACATCACGGCAGTTAATATTCCAAAAGGTATAATAGTTCCAATAGTGTTTAAAATTTCCTTTCAATTGTAACTGCAGATGTGTATTTCTCCCCATCTGTTTCTTGTAAACACTGCGTTTTCTTTAGTCTAAACCATTGTCAATCGGCAGAAAACACCTGTTCGACTCTTCCTTGGGACAAATGCCGATATTTGGCGAAAAGTGGGGGATGTTTGGTGACAATCTCTTGACCTTCGCTTTAACGTTCCACCCCTCATCGAAAAAGAACTCTCCCCGAGTGACGGGTTTCTCAGGGATCTTCTCTTCAGAGGTTACCAGTAGTGTCTATTCGCACTCTGTTATTCTCCGGAATTTTTGTAAACTTATCGCGGAGTGAAAAAAATTTCACGCTTTGACATGTTTATAAAGATATATATAAAATGATCTGCAAGACGTCTCTATAAAATTTTGTGCCTTGAACTTTTTTCACTTAACTCTTTTCAGGATTTTTGTATTTAGAGTAAAGATCCTGAAAATATTTTCCCTAGGGATAAACTATTGCTAAATTCTTTTCATCCTATAAAGAGATTAAAATTTTACAAAAAATCTTTTGTGGTGATAAATTCTAAGGAAAGTTTATTTTGAAGCATTACGGCATATTTGAGCTAGTGCTTCGGCAAATATATCAAAAACGAAACACGATTTTAAATTTAAATTACAAAATTTTAGAAAAGAAAATTTTAAATTAATCAGGTATTTTGTTACAGGTTCTAGAATATTTCAATAAAGCCACATTAGAGGAACAACACAAAATGCATGTCAATAAAAGAGATAAACTTTTGGGTCTCGGATTCCCTTACATTCCGCCCACTCTCTCATTCTTTAACTACGTTACCACCACTGAATGTTGATCAGTTTATAAGTTGTATCAGTGTTTGGCGTGCCTTGTCACTCCACTAGTTATATTATGAAATGTCAAAACCACGCCAAAATCACGTAAAAAACCCCGTTTGTAGATCTGTCTGTCATCACACTGAGTTTTGTCTTTGCATCTGGTCTTTGTAACTTTCATTTTTTGTCCTTTTATCTGGCTAGGAATTTTATGACTCAGTTTTATTATTAATCTTATGAATTACCTCTTACCATATTACTGTTATAAACCCGTCCTCCTTCATGTCAGCTCCAAAGTCGCCAGGGAATGCATAATCCCTTAATTGGGAAATCCATTTAAACGTGTCACCGTCAGATTCTAATTGAGGCCGTTTGAAAACAGGATAGACAATTCTTATAAAACATAAAACTTATATCGGTTAACATTATGTGGATCAATATAGTGTACTATGATCATTTTTCAGTCTCGTTATATGTAGAGGGTCGGCATATGAAGAGAACATTGGATGAGAATTGCTGTGTTTAAATACGGTCTCCATCTGCTAAATCATGTTTCTAAAATTAATTGCACAGTTAATTGAGTTATTCAATTATGAAAAACTAGCTGAATACTCATGCTTCTCTACGGAGTAAATTCAAATTAAATACAAAGATCAATGTATGAAATGAATTTTAAAAAAAAGTTTATAAAAAATCGTAACTGATATTTTTATAGACCAAATAATATAGAAGAAAATATTCAAATTAAATACAACGGTCAATGTATGCAATTAATTTGTATGTTTAATTTCCATAAAACATACTAATTTGAATTAAATTCTTAAAAAACTTCCACCTCAAGGAGTCTAGTGGTTCAATTTCATCCTTTGCCTTATTTAAAAATATTTTTTTTGTCAATTTATTTCGTCGGTATGCGGGTGACGCAAAATTAATTTAAAGTATCACAAAATGAAAAGAACCACATGATCAGCATTTAATAAATTCAATTCTAATAGTTAATCTTTAAAAATTCACCAAAAATCAGAAAAGGGAGGTAAAGATTCGAAAAAATTTCATTTTAAAGGAATTTTTATGATCTTTCTCGTGATATAAATTTTATAACCCTCAAATTATTATTTTAAATGCAAACTTTAAAAAGTTACAAAAACAGCTTAAACATTTTATTTAAAAAATTCTAAGAAGAATTTTTCAAATGTCTCTCTTAGGGCACCCCTATACTATAAGAAGAATCGCCATGCAAAATTTCAGACCTTTAGGTTCAACAGTTTAGTGTGTGCGTTATCTGTCAGTTAGTCAGTCAGTCAGTCAGTTACGGAACTGTTTTATATATATAGATATGATTGCATATAGCTTTAAATATGTGAAGAACACTAGTAAAAGAAATTAAACAAGCAGGATGAGGAACGAACTCTTTATACTAATGATTTTAAACTTGTCCAAAAGGAAAAAAAACAATTATCAATATTTATTTTGATGAAAAATCACATTAAATAATTTTCGGCACATATATATTATCCTGTTTTGTGTTCGTATTGTAAGGAAACTGATTCAGGGTGCAGTAGAATGGAAAAAAAAATTGTACGATAGTGGAAAGTGGTGCGTGCGCAGAAACACCTCTCATTAACGGTCGAATATCACTGTGTGGGATTTATCTTGAACCATATGGCGCAGAAAACAGATGTACATGCATAATGGACTCGCACGTTTCAAAGGGTCATAAAATACGAACGAAACATTTTCAGAAAAAAACTTTAAATTTTCGAAAAAATGCTTATAATCTAGTTTTTTTTTCAATTAGTATTTGAAATTGACATCACTCTGGCACTGACGAAACCGTTATGTAAAGTTTTCCATCACTCTGTTGGTCCTTTCTAGGAGAATGGCGGCCACTTCCTCGCGAATAGCGGACTCGTCGCACTTTTTCAGGTGCTCAAATGTTCGGAGGACGACCACTTGGTTCCTTGGTAATGCAGACTCATTTGCTCGCCCGTTTGAATCACATCGCCGGACAGTTTTTCAATCAGAAACGGCATCAGTTGCAAAGAGCCCGAAGCTCATTCTATAATGACCCCTGTGTCGTGACTGCAAATTCGTTGTTTTGCAACCGCGTTGGCGTCGTTGATTGGTGATTCAGCCTTTTTCAAGTTCGCCAAAATTTCTAATGGAGCAAGTCATATAGCAACGGTGGGCATGCGTTCTTCGTTGAGTCAAGTGCGGCTCCGATTAAAATTTTTGATTTATTTTTTCCCCCCTGAACCATTTCTACTACGCAAACCGTATTATCCAGTCAGCATATTTTAGAGGCTAGTAGCGGTTGTTTGAATTCAGCTCTCTTTCTTAAAGCACATATGTACTACACGCATTTACACTGCTAGCGCTATTTCGTACTTTTGTGCAACACCGACCTGCGCAGAATTTTCAACTTTGTGGGTGGTTGTGTATGTCAGTTTTCCATATTTAAATAAAATAAATAAACTTTTTATCATGCTTTTAAAATTATTTTCGAGTATAATTTGTCCGAGTCGCAAATTAATTATTTTGTTTCAATTTCAGATTTTGGAATGATATTTATTTAAATTTTTTTAATAGCAGGTCTATGGAAAATATCAGAAAACGAAAGTGCGAAGACGAAAATAGAAACTTTCAGGAAGAATGCGTTGAAAATTATGATTTTATTGATAATAATGGAATGTCGATATGGCTGATTTGTAATATTGCAATTAAGAACTACAAAGAAAGCAGTTTACGCTGACATTACGAAACAATTCATTCCCACTTTTAAACTCTGTATCCACTCAATTCAAAATTACGAACCGAGAAACTTAAACCTTTGCAATCTTGTCTTTTTAAACAACAAGCACTCTTAAATTCATTTAGTCGCGAGAATAACACAACAAACGAAGCTAGTTTTTTGTTGTCTTGGAAAATTGCTCGCTCCAAACGTCCATTTGGAGAAGGAGAATTCTTTAAAATAAAATTGAAAGATGTGGTTAAAATTTTGGATCCAAGTAATACAAAACTGCAAAAATTGACCGCACAGGTTCCCATGTCACACGGGACAACTGAACGTCGTATTGGTGCAATTAGTAAAAATGTTGCAAATAATTTGATATGTGATTTGCAAAATTTTACAGCATTTAGACTATAATTGTACAGCATGTAGACGGAGGATTCCCAACGGGGTCAAGGTGGACCCCTTGGGTGTCGATGGAAGTTTAACCCTTCAGCGGGTGTGCAAATTTTTGGAATACCAGCAGGCGCGCGTGGCACAAAGTGCAACGTCTCTTTCAAACTTGATTATTCCTTTGTAATAAACTTTTCTTTTGAGAGTGGAAATAACAATTCTGTGTTTTATGAATAGATATAAAATGTTTATAATATTGAGATATATTTATAATTAAAGGCCAAAGAATGCAGATATAATCGCCTCATTTCAAAACTGTCCGGTTTGTTGGATCGAAGGACAACTTGCAAATGGATTCCTATTATGTCCAAAGACCTAAAAACAATGAAAGTGTCCATCTTCGTGATTTGCGGAATACCGTGTAATACCTGCACATTGGATCGACTACATCAACTCCTGCTTCTGTCGTATTGTGATCCAGTATTATCGCTGGTTTACCACGGTTAAATTACGACTAACAATGAATGGAAAGGAATACAAGGGTCAGAAAATCAGATCTGCATTAGAAATGATGTAGCTATAAATAGAAACAATTGAACATTGAACATGCTTAGAACATTGAAACCTTCATGTAAAAACAAACCATTCAAAATTACAAAAATGTTGCACTTTGTACACAGGCGCTCCCGCTGAAGGGTAAAAAAGGGTCTATAGTATTCCAGAGGTGTATTGGGGGTCGATGATAATTTTTAAAAATTTTTAAAATGCAATTTAATTTTTTAGGAATGTAATTATTAGATAATAATAGCCGTTTTGATATGTATAAATACAGATTTGCATAGGGCGGAGTGATACACGTATCTAAAGCTGAATGTCATGACGCTTTTGTATATGCCTCGAATGCCGTCATCGGCTTTTATTTGTGTACCAACACTAGTCAGAACTGAGGAAATCCACTGGACCTCTAGGGGGGAGATCACTTTAAAACCTTCAAAAAAAATTTTTTTTATTATGATTTAATTTTAAAGAATGGAATGTAAGGAATCTTTAAAAAAAATGAAGTCGATACTACAATTAGAACCGTTTATATGACTAAATGTATAAAGCTAATAGTAAAATTATGTTGTATGCTGTATAATATAGAGAAAAATGTCAGGGGGGGGGGAGTCGCTGAAGAAAATCATACTTTTAAACAATGATCTTAAAATTCCAGTTTTTACCATGCTTTTACCATGTTTTTATTAACTTACTTTCTTGTGTGTTTGTGTGTGTGTTTGTCTACTACAAATCTTGCAATCGATTTTTAACTAACTTCCCGACTAGCTAGACATTTGAAACATTTAGAATAGCTTAGAACACGATGAGAATGCATTTTTTAAATACTTTTAGCAATCTTTAAGCATAATTAAATTAGTTTTCAGTTATTTTCAGTTAATTTTCTTTTGTAGACTGGTGCAGCCCTCTATTGGCCGGAAAGTGAACTAGTCAAATGCAAGAAGTCAAACAAGTCAAATGCAAGTTAACTTCCAATTAACTTCATTTTCTTTAAGTTGATGGGATAATTCATCAAAAAAATTTTAAAAATCATTTATTAATACATGGAATTGTCGAGTTTATATGATTCAACAGAAAATTTAAAAACATGGTATACAAAAAGTCTTTTTATCTTGTAATTATTATTAACTTGCTTTCTTGTTTGTGTGTTTGTTTGCGTGTGTGTTTGTCCAGTACAAATCTTGAAATCGATTTTTAACTAACTTTCAGTCTAGTTAGACATTTGAAATTTTAGAATAGATTAGATCACGATGACAATGAATTTTTTTAATACTTTGAGCAATCTTTAAGCAGAATTAAATTTGTTTTCAGTTATTTTCAGTTAATTTTGTTTTGTAGACTGGTGCAGCCATCTATTGGCTGGAACGGGAACGAAAAGTTAAATACAAGTTAACTTCCAATTAACTTCATTTTCTTTCAATATGATGGGATAATTCATCAAAAATTTTTTAAAAAGTACTTATTTATATATAGAATTGTCAAGTTTATATAATTCAACAGAAAATTAAAAAATATGGTATATAAAAAGTTCTTTTTATCTTGTAATTATTTTACCACTTCATTGCATAATTGTCCGTGAGCATCTAGTAGCGAATTACTTGAAATACGTGGATACGAATGTGTGGAAGATTGTTTTGCAGATTGTGAATTTAATTAAAACAAATGCCAAAACACACCGTCAATTCCAAAACTTTTAAGATGAGTTGTGAGTGAATGGCGAAATAGATGAATTGTCTAATCCTTATACTGTGTTGTAAGATGGTTGTCAACTTATCATGTTTTGAGACTTTTGTGGAACTCCCAAATCCTATCATAACATTTACAAACAATAAAGGCAAAAAATACCCAGAATTAGAAAATGAAACTTGGCTTTCTGACTTAATGTTCCTTACAGATGTGCTAGAAAATTTTCAAATACTAAATTTGGCTTTACAAGGAAAAGAAAGAAAATATCACTCATTTGCCACAAACTGTATTTAGTTTTAAAGCAAAACTTTGACTGTTTGTTCAATATCTTGAGAACAAGATATTTAATCATTTTTCACGAGTAAAAAAATGCAAATGTAATTAATAGCAAGGAAGAAAAGTTAGATGAATATAAAGAAAAATTGAAATAATTATAAGATAAAAAGAACTTTTTATCTACCATGCTTTTAAATTTTCTGTTGAATGATATAAACTTGACAATTCTACGTATTAATAAATACTTCTTAAAAGCTTTTTGATGAATTATCCCATCAACTTGAAAGAAAATGAAGTTAATTGGAAGTTAACTTGCATTTAACTTTTCGTTACCATCCCGGACGATAGATGGCTGCATCATTCTACAAAACAAAATTAACTGAAAATGAATTCAATCTGCTTAAAGATGGCTAAAAGTATTAAAAGAATGCATTGTCATCGTGTCCTGAGCTATTCAAAAAGTTTCAAATGTCTAGCTAGTCGGGAAGTTATTTAAAAATCAATTGAAGATTTGTACTGGACATACACACAAACAAGCAAGAAAGCGAGTTAATAAAAACACGGTAAAAAATACCCAGAATTACAAAATGAAACTTGGCATACTTAATGCTCCTTACAGATGTGCTAGAAAATTTGCAAATGCTTAATTTGGCTTTGAAAGGAAAAAAAAATCACTGATATGTCACAAACTGTATTCAATTTTGAAGCAAAACTTTGACTGTTTTTTTTCACGACCTTGAGAACAAGATATTTAATCATTTTTCACGAGTAAAAAAATAAAACAAATGTAATTAATAGCAAGGAAGAAAAGTTAGATGAATATAAAGAAAAATTGAAAAAAATTACAATCAAATTTCAAGCATAGGTTTGAAGATTTAAAAAAAATGAAATCTACATTTGCATATTATATGAACCCATTTATTTGTGCCATTATTGAAGATGGATTTCCAATTTCTGAAATAATAATCACTGAAAATGCGGCTGGGGATTTGGAGGTATTAGAGAGGAAAGAGGATGAGTCATTGCAAATGCTGCTCAAAGCTTCTTCTATGATTGAATTTTGGAAACTTGTGCAAGAATCGAAATATCCAAACTTAAAGAAAGCTGCTTGTCGTCTATTTTCGATTTTTGATATAACACATTGGTGTGAATCTTTGTACTTCACAATAAAGTTCGTGAATCATTGTTCCCAGTTGACCAATCAACATCTAACAGAATTTCAGCGGACAGCTTTAACCAATTTTACTCCAAATTTTAAAAATTTGGGTAAATATTGTCATTAGATGTAATTAAACTTTTTTAATGATTAATTTATCATTATTATAATTGACTTTTGTTATATTTGATTTTTATTATATTTTAATTTTATTACTAATATTTTGAAATAATTATATTTTTTATATGTGTTCTTATATCCGATTTGTGAAAATGTGCACTTACATTAAATAAAAAATTTTGTAATACGTGTGGCTCTATCTACATGTATCTACGTGCATCTACGTGTGGCTCTTTATAAAATATAAAAAAAAATTCAGGTAGTCTTTTCTAACGAAACTACCGCGGGTTATTAACGTAAGATTACTTATCGTTGCTTACCTCTTTTGTATGGATATATATATATATATATGTAGAAAATTGATTTGTCAGAGATGGAGACTTCGACCTGAACGAATTTTATTCCGTTGGGCGTAAGCATCCAATAGGAAAGCTTTTCGCGCGTATGACGTCACCTTTTCGGAGAGAGCATTCGGAGCTCACTGGCAGACCCCCCGCTGACATGGACGAGTAATGTCGTGCCTTCTTCCTCGCGTCGTGTTTTTAACGAATTCGCTTAACGAATTGGGATATTTCGGAGTCCCCATCTCACAGGTGAACCATGCTCTGTAGTAAAACCTTAATTTACCTTCCTCGTAACTTTGTAAATTGTAAATAGCGTGATGTCTTTTCTTTATGTGTTTAAAAGTAAATAAAATGTTAGTTTAGATATTAATCTTTTTATTTCTTTCGTATAATTCTTTCCGTAAAGTTACTTACCCCTAGACGCCGTCCTACAAATTGGGGCCCCTGCCCGGATTACAACCTGCTTCCTTACATTAGGCATTTGCCTAGGAACATCCTTACTTTTACTTTCGTGTTCGGTTTAAATAATTTTATACTTTTACTTCCGTTTTCGGTATGAAATAATTTTATTTTTAACTAAGAGCATTTTTTCCTTTCGGGTTCACCTTTTTCGGTTTTCGCTCACAGACCAACGTCCTATGCTAATGTATTTTTTTAAGTCCACAGCTAACAGATTCGCCAAAGAAATCAGCCCGCCAGCGAAAGAGGGACAGAACATCAATCGCCGAGAAATCGCCATCGCCAGGTCAGTGATGTTTATTATTAAGCCAAGGAAACAACGCCAAAGAACAATCGCCAATACATTGATTGTATTAACATAGTCATATTATTCGAGAGATATTACAATTACGTTGTATGAAATATATAAGTGTCGAAATTTCATTTGAATATTTATCTTTCCATGTTTATAAATTAAGAATAGTCTATATTTAAATATTTAACCTTTTTCTGATATCAATTAACCCATTTTTATGGTATACAGCCTTGTTCGATATAGAACATTGAAAAGCTAAAGTTTTTCCCTCAGAGTGTTTGTTTGCTGTCAGATGTAACAGTTGCGTAATAAAATGAAAAAATCATTCTCGCTCGTTCGCAGACATTAGGCGAATTGCTGTCGCGACAGGTGTTTATCTTTCTCTCTCTGTTTAGTCTAATGCTGAGAAAGGATGTTTTGCATTTTGTGTGAAACCACGAGTTCAAATAATGTTCTTTTATTGCATCTTTTAAAACCAGAGCAAAATATGTTTTTTTTAAAAGTTGTTTATGAATAATTGGGTATTGTGAATAATTGAAAAGTTGTTTATGCATATGTTTTTAGTGCCATTTTCGGATTTCAGAAGTTTCTAATATTTGTTTGTTTTATTCGAATATCGTAAGAGATTGCATTTAATTGTTCACGTTTTATCTTTCTTCCTGGTTGAGCAAGCGTTTTTCTTTTTTTAAATGCGACTAAATAAATTTCTCACATTGAGAATAAGTTTTGAAGAAATATTGAACTAAGTTTTAAATTAAATTTGTTCTCTGTGTTACCACTCCGATTTATTTTTATACGAAATGGCATTTCTTCTCTCTAAGAAAAGGGAAGACCTGATAGAACTTTCCTCAGAATTGTCGTTAAGTATCCAAGAGGGTTCAACCAATTTTCGAATAAAAGAACTGATCGTGAAAAGTCCAAATTACGTAGAGGAAGATGTCAAAATACTGATCGATAGCATAGCTGAGGAACGCGTACGCCGAGAAGCAGAAGAAAAAGAAGAGAAATTACGCCGAAAAGCAGAAGAAAAAGAAGAAAAATTACGCCGAGAAGCAGAAGATAGAGCAATTGAACAGAAGCGAGAACAGCGAGAACATGAACTCGAGAAATTACGAATACAGGCTCAACAGAGTGTCAATACGACGAACAACGCCGAAAACGTCCAAGCGCCGAATAAATTGATTCACGAAACTTTCCATAAGTTTAATATGAAGGATGACATCAGCTTGAACCTCACCTTATTTGAACGGCACGCAGAATTGATATTTTTGCCGAAGAAAGATTGGGTACAGAGACTGATAGGATTGATACCCATTGACGTTGCTCATCTGATCGCAAGAGAACCAGCTGACAAATGTAATGATTACGACCACGTCAAGAATTTACTATTGAAAAGATTTAAGTTGTCTCCGGAAAAACTTCGTCAACTATTTGTATCTCACCAAAAATCTGATGAGCGAACATGGCAAGATTTTCACTACGAACTGCAGACGTATTTCGACGGATGGACTTCCGGTTTGAAAATAGAAACCTTCGATCAACTGCGAGAGTTAATTATAGCCGATCAAATTAAGAAGAAAGCACCTTACGAGTTTCAGCAACATTTTCTAGACGAATGGTCTACTATTAACTCACCTTCCGAACTAGCTAAAAAATTTGAAGAATATGAAGATGTCCGAAGAACATTAAAACCGAAGTCATCCAACTCATTTGCGAAAGGAAAATACGAAGCCAGAGGATCTAGCGATACTTATTCTCGAAGACCTGAACATTTCCAAATTGGGAACAATAGGCATGAAAAAAAATACTTTCAATCGAACGGAACTCCTTACGTTGGAAGAAATAAGCAACTAATCTGTAGCTACTGCAAAGGACCAGGTCATTATGCCGTAGATTGTACAAAGCGACCCAAAAACCCAAACATTAATAAGTCTGCAAGCTCTCCGGTTCAAGTCTGCTCACGAATATCTCAAGGAAGAGTTAAAACAAAGAAAATAACCATGGGTAACAAGACTTTTGAAGCTCTCATCGATACCGGCAGTTCAGCGACACTCATTCGTGAAGATATGTGCGAAGGAATAATCGAACCCTCAGAACTCTCGAAAGACATAGTAGTGTTATCTGGATTAGGGAAGTACGAAGTCAAAACAAAAGGGTCGTTCCAACGGAAAATTGAATTGGATGGAAAAGAATATTCCCTCACGTGGCACATCGTACCTACGCCGTGTTTAGAATTTCAGGCAGTAATCGGATCAGATATTTTGGAACAAGCCTCCGTATTCTTCGACAAAGAAAGTGTTCAGTTCCGTAAATATGAAGATAAAACTCGGTTCATGCACACGCAAGTATACGAAGCGAAAACTGAAGACGAAATTGAAATCAAACATGTTAGCAATCCACGAATAAGAAAAGAACTGTTTGAATTGATCTCCAACTATAAGCCAAATAAGACCGAAACGACAAACGTGTCCATGAGGATTATTTTGAAAGATGACATACCGGTTTACCAGCCTGCACGTCGCTTATCCTTTACCGAGAACCAAGCAGTCAACAAGCAAGTCGACGAATGGCTTGAACAAGGAATTATAAGACCAAGCTCATCCGAATATGCGAGTCCAATTGTGCTAGTCAAGAAAAAAGATGGCACCACTAGATTGTGTGTGGACTACAGAAAGTTGAATCGGAAATTAGTCAAGGATCGTTTTCCATTGCCGTTGATAGAAGACGTATTAGATAAACTCCAAGAAGCCAAGGTGTACACTACGTTAGATTTGAGAAATGGATTTTTCCATGTCAATGAAGACTGCAAACATCTCACCTCCTTCGTTGTTCCAGACGGACAATTCGAGTTCAATAAAGTACCTTTCGGCCTAAGCACTAGTCCCAGCGTATTCCAAAGATATGTGTACAGTATTTTTCGAGAACTAATGCGAAAAGGTATTGTAGTAATTTACATGGACGATTTGATAATTCCGGCAAAAGATGAAGAAGAAGGTTTAGAAAAACTAAAGAAAGTGTTTGAAGTTGCTTCGAAGTATGGCTTAGAAATTAAATTTGAGAAATGTCGATTCCTAAGTAGGAAAGTCGAATTTTTGGGTCACGTCGTCGAAAACGGAACAATACGCCCGTCAGTTGCGAAGACAATAGCCGTCAAGAAGTTCCCAGTGCCAAAAACGGTCAAGCAAATCCAAAGTTTTTTAGGACTAACCGGCTACTTTCGAAAATTTATTCCCGCGTACTCTAAAATAGCGAAACCTCTGAGTGATCTAACAAGAAAAGACAATCCATTTGTATTCGAACAAGCCCAAATTGAAGCATTCGAAAAACTCAAGAAACTATTAACTGAAAGTCCCGTTTTGAGCATTTTTCAGCAAGGGAAAAGGACCGAACTACACACCGATGCAAGCCAACAAGGATATGGCGCTGTTTTGCTCCAGGAAGCGGATGACGGAAAATTACACCCTGTTCAATACATGTCGCAGAAAACTACTCCAGCCGAGGAGAAATACAGTAGCTATGAACTGGAAGTTCTTGCTGTTGTCACCGCTTTAAAGAAATTTCGAATCTACCTTCTAGGGCAACATTTCAAAATCATAACGGACTGTTCAGCTTTTCAAAAGACTATGGACAAAAAAGATTTAGTTACTCGTATAGCGAGATGGGCACTACTGTTGGAAAATTATGATTACGAAATTGTGCATCGACCCGGCCAGAGAATGCAACATGTAGACGCTTTAAGCCGATACCCCGTCGCCATAATTACAAGCGATACTCTCACCGCCAGATTGAAAAGAGCGCAACAAGGAGACGAAAACACTCAAAATTTTAAATCACTGATTGAAACAAACCCCACTTCAGACTTCTTCATTAAAAACGAAATATTATACAAATACGTAGATGGCCGTGTGTTACGGCTTACCTTGGCATTAGTAAAAGCCCGCCAACCTTGGCGCGCCACTAGAAAAACTTTATGGTTGCTAATGGCAACAGTTCAGTTTCAGAAACTGTTCTGAGTAGTCGCATTTAGTATTAGTTGTATGTTTCGCAGTATGGTCTGCATTGTTCTTGCCATAGGGCAAACTAGTTAGTTGTTATGTTTGTTTGTGTGTGTAATAAAACCACTTAAAAGACATTGCAGTTTTTAATTAGAAAAATATAGTATACAGTCCATCGAAGAAAGAACATTTTTTTGGTCACGTCGTTTGGAGAAGAACTAGTATTTTACATTTGGTTAAATTCATTGATAGGATGAACAATCAGTTGTAATCATGACTGATAAAAATAAATTAGTAGCTCTTAATCGTCAAAGAGGGGCCTATAAAGGTCAGTTGACTAGAATTGCAAATTTCCTCGATGATGAGAAGAGTAAAGAGACATTAGAATACCAAGTAAAATTAGATAGTGTACAGAAAGTTATGTCGCATTTGCATGACTTGAAAATCGAATATTTTGGAATAGTTGTAGATGAAAAAGAGTTGGAAAATCATCTAGCAGCCTTCACAGAAATAGAAGAAGAAGCTGAAAACCTAGAGGTAAGGCTTAGAAAATTCTTACTCTCTAATGCTAATAATATGTATAGCGAAACCGAAAGTGATTCAAATAGCTCTAAATTATGTAATTCAAATGCTAATTTTAAATTGCCTGATATACCTCTACCGAAATTTTCTGGAAATTATCAAGACTGGTATATGTTCAAAGATCAATTTAAAACATTAATCGATTCGAATGATAGTTTAAGTGATACACAGAAGCTGTATTATTTAAAATCTACCTTGAGCGATACTGCTTTAGATGTTGTTACTGCGGATGATTCCTATAAATCGCTTTTCAAAGCATTAGAAAATCGTTTCCAGAACGAACGTTTTATCGTTAATAGTCATTTGAATGAAATATTATCTATGGAAATGTCTACACAGGACGCAGCTAAAAGTCTAAGAGCTGTAGTTGACGGATGTCAAAAGCATATTAGAGCGCTTAAAACAATAGGTTTAGAACTTAATCAGTTTTCAGAAATCATGTTGATAAATATAGTTCTTAAAAAACTAGATAAAGAAACAAAAAAGCAATTTGAGCTTTCGCTAACTACAACAGAATTACCTCATTGGCAAGATTTTATTGACTTTCTACAAAAACGATGTTTAGTTTTAGAAAATTTACAAAGTAGTGTAACCGTTAAACCTAAGCAGTTAGCATGTGAAAGAAATCAAAAGTTGAAGAATTTGTTTGTAAAAAAGAATTCCTACACTGGGAATAATACTAAATGTGTTTTTTGTCAATCAACAAGTCATTCTATTTTTAAGTGTGACAATTTCTTAATATTAAAAGAGTATGACAGATATTTAATAGTTAAAAAACTCAATCTTTGCTTGAATTGTCTCAGTTCGAAACATAAAATTGCTGAGTGTCCTTCAGCATCTCGTTGCGGCTTTTGCTCGAAAAAGCATAACACTTTGCTCCATAGAGGTGAATCATTGGCGCCGATGGTTGAAAACGATAGTAGTCAACAAATAGACAAAAAAGAAATTACTGCCTCGCAAAGCAATAAATTAAAGGGAGAGGTTTCTGGCGCGATTTCGCAATCATTATGCAGTGAGATTTGTTTATCGGGAAAAAATGAAAATAGAGTGCTTTTAACCACGTGTATTATTTATGTGGAAGATTCGCATGGGGTTAGAATTCCGGTGCGTGGACTTTTAGACAGCGGTTCACAGATCAACATCATGAGTAATAGGCTAGCTCAGTCTTTAGCAGTAAAGAAAAATAAGACGAAGGTTTCGGTTTCGGGGATTAATGGAAATATTTCAAATATAAAATCGAAAGTGCAAACAACTATTTCAAATAAAGATGGTTCGTTTAGTAGATCGATTCAATTTTTAATTATGCCAAAAATAACAACTTGGGTACCGTCAAGCCATATAGATGACTCTAATTTGGAAGTACCGAAAAATATAGATCTGGCGGACCCTAATTTCGGAAAATCATCTAAAATTGACATTCTCATTGGGGCTGAGCTCTTCTATGAGATTTTGAAAACTGAAAAACATAAAATTAAGCAATTAATCTTTCAAAACACTGTTTTCGGATTTATTGTTTCCGGAACAGTAGAAAATAAATGTCATCAGACATTTTGTGGCCTTGTTAAGCAAGCAGATATGTTAGATGAAAACCTGCAAAAATTTTGGAAAATTGAAAGTGTTGAGGATGAATCGATTCCTATTAGCACCGAAGACCAACTATGTGAGAATCATTTTTTAGAAACTTATAGCCGAGATAACCACGGAAGATTTGTAGTTACTATGCCTCTAAAGGAGGATCCGGTTGCCCTAGGAGATTCCAAAGTAGTCGCTGAGAAAAGGTTGCAGCAATTGTGGAATCGTCTTGACAAAACTCCCTTAATGCGAGAACTTTATTGCGCATTTATGAAAGAATATGAGACCCTTGGTCACATGACAAAAGTTAGGGACAATATAGAAAATACAGGCTGTTATTACCTTCCGCATCATGGGGTGTACCGTCCAGAAAATACCACAACGAAGCTGCGCGTAGTATTTAATGCGTCAAGCCCTACAACCAATGGTAAGTCATTAAATGATATTCTCTACAAAGGACTAGTAAAGGAAGAATTGTACGAAATTATGATTCGCTTTAGGAAACATAGGTTTGTGTTTCTCGCTGACATCGAAAAGATGTACCGACAAATAGTGATAAATGCGGAACAAAGGAAATTGTTAAGAATCTTATGGAAGCCAGATGCGACCACGCCAGTAGAAGTCTACGAATTGAACACGGTGACTTACGGAACATCTTGTGCTCCATTTTTGGCCATTAGAACCTTAAAACAACTGGCTATAGAAGAAATAGAACGGTTTAGTAAGGCTTCGGAAGTTCTTTTGAATGATTGTTACATGGATGACGTCATCAGTGGCGAAGACAGTCTTGAAGCTGTGACAGAACTCCAGTCTCAGCTAATACAACTGCTAAGATCGGCCGGAATGCACTTGCATAAATGGAATGCCAATCACCCTGCGTTACTTGAGCGTGTTAATAATGGGACTTTAGAAGGTTATTCATTTTTAGAAAATGAAACCAAAGCTTTAGGCGTTACCTGGAAACCTAGCTTGGATGTCTTTACATTCAAAGTAAAAATCGATCAACAAGAAAAAATGACTAAAAGGGCTATTCTATCTGACATCGCCCGACTGTTCGATCCGCTTGGTCTTATAGGACCGGTTATTACAAAAGCCAAAACGTTCATGCAAGAACTTTGGAAATCAAAATTAGATTGGAATGATCCTATTCCTGAGTTTATAGCCCAGTCCTGGATTCAATTTACAAGTTCTTTAAAATCTTTAGAAAGTCTTAACATTAGTCGTTACATTTTAAAGCCTTGTGCTCAACAGATAGCTTTGCATGGATTTGCTGATGCCTCATCCAAGGCATTTGGAGCTGTTGTCTACATTCAATCTTCATATCAGGCTCAAACGTCATGTCATTTGATTAGTAGCAAATCTCAAGTAGCCCCATTAAAAACAGTCACTATACCGAGACTCGAGCTGTCAGCGTGTCTCCTATTAGCCAAATTAGTCGTCAAAGTTTTGAACTCCTTAAAACTGAACATTAACGACATCTACTTATATACCGATTCACAAATAGCCTTAGCCTGGATACGAACCCCAGCATGGAAGCTAAAAACATTCGTCAGCAATCGGGTTGCGAAGATCCAAGGCTATACACAGAACTTTCAATGGAAACACATTGCGTCTAGCAGCAATCCTGCGGATTTAATTTCGAGAGGTTTACATGCTACAGACTTACTGGAGAATCAACTTTGGTGGCATGGGCCAGACTTTCTCACTCATCCGATTAGTGTGCCTGGTACTGGAAATCCTCATCTATCGTCAGAGGACCAGGACGTTATTATGAAAGAGATGAAAGATGTTTCTAATGACCCTCCATGTCAAGAGACTCTAAACTTGTGTGGACTAGCAGCGTTAGCTGTTTCACTTACACCTAACAATTTTGATTTTATTTTTTGTATAACTAATAATTTCATGAAATTAATTAGAATTTGTAGTTTCATTTTTAGATTCATTCACAATTGTAGAACTGTAGATAGCAAAAATTTAGGACCCTTGACCTTACCAGAATTAAAGAGTGCTGAAGCCTGCTTGATCAAACAGGTACAGTATGTCTTCTTTGCTGAAGATATCCACCATCTGCAGAATCAAAGGACCCTGTCAGGTAATAGTAAACTGAAATTTTTAAACCCATTTATAGATCCTGAGGGCATTGTTAGAGTAGGCGGTCGCTTAGACAATTCCAGTCTGACCTATAGAAAAAAACATCCTGTCGTGTTGCCCCGCAACCACAAATTGAGTGAAATGATCTTGGAATATTTTCACAAGAAGTTTTTCCATCTCGGGCCACAAGCCTTATTACATCACGTCAGGCAAAGTTACTGGATAATCAATGGAAGATCTCTGGCTCGTAAAGTAGTCCACAAATGTGTAGTTTGTTTTAGAAACAATCCCATAGGAGTCAATCAATTAATGGGAAATTTACCCCCAGAAAGAGTAAACCCTAGCCCGCCTTTTCACCATTGTGGCATTGACTTTTGCGGTCCATTCTTTATAAAGTACAAAAATCAAAGAAAAGGAAATTATAGTAAAATTTATGTCGCGTTGTTTGTCTGCCTAGTCTCTAAGGCAATTCACCTAGATATAGTAACGGATTTAACAACAGATTCATTCATTGCTACCCTTAAACGATTCTTTGCCCGCAGAGGTAAAAGTTCCACTATCATGACCGACAATGGCACTACTTTCGTAGGAGCAAATACTGAGCTGAAAAAATTGCATGCCATAGTAAATAAACCTGACAACGATTTGACTAATTATTTGTTGTCTGAGGATATTAATTGGAAATTCATTCCCCCTCGCTCACCGAACTTTGGTGGATTATGGGAAGCAGGGGTGAAAGCTTTTAAGTACCATTTGAAACGCACCTTAGGCAATTCCCGAGTAACTTTGGAAGAATTTTGGACTCTAATTGCCCAAATAGAAGGAATTCTCAATTCTCGCCCTTTGCTACCTTTATCGTCGGACCCTAATGAAATTGACGTCCTGACACCTGCCCATTTCTTGATTGGACGACCTATTATTTCAATAACCGAACCGGATATAACACCTATCAGAGAAAATAGACTATCTAATTGGCAAAAAATAACCAAAATGACCCAAACTATTTGGAAGAGATGGCAGCATGATTATCTAAATCATCTCCAACAACGCAATAAATGGGTTATCGAAAAGAAAAATCTTAAGGAAGGATGCATGGTTATCCTAAAGGATGAAAATTTACCACCCGGTAAATGGTCTTTAGGCCGAGTCATTAAAGTAATTTCGGGTTCAGATGGAAAAGTAAGAGTATTAGAAATTAAAACCTTATCAGGTGTTGTAACCCGATCAATTTCTAAAATTTGTCCTCTTCCTATTGAAGAAAATTTATAATTTTGTAATTTTGAAACTATCATTTTGCATTATTAGTATTTACCTATTGTTATATGTATAGTGTATCTTGGAAGTAATTTTAGTGTATACCATTTGTTTATTTAGTATTGTGTGTCATTATATTATTGACTGTTGGGACATGTCAATGGGGGCCGGTATGTTACGGCTTACCTTGGCATTAGTAAAAGCCCGCCAACCTTGGCGCGCCACTAGAAAAACTTTATGGTTGCTAATGGCAACAGTTCAGTTTCAGAAACTGTTCTGAGTAGTCGCATTTAGTATTAGTTGTATGTTTCGCAGTATGGTCTGCATTGTTCTTGCCATAGGGCAAACTAGTTAGTTGTTATGTTTGTTTGTGTGTGTAATAAAACCACTTAAAAGACATTGCAGTTTTTAATTAGAAAAATATAGTATACAGTCCATCGAAGAAAGAACACCGTGAATTAATAGTAGTACCAAGAGATATGCAAACTGAGCTAATCAAGCTAGCTCATGAGAAAGGACACTTCGCAGCTGCAAAAACAGAAGAAATAGTTAAACGAGAATTTTTCATATCTAATTTAAGCAGACAAGTACAAAACGTGATCGTTAACTGTGTACCGTGTATTTTAACCAACAGAAAGAGCGGGAAAAAAGAAGGTTTCCTATACCCTATTCCGAAAGAAGATGTACCGTTAAGCACCTATCACGTAGATTTCATTGGTCCTATGCCCTCTACCAACAAAAGGTACCAACATATCCTCACAATAGTCGACGCCTTCACGAAGTTCACCTGGCTGTATCCCGTAAGATCTACCACCGCAGAAGATGCCCTCGATAAATTGAAATTGCAACAAAAGACTTTCGGCAATCCCCAAAGTGTTTAGTGACTATTGTACCGAAGAGAACATCCAACATCTGCAGATCACCACTGGCGTACCGCGAGGAGACGGTCAAGTGGAGAGAATCCACCGAACTCTTATCCCTGTTTTGACCAAGATGTCCATCGTCGATCCTACCAAGTGGTACAAATTCGTAGACCCATTGCAAAGAATTCTAAACAGCACCTCCAACCGAAGTACTAAATGGTCTCCATTTGAACTATTAACTGGCATCATCATGAGAAATAAGGAGGACCTTCACCTAAAAAATCTGCTAATGGAAGAGATGGTGGAAGAATTTCAAGAGCAAAGAAACCAATTACGACAAGATGCTAAAAGAAACATTCAGAAGATCCAGGCTGAAAATAAAAGAACCTACGATAAGAAATGCAAGAAGGCCCCTGAGTATCAGCAGGGAGATCTAGTAGTCATCCGAAGAACACAATTTGGAACAGGCTTGAAGCTAAGGCCTAAATTTTTAGGACCATATAGAGTTATCGAAGTTAAGCCTAGAGATAGATACGAGTTAGAGAAAGTAGGTAACCACGAGGGTCCTAGATTGACCTCCTCGTCTGCCGATCTAATGAAATCCTACTCACCAGGATGAGGGATTAAACGTTTTTTCTTTTTATTCATAATTGTTTACTGTGTTTTTATTTTATTTTTGTTTATTGTATTTCCTCATTGTAATTCATTTGCGCGAATTGTATGGTTATTTCTCATATCTAAATCATTTCGGAAATTTTGATGTACATTTATTTAGTGATGTTTTAGGCCAATCGTTTTATGTAAAGTCAGATCACTGAGGTCAGTGATTCCAGGCAGGCCGAACTTGTAGAAAATTGATTTGTCAGAGATGGAGACTTCGACCTGAACGAATTTTATTCCGTTGGGCGTAAGCATCCAATAGGAAAGCTTTTCGCGCGTATGACGTCACCTTTTCGGAGAGAGCATTCGGAGCTCACTGGCAGACCCCCCGCTGACATGGACGAGTAATGTCGTGCCTTCTTCCTCGCGTCGTGTTTTTAACGAATTCGCTTAACGAATTGGGATATTTCGGAGTCCCCATCTCACAGGTGAACCATGCTCTGTAGTAAAACCTTAATTTACCTTCCTCGTAACTTTGTAAATTGTAAATAGCGTGATGTCTTTTCTTTATGTGTTTAAAAGTAAATAAAATGTTAGTTTAGATATTAATCTTTTTATTTCTTTCGTATAATTCTTTCCGTAAAGTTACTTACCCCTAGACGCCGTCCTACATATATATATATATATATATATATATATATATATATATATATATATATATATATATATATATATATATATATATATATATATATATATATACGTATGTATATATATACACATATAATTATGTCTGTCAAAATTTTGAAGGATTTTGGGACTTTTCTGTTTAACTACTTACTGCTTCTAAAAGCGATACAGACTGGGTTTAGCGCGATGCTAAAATTATAACTCGCGAGATACAGACGGAGGCTTTTAGCGTCTGAAATTTTGCTTCCTGAAGGACCGTTATGGAGGAACGTAATCCTACGTTAAAACCGGATTGCGGCTCTCTTTGACATTGCGCCCACCGCAGTCATATATTACTACCTTGCCGACGTTTGATAGAGGGCGATGAAGCTTAAAATTACTATAGTAACGCATTGGCGACGTGTAAGGAAGAAAGATAATAATGCATTTATTTAATTACATCACGGGGGCGTATTTAATATGTCATACGAAGTTTTAACATACGATTACGTTCCTCCATAACAGCCCCCCGGAAAGTAAAAGCTCAGACACTAAAACCATCCGTCGTCGCGAGTTATAATTTTGGCAGAGCGCCAAACCCAGTCTGTATCGCTTCGATAAGCAGTAAATAGTTAAACAGAAACTTACCAAAATGCTTTAAAGATTTGACATACATATATGTATATATATACATACCTACATATATATCTCTATATATAAATCAGTTCCGTAACTGACTGACTGATTGACTGACTGACATACAACGCATAGACTAAACCGCTGGACCTAAAGGGCTGAAATTTTACATAGCGATTCTTCTTATAGTGTAGGGGTGCACTAAGGAAGATTTTTGAAAAATTCTTAGATTTTTTAACATTAAATTTTTGAACTATTTTAGTAACTTTTTTTAAGTTTGCATTTACAATAATAATTTGAGGGTTATGAAATTTATATCACAAGAAAGATCATAAACAATCCTTTAAAATGAAATCTCTTTCGAATCATTACCTCCATTTTCTGATTTTTGGTGAATTTTGAAATATTACATTTAAGAATTTAATTCATCATATGCTGGTCACGTGATTTCTTTTTCTGGTACTTTAAATAAATTCATCGTCACGTCCATAACAATGAAATAGACAAAAAAATATTTTTTCTCTTGCTAATGCGGCAGACGATTGGACATTATCAAAAAAATATTAAAACATAGTAAAAGATATGTTCCTCAAACTGTACTATAGTAACTGTACTATATTCTTTAGTATGGCCTAGTAGATTTAGTTTGAATATTTTCTTCTACATTATTTTGTCTATAAAAATATCTCTTACGATTTTTTTATAAATATGCATTTTTTTGCATGAATTGTATACATTGATCGTCGTATTTATTATACACACACACACACACACACACATATATATATTTATTTATTTATTTATTTATTCTTCTTGGCATTAATTGCATACACGGACCGTTGTATATAATTTGAATGTACTCCGTAACGATGTGTGGGTTTTCAGCTAGTAGATACATATACACATAACACATACATACATATACACATACAAAAGAGGTAAACAACGATAAGTAATCCTACGTTAATAACCCGCAGTAGTTTCGTTAGAAGAGTCTACCTGAAATTTTTAAAAAAAATCTTATAAATTACTTAACGTAATAAGGAAATATACTTTCACCTTGAAAATTAACCCAAAACTATCTAGAGTGATCTATAAAATAATGAAAGAACAATTCAAAAAGTTACTTCGCTTTAATTTTCTGAACAGATCTCTCTTGCCGGGAAATTAATCTTCGAAACAAGAACAGCAACCTCGAACTTTTGAGTGATAGCGAAATTGATGAGTGCAAATCTTTTCAAAATAAGCGAATTGGATTGCCCGTCCATTCAGAGGATGAGATGAAATTTCGGGATTCCATTCTGCTTCGTGAAGTTCATTTTAATACTTTTATTGTTCCAGAACTTCGCACGAGGCGGCGAAGCCTGGAGAGGAGAGTCACTTTGCTGCCTTGAACGCCACATTGTGGTTGAAGAGGCTAATTTAATTTTACTTTCGGAGGAAGGGAAAAGTGAAATGGGAAGTGGAATCTATCTCTGTCTTTTAAAATAATTAGATATTTTCGCAAGGGAATTTTTGGAGTTTTAAAAGGAACGAAAACCGTGCCTAAAAGTTGTTTATTAGAGGAGAACATGTTTATTATCACTGTTGTAGCCAGTCGGAAAGCCAGAATTAAATTGAACGTAATGCTCACCAAATATGAAATGACATCTGCCTATATTCTGAATGAATTATGATACGAGATTCGTTCATTGGTGGATCATAGTTTATGCAAAATGGGTTATACAGTTCGTGCCATAACACTACAGACGAGTTGACAAAGGGGTCAAATTATCATATATGTTATTTCTGGAAGGTAATTTTTGGTGACAATCCCTTTTTACCATGTTTTTATTAACTCGCTTTCTTGTTTGTATGTGTGTTTGTGTGTGTGTTTGTCCAGTACAAATCTTGCAATCGACTTTTAACTAACTTCCCGACTAGCTAGACATTTGAAACTTTTAGAATAGCTCAGAACATGATGACAATGCCTTTTTTAAATACTTTTAGCCATCTTTAAGCAGAATTAAATTAATGTTCCGTTATTTTCAGTTAATTTTGTTTTCTAGACTGGTGCAGCCATCTGTCGACCGGAAAAGAATGAAAAGTTAAACGCAAGTAAACTTCCAATTAACTTTATTTCATTTTAAGTTGATGGGATAATTCATCAAAACATTTTTAAAAAGTATTTATTAATACATAGAATTATCAAGTTTATATGATCCAACAGATAATTTAAAAACATGGTATATAAAACGTAATTTTTATCTTGTAATTATTCCGTATTTACATAAAATCTCAATGCCAATGTGTCTTCCAACATTGAAATGACTCTTTTGGCGCAAAATTTCGAAAATTATTTTATTGCTCTGTTTTAAAGGCCAATCTTTAGGATTCTAAAACTGCTACACTCATATTCGTACGATCATTGGATGAGAATTTATGGCCAATTAAATAAACCGAAAGCCATTTTAAAAGACCGGAAGCATCATCTTTAAATGCATTTTCTAGAGAATTCATTTTCAGTTACTTTTGTAAACGAGAAAGCTAATCATTTAATAATTACAAGATAAAAGAACTTTTTATATACCATGATTCTATATATTAATAAATACTTTTATAATTTTTTTTGATGAATTATCCCATCAACTTGAAAGAAAATGATCAAATGCGTAATAAAGAGGTATCAAATGCGTAATCAATCGTTTAGCTCCGGAATTGGTTGTTAACTTGCATTAAACTTTTGGGTTCCGTCCTAGCCGATAGATGGCTGCACCATTCTACAAAACAAAATTAACTGAAAATGAATTGAATCCTGCTTAAAGATGGCTAAAAGTATTGTTTATTTGATTTGGCCATTGTTTATTTGATAAATAATTACAAGATAAAAAGAACTTTTTATATACGATGTTTTTAAATTTTCTGTTGAATCATATAAACTTGACAATTGTATGAATTAATAAATCCCTTTTTAAAATTTTTTTATAAATTATCCCATCAACTTGAAATAAAATGAAGTTAATTGGAAGTTAACTTGCGTTTAACTTTTCAGTCCCGTCCCGCTGATAGATGGCTGCACCATTCTACAAATCAAAATTAACTGAAAATGAATACAATACTGCTTAAAGATGGCTAAAAGTATTAAAATAATGCATTGTCATCGTGTTCTGAGCTATCCTAAAAATTTCAAATGTCTAGCTACCCGGGAAGGTAGTTAAAAATCGATTGAAAGATCTGTACTGGACAAACACACACACACAAACAAGAAAGCTAGTTAATAAAAACATGGTAAAAAATGCAAATAATATTTAAAAATTTAAATTATTCCTGTAAAAAATGTGGTAGAGTGCGTTTGAAACATTCATAAATTCGTTTGGTGGACGCAATTTATGAAATTAATCCTGTTGCAAAGTACAGAAAAGTTCGGGATATCTGAAAAAATAATTTTTGTTTGGTTTTCGGAATTTATGTAGTTGTCAATAGTACACACATTTTCTCCATCTGTTAACATTGATGTGAGCTAATCCAACAGAGTTAGTACACAGCAGCCTTAATCAGTACAATATATTTTTTTAAAAGTTCTACGAACATAGCTTTAAAATATGCTGTTATCGGCAAAATTCTCTTGCAATTTACGAAAAATCACTTATAATAGATGAGGACAGATCTGAAACTCAACTACTTCATATAGATGCTCATGAAATTCATTTATTTTTATGAGATAAAGTTCAGTTTTGTTTGTTTCGCCGGGTTCAAAGCCTGATGTCACTTCCGATGAGGCAATTGAAATGGAGTCGAGCAAAAGTATGTGGCGGGATTTTGACAGGGAGTGAGGCAAATCGAAGATAAATACGAAATATAACCACTGAAACTATCGAAACAAGTCTGGGAATGTTCCTAATGCCACGTAGGGGCAATCTGGGATACATTAGCCAACTGGAATGGTTCTCGAAGTGTCAGCTCAATGAACGTTAGAACTTTGTAATAAAATATCTCCCAAGGGTGAAATATTCTCCTGCTCTTGCAATTGGGGCAATAAG
Source organism: Dolomedes plantarius (assembly GCA_907164885.2). Classification (NCBI taxonomy): domain Eukaryota; kingdom Metazoa; phylum Arthropoda; class Arachnida; order Araneae; family Dolomedidae; genus Dolomedes; species Dolomedes plantarius. The sequence goes on from OU015495.1 coordinate 40,494,028, forward strand.
TTTATTCTTTCGGAGGAGCGTATTATCCTTTACTCTTCCAGTCCGATTTCTGAGTTAAAATATTTTGATTGATTTATCACAATTCGTAAAGACTGGATTAATGCTGTTGTGTACTAACCCTATTGGATTCGCTCACCTCAAGGTTGACCTCTGGAGAAAATGTGTCAAGGGATTGCCTACTTAGATTGGAAGATTTTTTTAAAATATACTGCGTAATAGAAAAAAGAAATTCATTACGTTGGGTCGTTTTTCCTTTTTTTATTACCATGTTTTTATTAACTTCTTCTTTGTTTGCTTGTTTGTGTGTGTGTTTGTCCCGTACAAATCTTCCAATCGATTTTTAACTAACTTCCCGACTAGCTAGACATTTGAAATTTTAGAATAGCTCAGAACACGATGACAATGCATTATTTTAATATTTTTAGCCATCTTTAAGCAGCATTGAATTCAATTTCAGATAATTTTGTTTTGTAGACTGGTGCAGCCATCTATCGGCAGGAACGGGAACGAAAAGTTAAACGCAAGTTAACTTCCAATTAACATCATTTTCTTCAAGTTCATGGGATAATACATCAAACAAATTTTTAAAAAGTGTTTATTAACACATAGAATTGTCAAGTTTATTTAATTCAACAGAAAATTTAAAAACATGGTGTATAAAAAGTTCTTTTTATCTTGTAATTATTTTAAATGAAAATAATTTCTAAAATTTAAATTATTCGAGGAAAAAAAAGCTGGTATATTGCATTTTAAACACTGATAAATTCCTTTGGGGGACGAAATTTATAAAATGAATCCACTTGCAAGGTGCAGAAAAGTTCAAGCTATCTGAAAATGACCTTTTTATTGAATTATCGGCATTTATGTAGCTGCCATTAGCAGACGCATCGTCACCCGTCTTAGTGCAGTTTGTAGTCCTCTAATATAACATATTGCATGCAAATTTATCCAGTATTTTTTATATTTTATATGGTATTTCCTGGTCCGTTTTATCTCCCTTGTGTTTTCATTACTTCACTGACTCTAGATATTTCTGCTTCTAGTGCCACTTCTTTTGCCTCTTAAGGAATGGTTATGTTCTCTGGGTGCCATTTTCCCCTGCCTTTGCTCAATCAATGGCCATTCCACTTCTCTGTAAATGTACATGAATAATTACAAAATAAAAATAACATTTTATATACCATGTTTTTAAATTTCCTGTTGAATCATATAAACTTGACAATTCTATGTATTAATAACTACTTTTAAAAAAATTTTTTGGTGAATTATCACATCAACTTGAAAGAAAATGAAGTGAGTTGGAAGTTAACTTGCGTTTCACTTTTCGTTCCAGTCCCGGCCGATAGATGGCTGCACCAGTCTACAAGACAAAATTAACTGAAAATGAATTCAATCCTGCTTAAAAATGGCTGAAAGTATTAAAAGAATGCATTGTCATCGTGTTCTGAGCTATTCTAAAAGTTTCAAATGTCTACCTAGTTGGGACGTTAGTTAAAAATCGATTGCAAGATTTGTACTGGACAAACACACACATAAACAAGAGAGCGAGTTAATAAAAACATGGTAAAAATGAATTTGGTTAAGAAATTTGCAAATTAATTCTAATTAACAATAATTTATAATTAATATATTTTTGATTTTCCTGATGCCTAATCAAAGTTTACTTTCCTCTCCATCGTTAGCGGACTATTTTTGAAAGTTCTTAAGCATTATCAAAATCTAAAAACATCCGCTCTGCGCCTATTAATGAAGGAGACGTATTCCAGAAATGACATAGTACATCTTACTATTACCAGCTGATTGTAAACAAACGTATGTTTGTTAGTGAGCAGACACGGAGACGGGCTAATCCCACGAACCGAGCATAGCAGGATATCGCGACTAGTACCGATGGACGCGGACGGACAAGACGCCATGAGATTTAATATTTACATTCGGTCATGTTGCCAAAAAGAAAAATTATTAGTTGAGAACGAGTCATTTAATAATTGGAATCCAGAAATAATTTTTAACTACCAGAAATAATTTTAGTTTTAGGAAATGAGAAGTTAAAACCTTTAAAAAAATTTTCTAATTGAATGAAATTCTTTTTTGTTTATAAAGCAAAATTTGAAAACGGAAATTCGAAAGAAATATTTCAAAAGCCAAAATTTGACAAAGAGAATTTTAAATAATTATTTCGTATTTTTAAAAATTCTAATATATTTTTAAAATTGATTAAACAGTTTTTAATCGGAAAAGCAACACATCGGGTTGCCACTCAGCTAGTATAAATACTAATAATCGCACACAAATGCTATAACATATGCACATAAATAATAGCACAAGATACACAAAAATAACACATAAATACCAAAATAGTACACATAAATACTAAAAATAAAATGCAGAAGCAACAAAAGTCTCAGGTCATTTCAATCTTATAGCTAGAATTGGTTTGTATCTATACTGTGTTTCCTAGTATTTTGTAGTAATAGTAATAGTAGTAGTAGTAATAATAATAATAATAATAATAATAATTGTTATTATTATTACTATTATTTGTTAATTATATTAATAATATCAACATAAAAAAATTAATCTAATTTTTAATATTATCATTCATAAAAAATATTTGTTTTTATTGTTATTGTTATTGTTATTATTATTATTATTATTATTATTATTATTATTGGAACTTTTCTGTTAACCAGGCGCATGAGGCGTTTTTCAAACAAGTATCGCGTTTGGCGAGAACGAAACTTCGCCAACCTAACTACCCTAGGAAAACGGTTTAAAGAAATATAGATATCCTAAGTTTTGAAGAATTATCACACACGAAACCTCGGAAGATGATCAGAGGGTATGAATCGTGCGGTACAACATGTTTATGTTCCAGAGACTCGGCTAAGAATCCCCAAAAACAGCAATTTCCCATGAATAAAATTTGGAAACTAATCAACCACAAACTGCACTCGCACAATTGCACAAAAGATTGCGCAATGTGATCATTACGCAATCATGATCACCGTTTTCCTAGGGATGTTAGGTTGGCGAGTTTTCGTTCTCGCCAAATGCGATACTTGTTTGATAAACGCCTATTGATGATACAACACCAAATGGCGATATAAAAAAAAACCATGGAGGAACCGCATGTCACCATTTTCCATCGTACTAAGTCAAATTTCTGTGGCGACGACGAAAAGAGGTTCTTTTGAAGACATCTTGATGGACATTAAAGAGTTTTTATCCCCTAACTAAATATTTTCGTTTGATTATTAAAATTCACGTTTACTTATAAATTGTGTTTATTCGAGCACACGTTATCACGTGAGTTATAGCAATTAAACAAAGCAGTTGAAAATGCGACTTGTGAACGAACCATATTTGACCACATATCAAATGCGCCCGTCTAACGGATAAGAACCAAAAATCGCGTACGAGATTTAAAATATGAACCAAGGTGTTATTGATTAAATTTATTATTTTTTCTCTCTATGTTAATCGACGACATGGCATTGCGTATTACTTGTTTTCTTGGAAATGGGCCCAGGTGATGACAGGGCGCTGGCATTCGGTTCAGATCCTGTGGGTTCGAGTCCCACTGTTGGCATGGATGTTTGTAGCCGTTCTGAATCCGCTTTAAACTGTAGGCCCCGATAAAAGGAGCCTTCGTGTATAAAAAAATTTACCGTAGCAATCCAAAATAAACCAATCTCGGAAATGGGGGTGGGGCGAACTTGGAAAAAGCTGGGACGCAGATCTGTGAAACTGATAACAATAGTACCTTAGTACTGATAATATTTAATTAAAAAAACAAAACAAACATCTAATATTATCTCTGCATGAGATGATTGGCACAACTTTACAGGATAAAAAAAATCTGTTGTTTAGCAGATTCATTCAGATCAATATGAATGGATTATGATTCAAAATATTTCCAGAAATATGCATTGTTAGAGAAGAACTCAGACGTGCCTGATAAGATTTTCCTGTGCCGTTCAAAATACGTTTAGTGCACGCGGAATGAAAGATTAGGCATTGCATTTTGAAGTTTATGAATAATAGCATTTCACCGAGAAATGCATTTCAAAACTTCACCCCTAAAGCAGAACAGTCAAGCTATAAATATCACAATCATATTTGTGCCGTCAGTCATAAAGAATGCTTTCTTGAACTGACGGCAACGGAATCAATTTTACTGGAGGATTGTAAAAGTATTAAGTAAAACTCTTTTGCAATTCATATAAGATGCACAGCAAATAAGAATTTAAGAGGAATAGGATTGACGCAAGTGCCGTAAAATTTAATTCAGTCAAAATTCATATGTTAAAAGTGTATATATATATATATATATATATATATATATATATGTGTGTGTTTGTTTTAGGTCTGTGAAATGTGTATATTCTTATTTCATTTCAGTCCATCTCTACCTTGATTTAACAGTTGCTACTTTGTTGCACTTTAAATTTATTTCTTTTCATAGACCTTAAAACAGTTATATTTTGGAAAAGAACTGCATGGGGCTACAGAATGGACTCCCACATATATGAAGGTCACAGGTAAGGGGGTGGTGCGGATAGGGAGGCCTGGAAGGTGGCAACAGTTCAGGCAAATTTTCTTTTTGTCAATAGACACCATAAGTTGGTCCGGTGAACATCGAGGTTTCGATATTGAGGCGTTCTATATATAACAACTATTCTATAACCGCGGTACGGAAGGCATTTCATACTCGTTCGGATCTTTGTTTTTCGATCAGGAACGACATCAGTTGCAATCTTGCGATGATTTTCAAATATGACAGGAAATCGGTTTGCATTACCAAGAAAACCAAGTGGAACATTAGAACACCTGCGGACGTGCATCGAGACCGTAAATCCGCTATCCGCGAGGAAGTTGCCGCTATTACCCCAGAGAGGACCAACAAAGTGATGAAAAACTTCAGAGAACGGCTTCGGCAGAATATCGCAAATAACGGGCACCACCTGAGTTATTCTATTTTATAATACTTAGTGGAATAAAAACTAGATTATACGTTCTTTTCCAAAATATAAAGTTTTTTTTCAGAAAACTGTTTCGTTTTTTTTTATGACCCTTTGAAACCCACCTCGTACATCTGTTATGTGCGCTGTAGGGTTCAAAATAATTCCCAGCTGTGATATTCGACTGTTAATGAGAATTGTTTCAGCGCACGCATCGCTTTTCACTGACATACAAATTTACTTTTTTTCACAGCTACTGTTATTGGATATCTAAGGCAAAATTGTCATATCATTTGGATGTTTTTAGACCTTTGGTCTTTTGATTTTTAATTTATCTAATTCAGTTACGATGTTTGAAGTTCAGCTTCGTTAACTATGCTGCTGCTACTCAGAACTCGGGCTCTGGGTCTCACATAACACGGTTTCACAGAACACGGCATTTTCTAGGAACCTATCTACCGTGTTATAGGAGGGTTACCTGTATTTTAAAAAATAATACGCTAACAGAAAAAACATAATGTGGCACTTTTGGACGCTTGTATAATACGTCATAGTGTGTACGCATTTGACTCCCCATTTAAAGAGTTACAAAATGTCTAGTATCTTAAGAAACTTAGATAAATAAAGGTAAAATTTATTTCTAAATTAAATTGTTTAGTAGCAACTATTTGTGTCTCAAGCTTCCAGGATTTTAAGAACTGTTGTTAGTAGTCATAGCATAGTAGGACAACTTTATAGAAGTATTTATTAATTAAGATTTTGTAAATTAAGCATTGAGAACTGATACTTCCCTGGCATTTTGAAACCGAATATACCTACTTAGTCCAGTCAATGAGTGCTCAAAAGAGGGATGTTGAGTGCATGGAATATGCGAGAATTTTCCACTTCAGGAATTTGTTAGGAATAGTTAATAGGTACACATACTAAAAGTCCCCGCCCCTGGGGAGGGGTAAGGTAAAGGCAGGGAGGGGGTAGAAAGGTCCCATTTTTATGTTTTTCTCTTATATCTCGGAAACGGTGCACTGTAGAGAAAAATGTTACTATAAAATTGAAAGCTAATTAAATTTCCTATAAAATTGTCGATATACATATTTGTCGAATTCTCAACGGTTTTCGATATATACGTTATTGAAAATCGATAATTTTCGAAAAAATCATTTTTACCTCATTCTTTTTGTCAAACATTTGCTTCTAGTGCTTCCCACGATCGTTTCTCAGAAAAAATGTTAGCGACGAAATTGTAGAGCTTCAATTGGATATAGACTTTTCTACTTTATCTTCAACTAATCAAAAGTTATAGTATTTTTAACATGTACTCTCAATTTCGATGCTGTTCTAGAAATGAGTATGTTGAGAGTTTGTTGCATTTTAACTGCTGTAACTTGCTATCATGATGAATAACAACACTTTAACAATGGAAATAAGGCAATTACAATTGAAACACAACACGTTTTTATAATTATAGCTTTTATTATTGTAATGTTTTTATTAGGTGAAGTTGATTAATAATAACTAATGGTGGTAGGGGTAGAAAGTTCAAGAATATTCCAGGCTTCCCCCTCGATATCAAAAGGGCACCGACAGGCTAGAATGTTCCAAACTTTTTCTGTTACATTCTTATCTTCTTTGAAGGCACAAACCGCCCGTTCTAGACCTTTCCACCCTTTTATTTCCAGTTATTTTCTTGACAATTATTTTCAATATTTCGTTTTTACAACATTTAAATATAAAATTAATACATTTAAATTAATTAAAAAAAAAACAATTCTTGAAATTCAATGAATCAAAATTATTATTTAAAAACAATTAATAAAAATTTAATATTATCAAAAGTATAAATCTTGAAAATTAATGAATGGGTACGCCTTTGCCAGAGTAGTGCGGGGTGATTTTCTTGTTGAAAATACCTCGTCAAACATGATATTAGACGATGTCGAACTCTCGGAGGAAGAGCAGACTTGCATCAGCACCCTTACGTCAGATTTCCTCTCCGAGCCCCCATCATTGAATTCTTTGAACCAAAATAAATTACTAGAATCAGTGGCTATTAAATTTGGAGACGCGAGGAACAGGATCAGCCACAATGGACCCAATGAATTGCTATGGATCCAGTACTTCAAATTGATGAGTTTGATAAAGGAGTACATCCATGCCGAGAGGTCTAGCCATTTCCTTTCTCACCTGAACTGCTGTAAGGGAATGATACCCTATTTTTACGCTGCTGGACACTTCCCCCGTATGTCAAGTCTTATCACTTACGTATATATACAGGATATGGAAAGCCTCTCTACTTTAATAACACCAGAGGAGTACGAAGAGTTCGTGAATAAAGGCTACTTCACTATGAGAAGAACTGACCGGTTATGGTGCTGCATGTGGTCAGACAAGACAATCGAGACAGGCTTGATCTGGTCATTCTCAAGCCGAGATGACATGACCTGTGGTAGAGGTATGACAGATAGTGCTCTCAGTAAATGGGTAATTGGGATTACTTAAACTCAAGACATATGTGCTTCACTCGAAGAATATTGTGGTGTTTTGTTTTCATCAAGATCATACATTCTTATGTCATGATGCAGTTACAATTGGCAAACGAGTAATGGCAAAAAGGAAAACTTGCCATTTACAAATATCAAACTGTCACGGAAAGATCGCGCACTTCCTCTTTCCTCAATGAATTCGACAATTAAAATTGACAATGAAAAAGTTGTTGTAGATCCATTCTTGCTTTTTCTCCATTACCAAGAAATCGGACGAGGATTTGAAGAATTATATGCAATATGAACTGACTCCCTACCCCCTGGCATTCTTCAAAGAAAATGGAAAGAGGAAGTGCAGAAAGTCAGCACTATACACACTGTTTAAGCAAATTGATAAGGATGTTGATTTAACTACCTTTGAATTTGTTGTTGATGGGGGATTCCTAGTCCACAAAGTCGTTTGGTAAAAATAGACAACTGGATCAACCATTTGTGATGGTGATGATAGAATTCTGAAGACCCATTATAATGGGAGAGGTTGTACAGTTGTTTTTGATGGGTACACTGACACATCAAAGGGCACAAAAGCAGCTGAACATAGTCGACGATATCGACTCAGGAGATGTGTGCATATCAGTGTCAGTTTGGAAAGTGAAATTAAAGTCAAACAAGAGGATTTCCTTCCCAACTTTCATAATAAGAGTCAGCTGATAAACCTTCTGATGATGCAGCTGCAGAAAAATGGGATAAATACGCTCCAAGCTTCAGATACTGACGTTGATATTGTGAAGACAGCTATCAACAAATCGTAAAATTCCTCGGTTGCTGTTAGTGGAGTGGACGTCGACTTGGCTGTTCTCTATGTAGCCCAAACCCCAACTGATCGCAACATTCTGCTGGTAAAACCTGGAAGAGGAAAGGTCAAGACGAGTTTATATTCCTCACAACAGCTGCAGCAGGAGTTGAAAATGAAGGACAATGACCATTTGTTATTCCTACATGAATTCAGAGGCTGTGACACAACATCCGCAGCGTATCGCAAGAGTAAAGTGGGTTTTGTCAAAATATACCAGAAGTCCAAAATCATACAATGTGCAGCTGAGGTATTTGCGAGCGGTTCCTCTTTCCCCTGACTCCATTGAGACAGCTGGGATCATGAGTACTCTCTCATGGTATGGCGCTCTTGCCACAGAAAAATCCCTCAGCGAGTTCCGCTACAAATCATTTATCACCAAATGCACCTGTTGTTAGGGGAGGAACCTAATGTTGGGGCGCCGAATTGGGGCTGGGAGAGAAGGAATGACCAACTAGTTCCTATGTTCTCAGAGTTGGATGCTGCTCCTGACGAAATCTTGAAGATGATTTTTTGTAAATGCACGAAAGAATGTGACAGTGGCAGGTGTGGTTGTAGAAAAGCATCCTTAAACTGCTCTGTCACATGCTTGAATTGCAAGGGCAATTGCAACAACGGAGTAGCAATATTAATTCAGGAAAAATGTGACGACGACGACTACATCGATACTCTACCAATCACTTTGGAAGACGTCTCAACTGCTGTCGAAGATGAATGAGCCTCGACACTTCCGCCTCCAAAAAACCAAGATGTTGCCTTGAATGCACATTTTTTTTTTTAATTTTAGAACTGCTATCAGTCCATGTAAATACATTCATTATATGATTCGTCATAATATAAAAAAAGATATAATTATAAAAATGTGTTGTGTTTCAATTGCAATTACCTTTTTACCATTGTTAGTGTTGCTATTCATTATGATTACAAGTTACAGCAGTTAAAACGCAAAAGGCTCCCGACGTACTCATTTCTAGAGGAACATCGAAATTGAGCGTACATGTTAGAAATGCTATATCTTTTGATTGGTTGAAGATAAAGTGAAAAAAGTCCATATCAAATTGAAGGAAATTTAATGCTCTAGAACTTCGTCCTTGACAGTTTTTCTGGGAATCGATCGTGGGAGGCACTAGAAGCAAATGTTTGACAAAAAGAGTGAGGTAAAAATGATTGTTTCGAAAATTATCGATTTTCAATAACGTATGTCTCGAAAACCGTTGGGAATTCGACAAATATATACACTGCTGGCCACCCATATTGCAAGACCAAGAAAGACAAGAGATATCACAACAAAATTTATTTTGTAGATAACACGTTGACCAAGTATCAAATGATTAAATTTATAGACTTCTGTGAAGTGTGGTTCCTGCCAAAATCAGTAGCCAGAGTAGCCGCCATTGTTGGAGATCACCGCTGCCACACGACTCGGCATGGATTCAAAGAGACTTTGGATGAGTTCTTGGGGTACAGCAGACCAAGCAGCTTCCACATGTTGCCAAAGTTGATCTGTTGTGGCAGCTGGGGATGGAATCTGGGTCAATCGTAGAGCAACCATGGACCACATGTTTTCTATCGGCGAAAGATCCGGAGAGCGAAGCGGCCAGGGAAGCAGTTCAATCTGGCGATTGACGAAGAACCGTTGGACAATGCGTGCCACGTGTGGTCGTGCATTATCCTGTTGAAATATGGCTGTGGGCAAGCCCTGAAGGTAAGGAAGGACAACTGGCTATAACACCTCGGAAATATAGCGCTGGCTGTTTAAAGTACCGGCAAAGCGTACTAGAGGTGTGCGAGAGTGATATCCAATACCACCCCATACCATAATACCCAGTGCAGGACCAGTGTGGCGGTGCATAACGCAGCTGTTCAGCATCCTCTCTTCACGGTGCCTCCAGACTCGAATGCGACCATCGTGGTGTTGCAGACAGAAGCGTGACTCGTCAGTAAAGACAATTTCATTCCATTCTGCCGTCCACATCCTTCTGTCATCGCACCATTGGCGGCGGAGACGTCTGTGGATCTGCGTCAAGGGTAGAAAAAGCAATGGACGTCTTGCGGACAGACCACTCTGCTGTAAACGGCGTCGAATGGTATGCGCAGACACTGGATGATGCGTTACAGACTGCATGTGCTGTGCTATGGTTCGTGATGTGACTGAGTGATCCGTCACTGCCATGCGCACAATTTGCCTGTCATCACGTGAAGTGGTGCACTGAGGTGGATGCGATCGAACACGCCGGTCCGTCGTACCCTCTGCATCCAACGATCACATATCCGCATTACAGTTGTTTGGTTTCGTCCAACACGACTACCGATTTCCCTGAAAGATAATCCACAATCTCGGTAGGCCACTATCCTTCCTCTTTCGAACTCGGATACTTGATCAAAAGATGATCGCTGTTTTCGACGAGGCATAATTGATCGTTTTTTTGAAAAAACCACAAGAAAAAGTCATAGGGACATGACAGTAGTGTCACGGCCAGGGACAGGAGCATTGAAAAGTACAAAATAAAATAAAATAATTGTTAAATGCAATAAAGAAACAGGGCAATAAAAGAGAAGGGAAGAAAGCCATAGACCGGAACGAAATTTAGAGATAGTGTTTGTAGCAATAAATAGAAGATAAAAGTTGAAGAGAGTGAGTTGCAAGAAGAGAATAAAAGAAAATTTATGATGGCTATAAAACAGCCCACCCTGCTTGAATACAAAGCATGGGAAAAAGTTAAAATTGAAGGAGAATTTATAAATCCCGCCCTCGATGCGCATTGGTAAAAGGGGATTGAGGAGAGGCAGCACGGACGAATGGCGATGGCATGATAATTTCCAGATAACCAATGGAAATTATAAGAGGCGGAGACATTAGTAAGAAAATATATGAAATAAAAAATAGTGTGAAGGCAGAGAGATAACCTGAGAAGTGAGAGTCAGTCGGAAGTTTATGAGAGGTAGAAGTGGTGTCAAGGCATATAGACGTATGAGGAGAGAGCAGTAAAAGTTAGTGAACCGATGCTGACAGTGCCCAAGTGTCCCGTGCCGAGTGTCTGCAATAAGCGACGGAGCCGTATTCGAGTGCAGTAAAAGTTTGGAGATATAAGTTGTTGAGCGCCCAGTGTCCCATGCCGAGAGTCTGCAATGAATGACGGAGCCGTATTCCAGACAAGAAGATGCCCGAATTCCGTGTGATGATAAAGACGACGAATTCATCATTACGAGTGCCAGCTGCCCAGAGGGATTCCACCGTCATCTGCTGAGGTACCGACTTTGCGTTTCCCTTTTATATTGTTTTCATTGCTTCTCAGTGTGTAGCCATAATGATTAAGATAGAGCGCGATGAATATAGTTTTTGAATATAAGATGTCGAGGAATTGACCGATAATTCGTACCAACAATTTAATATAATGTTTTGCATATATATATGAATTAATTTAGTAGGAGTAAAGTTGAAAATAATATGTATAGATGCAGTAGGAAATATTGTTATAATAAGTGAATGAATCAAACATAGGTGTCGTAAAGAATTTATTTAGTAGGAATGAAGTTATGAATAATGTGTAAATGCCGGAGGAAATATTGAGTAATTTTGGAGTGTACTATTTATGTGTGTTAATATTCAATAAATTGATTTGTCAATATAACCAGAGTTATTTCCATTATTTGGGAAGCACATCAATGTACTAGCCACAATCATGAACCAATAAATTACTAAATCAAAATCATAATTAATAAATATAATTAATATAAGAATAATAAAATAAACTCTCCTTCACAATCATTATAAAATAATTTAAACAATCACGGTTACAAAAAACACAATTGCCGAACTTGAAATCGTCGAAATCTCCAAGCCTTAAGTAGCACTTTGAAGTGGCGCCACAGGCGCGTGTGATGTACGTCTGCGCTGAAATTCTAATCATTTTCACCTCCGCTAAAGCATGTTGTAAATTTCATGTTATTTGCATGTTTCCTTCAGGGTGTTGCATTTACAGTGGCCAGCAGTGTATATTGACAATTTTATAGGAAATTCAATTAGCTTTCATTGTTATATTTAACATTTTTTTCTACAGTGCACCGTTTCCGAGATATAAGGGAAAAACCAAAAAAACGGACCTCACCCCTTTAGCTCACCCTCCAGGGGCGGGGACTTTTCGTATGTTTACCTTCTAACTACTCCTAACAAAGTCCTGAAGTCAGAAATTCTCGCATATTCCATGCACTCTATAATGCATTCATTGACAGAACTAACTGCATTTAATTTTGTACGCCCTTCTTTCATAGATAAAGCACCTTCTCGTGTAGGGCGTGGTAGACCAGTTGGCAAGAGCAGTGGTCCAGTGATCTTAACGTCCCTGGTTCGATGCTTGTCGCTGCAAAACTACCGCCGTGTTCACTAATGGTGGCCGGGGCACGTAAAATAGGGCGTGGCTGCAATATCCTCCAAGTTGTATTAATTGTGCGTCACGTGCATAACAACGTAAGACAATTTTTTTTTCTTGCTAATCCGGTAGACGATTGAACACTATCCAAAAAAACATTAAAATATAGTAAAAGAAATATTCTTCAAACTGTACAATATTAACTGCACTATATTATTTAGTATGTTCTACTAGATTTAATTTAAATATTTTCTTCTCCATTATTTTGTATATAAAAATATCCGTTATGACTTTTTTATAAATATATTTTTACATTTTTCACGTCAATTGCATACATTGTTCGTTGTATTTATTATATATATATTGGCAATAATTCTATACATTGACCGTTGTATTTAATTTGAATGTTGTTGCGAAGTACGGGAATTCAACTAGTACTCCATATATGATGAAAATTTATTATAAAAACTTTTTATATTTCAATATCGCTAGTACTAAGGTTTAAAAAGTAATCCATAAAAATAAATATAAAACACAAAAAATTATTTTGAATTACTCATTAAAATTGAAAACAAATGTGTCTCGTCCAAGATTAATCGCTATTTGATATTAATTATTATTCATATATTTGATAGGGCTCTACCTATTTTCTTTGGCTTAGATCCTGACGTGGTGTTAATTACACAGAACTGTCTTTTATCTTTAATAAATTCTGATGCTTTTAGAGTTAAAAAAAAATACCGTAAGTTGTTTTAATAATGACAGGTCTTTTCCACTTAATTTTAACAGCGCAGAGGCAATTTTGTTTATAAACGCAAATTTCTAAATCTCAATTAGGCGTCGAAGGAAAATAATGTTAAATAGCTTTAATCGCATATTACTAAGTTGACCCCAAATTTTCTTTATAAGTATTTTTCTTGCGGAGAAAATTAGAAAATTTTATTTTTTCCGTGAATTTCTACTATTGATAGAATTGTAATGATAAGGCGTCGCAATGATTACTAACATTTAGAAGCTCTATTTCCTTGTTCTATATTCTTTAAAAACTCACCTTCTGAAACTTTAAAGAATGAGACGCGAAATTTAATTGCATTCGTAATCGAAATTTCAGCTTTTTTGTTATAGCATTTATGTTCCGAAGTGAAGAGTGTTCACGCTTAGCATCGGCTAGTGTGCATGTCTTTTCGCTACTGATATTGTCTAAAGTATTTCTTGGAGTTAAAGTTCAAAGGACTTAAAATATTTGGAAGTGTGTTAACCAAAAGTTTTTTATTACAAATGCCCGGAAGATTGGCTATGACGCCATTTGTTCTCAGTAAAGGGCTAGACTGCTGGCCATTGATATAAGGGGGCACCGTATAGGTGGCCAGCATTACCCCCTACAAGCCGGTCCCATAATTTAGGACCGTGTCAAGCAACGAGACCGGAACAATTGACCCCGCACCTCCAGACGTAAATTTTAGAACTTGGAGGACATTGCAGCCACGAGAGATTATACGTGCAACGGCCACCAATGGTGAACATGGCGGCGGATTTTATCAGCGACTGGCATCGAACCCGAAACCCTCAGATCACTTGCTCGACGCCTTTGCCAACCGGGCCTATTAAACAAAAGTTAAGACGTTTAGAATGGTAAAACGTTATTCTTTAGAATTGTAGTTAAAAATTAAGTTTTGCGTTTCCGCAAGCTCGGGATTTGTATGTATCGAACGTTCAACCCCTTTTAAAATTATAACCATGTTTTATCAACTCGCGTTCTTGTTTGTTTGTGTGAGTTTGTCCAGTACAAATCTTGCAATTGATTTTTAACTAACTTCTCGACTAGCTAGACATTTGAAACTTTTAGAATAGCTCAGAACACGATGACAATGCATTACTTTAATACTTTTAGCCATCTTTAAGCTGTATTGAAAATCAATTTCAGTTAATTTTGTTTTGTAGGCTGGTGCAACCATCTATCGGTCGGGACGGGAACGAAAAGTTAAACGCAAGTTAACTTCCAATTAACTTCATTTCCTTTCAAGTTGATGGGATAATTCATAAAAAATTTTATTAATACATAGAATTGTCAAGTTTATATGATTCAACAGAAAATTTAAAAACATGGTGTATAAAAAGTTCATTTTATCTTGTAATTATTTTTGTAATAAACTTCTTTTGTTGTTGATAAATAGTAGTTTTATCTATTTTCCACTTTGTTATGACCGTAGAAGGTATTTATAAAATATAACTTATAAATTATCTGACATATGCCCATGTGGGGATTACACAGACGCGCACGATATATATATATATATATATATATATATATATATATATATATATATATATATATATATATATATATATATATATATATATATATATATATATATATATATATATATATATATATATGTTGAACACGAAATTAAGACGACATGATTAGTAACTGCTGACGCAATTACAGAACAACAAAGGAGAGAGAAATGAGATGAAAATGTTTCTTTCCACTATCGGTGTTTTCTTTTTCTTCGGCTGTTTTATCATTTACGCGAAATGGACGGCCAGATATATTTAATGACTTTACTGAGACGCAGGAATGACCTTTCAGCTAGTGACTCCGTTGGTGGAGATTTGTTTCGTCGGTCTGAAGTAGAATATGTAGAAATGAATGTGTCTTTAGAATTGAACGAAGAAGAAACTGAATGCGCAAAAAGAGGGCGGGAAATCACCCTGAAGGGGTACGGCGGAATTTTTAGATACATGGAGAAGTAGCCGGATTTATCACCACCTAATGTTCGTTTTCGGGAAAAAATTTCGAGATCAGGCTTAAAAAAAGGGGTTTCCAGCAAAGAATCAAAATACATTAGATGCATGCTTTTTTCGTCACTGATATGTGTGAATCTTATCATTTTGTTTATTTATATAGATATTTTTTACTTCATTTCTTCGATGATACAAAGGATCATATAAATGTTTGCCTTTAATGATCTGGTGTTATAGGGAACAATATGAATTCCATAAAATATGTGCACTGTCTACTAGATAAGAACTTGTAAGGTTTACATAAGATTCGATTCACAATAATCGAACTTTTAGGTGAATAAAGATAAAGAAGCCGCTTAAGATATGCTAATTGCGGCATACGCGGTTGATAAAAATACCAATCAGATGGTTTAAAGAAGGGTCGACGAAGTGTTGAGGAAGTGAGAAGAAGTGAAAGGAGGAGTAGAGCTGATGAAGATATAGATGGAGCTAGTTTTAGAGTGTGTTTTAATAATAGTTCAGTTTTGCAAGCAGCTGCTCGAGGCATAGCTAGGTTGCTTCAAACCTACGCGAGTTCATGTTAGGCCCAAAGTTTACGAAGCAGCATTGCTGGTCGACTTTCCGAAGTATTTGTGAGTATCTCAAGTTTTATTGTCATTGCATGAATATTTATACCAGAAAATATATTGAATTGTATTTCTCTTGCATAAATATTATATATCTCGTACTAGTAGTGTGCTTGCTTTATGTTGAGAAGCAAAATCTATATGTGCAAATATTTAAATAAACATTGTTGTTATGTAAGAACTGTGTTTGAATGAAATTATTTAGAGTGCCACTTCAAGATATACATACCCAAAGGTAGGGTAGATGTGTTATTCTCTAAAAACTTGTATAACCTCAATAGGAAATACTGTAAGTGATTTGACTACTATTGGATCTACAAAAGTAATCTTAATTTCAAACTATATTGCCTACCGAGTAGTATTTAATGTGAAAGTTTTAGTGGAAATTAAGAATTATATACATCAGCGCGTGACAGCTTATGGCAGTTACAAATATTATTAATGATTAAACTGTGCTCTCTCTAACCTGAAAATATAATGGTTGCGGCCACGGTCCACTGGGAAAAAAAAATAGAAGTACGACTCTCATAAAAAACTTGGGATAATTGAAAAATTCTCCGATTCGGATCTTACGCCTATAAACACTTAAACCTACGCCCTTAACTCTAAATCAGAATTTCTCACAACTCGCAAAAACTTACTGATTAACTAATTTTGGCCCAAACTATTAAGCTTTCTTGTAAAACTGTCTTTCATGGTGTCCGAGGTAGCTTTGTGGTTACTCGTCGGCTTTCTGCGCTGAAGGGTCTCGGTTCGAAACACGGTTAGTTACATTACATACCTTCGTGTATAACAGGATATGAACACCTTCAAATCCTTTGACCGGAAAGTCCCTTAAGAGGTCAGAGAGGAAGGGAGAGGGTATGATCTCCCCAGATGTCGTCCCTGGCAGGTACTCGGTCAAAATTAAGGTGGCACCTAGCTAAGATGGATTCCGACACTTGTGGTGCTATTGTATACCGGAGCCGCATCCCTCAGCCTGCAAAGCCCCTCTATGGAGCTCGTCTGGAACCTCCAGCCAGGGGGCGTTAGCAACAAGAACAACAACAACAACAGCACAACTGCCTTTTGGCTCACCCAATGGCTCACTCGCCACTGCATAATTCCTGAGACAACAGTCACCTTCGTAAATAAAACGTTATCTCCACCGCTTTAGTCCTTGATTGCGAAAGCTTATACCTCGTCTAGTCACTTCTCCTTAAAAACTGCATTGTCCAAAGTAGTTTTGGTCAGGACCCAAAAGGATGTTGTGGAGAAAATTGCGTTGCCTGGTCCGATCCCACCAACGCCCTTTTATCGAACTATACTAGCGTGTAGCTTACTGGCGAAATGAGAAATTCCGATTATTAATTAAGAAGTCGAAAGACATGAGGTTTAGGATCTGAGAGTTCCGTGGCTAAATTTGATGTTATTCCCTTAGAAGATTACCTATCTAATGACCGCTAAGATGCGGATCTTAGCGACCCTTAGATAAAGCTATAATAATATATAGCAGAGAAAGAAGTTGAAGATAGAAAACACATACTTTTATTAGTTTTTATATTCTTTAAAGTTTTTTTTTTCCTCCAAGATTGCGTCAGACTTTCTAAATTGAATTTCAGCTATATCCTCATTTTCTTTTTATGTTAGCGCGAAGTACAGGGTTATAGAAGCACTAGTAATATGTATATATATATATATATATATATATATATATATATATATATATATGAAATGTGAATGTGACATTATTCGGCTAGAAAATGTAACGGAAATATAGATAGATGATATTAAATAAACGTAATGAGACTGGAAGAACAAAATTAGACAGAAAATAAAACACAATGTGCCCCGATGACATTAGATTGTAAAGCAAGTGGTAATTACAGAGAGGGAAATATCCTATAATTAAAAAAAATCAATTTTACGTTGGAATGTTTATTTATTTTGTTTATTAATAATCTATATATATAAAACAGTTCCGTAACTGAGTCACTGAATGACTGACTGACTGACATACAACTCACAGACCAAATCGCTGGACCTAAAGGGCAGAACTTTTGCATGGCGATTCTTCTTATAGTGTAGGGGTGCACTAAGAGAGATTTTTGAAAAATTCTTCTTAGATTTTATTAAATTAAATTTTTAAGCTGTTTTAGTAACTTTTTTAAAGTTTGCATTTAAAATAATAATTTGAGGGTTATAAAATTCATATCACGAGAAAGATCATAAAAATTCCTTTAAAATGAAATCTCTTTCGAATCTTCACCTCTATTTTCTCATTTTTGGTGAATTTTTAAAGATTAATTTTTATAATTTAATTTATTGAATGCTGATCACGTGATTTCTTTTTCTGGTACTTTAAATAAATTTATCGTCACGTGTATAACAACTAAATAGACAAAAAAATATTTTTTTTCTTGCTAATGCGGCTGACGATTGGACATTATTTTGTCTATAAAAATATCCCTTACGATTTTTTTTAAAATATATATATTTTTTTCTACATCAATTGTATATATTGATCGTCGTATTTATTATAAGTATATATATATATATATATATATATATATTTATTTATTTATTTATTTATTTATTTATTTATTTTTTGGCATTAATTGCATACATTGACGGTTGTTTTTAATTTGAATGTACTCCGTAGCGAAGTGCGGGTTTTCAGCTAGTAATTATATAAATATAAGTGAAACGAAGAAAACATACAATTATCTCGAGTAACTTAAGAAAATGGAAATATAGGGCAATTCTTTCCTAGGGAACACTGGCATGTATTATAAAAAGTCAGATAGAAAGATAACGGAACTACATGAAATAATTTACAGCCATTAAAACAATCAAATTTTAAGTTTAATATCGCCGTAAAGGGCGGAATACCTCCAACTTTGAGATACCTACACGAATTGAAGGGGGAAAAGAAAACACTCCTTTTTTATTTGCTTTAACATTTTTTTAATTGCTACTGTATTTGCTTCATAGAATATCATCATGACAAATAAAAGGAATGGACAAAAAAGAAGTTCTCGATATTTAATTAGTTATCCGAATAAACATTTCTAAATCACTAATTAAAGTGACTGATGTGAAGGAAATTGCAACCTTCTCTTGCGATTCTTTGATATTGGAGGCCTGAGAACTGAGTGTTTTTCCAGCTTGAGTATAACATCCATTTAGTCTTTTAATTAATGTTAAGAAAACGCTCGTAAATCACACGCGGAAAGATGATTCCTTTCTTTTCGCAGCAAAAATTCCTTTACCGTATACGACAAACATGGATTGTCACACTCCGGACAGACTATACAGGAGTCAAGAAAGCAGAATCATAGCAGCTTAATTGACTCCAGTAGCTGAATTAAATCTACGCGATACAACGATTTATATGGTCCTGCAAAGGAAACAAATGTAGCCAAGTATTCGAACCGACCATTGTCTACGGCTAAAATATGTCTCATTGATCTCGTTTTCCTTTTATAGGGTCAAGGCGAGTTCTCGAATCAGGTAGAAGTTTGCAAATTGACTTCTGGTGTATTCGTGAACAGTTACTAGTGGATTGTTCAGGGCGGCATAACATAATAGCGACAAACACCAATTTTCTGTAAAAATTATCTGGCATGGAAAAAAAGAGATAATAATAACATAAAACACACGAGTTATTTTTACAATATCTACAAGGTTGGATTCCGCATTGGTGCTGTGTGATTCCTTCCAAGAGTACTTAATTTCAAAGTGACGAAATTCATTTGAGTGCGGGTAATAGAGGGAGTACCTATTCCTTTTCGCTCCCGCCAAAATTACGAGGCCTTCTATTTCTCGTTCCCGTGATATTTCCGGGCTGGAGTGTTTAAAAGGAACGCACCAAAAAGATTAAAACAATCCATTTCATTTACCCTGAAATTTTTTTATTTCTTATTTTACATACCAGATGGCAGCACCAGACTATTTATAATGTAATGGGGATGGGTTTTTTAAAACAAGATGTGGCAGATCAAGAAATAAATGGAATCCTCCGGAAAAAATAAGCACTTTTATTACCGTCTTCTTGAAAATTATGCGATCGTTAAGAGGTTAAGTGAATTGTATCCTCTATTGGAGCTGTAAGATGCATTGGAATCGGTGTTGGTTGCCACCATCTCCACGTGGTTCCGGCCGGAAACTGGACTTGTCCAGGATAAGTAGGGCATGGGTTGGTGACCTAGTCTTACTGCTTATGGTTTAAGTACTAAGGGTTACATCGACCCTAAATTAATTTCTGAACACGGGACTTTCTTGTGCGGGCAGGACTGCACGCAGGGACCATGCGGTTTCAGCCAAACTTACTTCATGCTGTCTGGGGTTTCGGACTTAACAACAGTGAATACCTAGTGGGATGAATTAATGTATCAGCATGCCAATGTTTCATTGAGGCTATAGTCAGAATATCAGATTTTTGATAATAAATGAGCTTTATAAGTCAATTATGTTAAAGGAAAGAAAAATCTCAGTCATATACAACACATAGGCAAGCGTGTTATATTTGACAATCGTTTTCCGCTAAACGAAGAAGCAATCCTGTAGAGAAATAAAATTTAATCTGTTTTGTTACTTCACATTTTGAAACAGTATTTCTTAGTTTAAATAATGAAAGAAAATATTTTCTCTTTGACCTAAGAATGAGCCTACAGGGGCCAAATTAAGTACTTAATACTAGACTAATAAAAACAATCAACAAACTTACGTTTATATGTGCCTCGATTTGGGCGCAAAATTAGAAATGGGCGAACATAAATGCGACAAAAGCCATGGGCAACAGAAAATATGTCTCTTTGGGGCTCAAGCCTGTAAAATATTCTAATGATAAACTTAAACATCGTTTTACGGGAAAAAAAAAACTCTCAGTAACTATTTACTATGTGCATCACTTAGCAATCCTTTTCAGTTATATTCAATTTCATTTGCTGTCTTGACCAGTTTCATCGATTTACTTTGAGGCAAGACAGCTTCACAAATCAAACTTAATCTCCTCTGCGTCAGTTTAGATAGCGAGAGCAAGTTCATTTCATTTCGTCTCTACACGTTCTGAAATTTGTTACTGTAGATTCCCAGACTGGGATTATTAGGGTGTGATCGTATGGCTAATAATTAATGTCACGTTGCGACCAAATCTGTTTCTGCACACAACTAAGTAAAGGGTTACAACTCTCAGGAAAGACACACTTATTACATATATACAATTTATTTACACACATGTATTTACAGATTCATTAAATAGCATCATGCTAAATTCTCAACTCTATCCAAACACAGAATCAACCAATATATATACAATGGATATTCAATTATAATTATAAAACATATTATTCTTCACAACTTATGCAATGCCGACCCTTGTAGGGTAAGTGGCGAGTATGCAATAAGCAAAGGGATGTGATATGAATATATATTGAATATCAATGCTCACCCATGGATGCCGGTACTGTCGCTGACTATCTTTTTATCACTGGTACTCGCACAAATTCGTGGTATGTTAGTTAGTCCTTGCACACTAAGTTCATCAACAGAGTAATATATTTCGATAAGGCGACGTTTTGGATCTCATACTAAAAAGAGTTCTGGATATCAAACGTCGATGATCCTTCTAAAGTACTATTCGGATACACTCTGTAGATATACGGGTCCGTCAACATTGGACCTTGTCGTCATCACGTTCCTCTCAGCACCTCGAAGTAAGTTACGTTCCGTCACTTGGTCAATTGGCTCCACACTTGCAGATTCTTTCATCGATGGGCTCTTCGGAGACTCAACATCCGCTCGTTCATGGAGTGGCTATGCGGAGGTAATTTCATTCAATCCTTTTTTGCATTTCTTTGGCATCAAGTCGACTTCGTCGTGAATTGCGAGTCATCGCTGGACATTCAATCTTTTCGTAGTTTTTTTTTCTTAGGGATGCTCCTCAGCCCTGTATTAGCTAGATTACTTTTCTTTCATTTTTTTAGTATAGGGGCCCCCTCTAAATTGCTTCACACCATGTATATATATTTCTTTTCTTTTTTGTGATTGGTTCATGCCTTCTTGGCTTCCTATTCGCTCGCCCCACCTCTTAATTAGGCTGGGGAACGAGCCACCTTGTTCATAGGTTGGTTCATATTTTATGTTTTTACGCGCATTGTCTGCTTCTTAAATGTGTCTTGCATTCTAATTATTTTGGACGCCTCTCCTTGTCTAGGAAACTTCTCAACCCCCCATGCACTTGATTCTTAATCTTTGACCTCCGATTTATTGCTGCTGTCTTCTTATTTTTATGTTTTTATAGCCCGTGTTGTTGCACGATATCAACGCCCTGATCACAGGCGCCCCGAAGCGTCAGAGTCATAAATGTGGCTGACAATTCGGCTGTGTGGTCCCTAACAATTGCCGCATATTCACATCCCGCTTATTACAGTTACGGGCCAACATAATCCCTTCTAATTATAATCTTGACAGATCTTTTTTTCTCCACGCTCTTAGAACAAAATCATTACGCTAGAATTCACCCTGTTACAGGTATCTACGGAAAAGTGAACTGAAAAGGAAAAAAATCACTCAGTAAACAAGAACTCAATCTCTATTAAAGTATGCCATTCCTGATTTAAAAAAAAGCTTTTTCGAATATTTACTGATACTTACTCCAATTAATTATTTTTTTAAAGAAAGCAGGAAATTAAAAAAGAAAAATTTAATAATTTCTTTTTCTCCAACACTTAGAACAATAGATTTTTTTGAAGTTGTTCACAGGCTACCTGTTGAGAAATTCTATTCCTATCTATGCTGCATTTAAAAAAAAACATGCTTTGCATCAGAGTAAATTGCTATTCTTCAAATTTCTTTCATTAATATCCGGTAGAGATATATGCCGGTACAGATATACGCCATAGAAAATAAAAAATTCCGATTCGTTTGGTTCTCTTGAAATAGAATTACTTTCTCTTTTGTTTCTTTATATATCCCTGCAAAAAGACGGATATCCGGAGATTTGCTTTTGTCAGAATCTGAGCTTATATCCAATATTTCTGTAAATACATATATATATATATATATATATATATATATATATATATATATATATATATATATATATATATACACAGGGCTAGATCTGAGGCGGGACGCGCCGAAACGGAGTTCCGGTACGTCTCTTTAGGAAAAAAAATTACGAAAGTTAAAGACATTTATTTAATCACTTTTATAACATTTATTACTTTACTACAAGACATTTTTTTCTTCTTTTGCAAAATAAAACTTGGAATTAAATAAAATGTTCAAGTTTTTGCATAACCAAAGATTTCTTGTCTCGAGACCAAAAATTTGGAATAACTCCAAAACTCCGGAAGGTTACAGTACCGGCACCTATATTTCTAGAAATCGAGAACTGTATATATATATATATATATATATATATATATATATATATATATATGACAGGCAGCGCATTTTGATCCTGTGTAAATTCAATTTGATGCAGTCATCGTTCTTTTAAAATAATTGGACGAGTGGCGAAGCCATGAATGAAGTAATCCATTTCAGAATAAGTCCAAGTTTATTATATATCATAAATTGATCACTCTCTAGGTTAATTACCGTGCTTCGCCATTTTGATAACTTATTCGGCACGCAGCCTCGAGCTTCCGCTCTCAGTGAGATTTTTCTCCAATCTGCCGCCAAAACCCGATTCCCTCCGAGCTCCCTGCTACACGCGCATGTGCAGACATTAGCCTTGGTCATCTTGACTTTTAAAATCGCTGATCTTGTAATTTAACTTTCCGCCCAAAACCTTTACACTTCTAAAAATAAATCTTCTCGCCTAGAATTATTCGCTTTGCGCTCAAGTCTCTTCTAAAAGATGATTTTCCCCACCGTAAAATACGCGCGCTTTGTAAATGAAATATTAGATTCTAATTATTTTAAGTCCCCTTTCCCCGTACTTCTCAACTATATTTTGACAGTTCAGTTATGTTTTGACACACACACACACACACACACACACATATATATATATATATATATATATATATATATATATGTGTGTGTGTGTGTGTGTGTGTGTGTGGTAACCAATTTACCACGGGTCAAATGCAAAAAAGGGTGCAGACATTGAAATAAAATCCTAGACACTAGACTTAAAACAAAACAACAGTTATATTCTGAAAAACATTACACAGCCCACTCCGAAGCGACCGATAATAGCGGTCCCGAAACGACTTGCCACTCCGATGGCAAAATCCGTTCTCCTCCGTTCAACGACCTTTCTCTCCCTCGATCTCCTGCAGCCAGGGATTGAGGAGGGGTCGATCTGGCCCGATGCGTTTGGCTCGTGCGTAGGGCATCAGTGTCCGACTCTACATTCTCGGCCCTTCCTGCTAGGACACTGACCGCAGTGTGTGCTACCATATTGGAATATAACCTGGAAAAAACTAAAAATAACAAAGATTAGAAAACTATGTACAACATTTTTTCGAAGGATCCTCATCAACTGAGGGAGCTAGTCTTTCCACAGCTTCATAAAATCAGCTGATGTAGTCGTGGCATTAGGTCCTTCATGCTGACACACTTTCTACACCTCATACCGGTCATTTGGCTTGGCAGTTGGAATTTGCTATGGGCCATAAAACTTGGGTCGTAGTTTGAGTCCACTTCCGTACTGTTTACGCTGAATCGCTACGAGCTCCCCTTTAATATAGATGCATGCCTATTTCCTACTTTTATTAAAGCCTTTGCGGTTTTCGTCCTGTATTTTGAGAATGTTTTTCTTAGCTTCTTCTCGCAGGTTTTCAAGCTCTTCCATCACTGCATTGATTCGTTCTTCTTCTAGGATCTTAAGTATTTCTGCGTTTTCTTTGCCCTTCATTTTTACTCCAGTGAGTAATTCAAATGGTGTTCTATTAGTGCTTGAAATTGTCGCATTCATGACACGTTGTACAGCATCAACATGCTTATACCACTTCTCTGGATCGTCGATTGAAAGTTTCGCTACGATTGGTATCAGTGTGCCGTGCATGCGCTCAATTTGTCCGTTTCCTCGAGGTATCCCGACGGTGATGCTTACGTGCTGAATATTTTCACTAGTGCAGAATTCTTCGAATTCCTTTGAAGAAAATGCAGATCCTCTATCCGCAATTATTCTTAGAGGGTTTCCAAAGACAGTCTGCTGTTTTTTCAACTTTTGCAAAGCATATTGAGTGGTTGTCGATTTTGCGGGATAAAACCATACGAACTTCGAAAAGGCGTCCACCACGGTGAAGATGTATTTGTAGTTTTTGTTCGTTGATGGTAAAGGCCCAATAAAATCGATATAAGTGCTTAACGGCACGTTTTCCTTCGGGATAGGATGGAGAAATACTTCACACTTTCCTCTTTTTCTATTTATCAAGATGCATTCAACACAATTGGCTACAACCTTTTCAACGCTCTGTCGTATGTTTGGGAAATAATAGTCTTGTTTGACTAAAGTCTCGGTTTTAGTCACCCCAAAATGGTTTGTATCGTGTATTATCTTGATTATTTCCGTCTGCATAGCTGTCGGCACAACTAGCACATCGCGATCATTCTCTATCTTGTACAGTACTTGATTTTTTAGAATGTACTGGTCAACTTTGCCCGCAGACATGAATTTTTTATCGTGTTGATATATTCATGATTAGTTTGAGCATGTACTATTTTGGATGTTATGTCATCAACTCTGACCATCATTATAGGGTATCGACTCAGTGCGTCAACGTGTCGCATTTGAGCCCCTGTTCGATGCACAATTTCGTAATTAAAGTCCTCTAGAAACAATGCCCATCGACCTATTTTTGGTGTCAACTCTTTCTTCGTCATGGTTTGAGCAAAAGCAGAACAGTCTGTAGCGATTTTAAATTTTATTCCTAGTAAATAACTGCTGAATTTTTCAGGCCTTCGATTATATCAAGAACCTCTAACTCGTAACTGGTATATTTCTCTTCTTGCAGAGTTGTCTTCTTACTCGCGTAGTATACTGGGTGAAATTTATTATCATTAGCTCTTTGCATCAATATTGCGGCGTACCCAAACTTGCTGGCATCTGTATGTAATTCAGTTTCTGCCTCCTGTTTGAAAATGTGAAGTACTGGTTCTTTTATAAGAGTTTCCTTCAAAATTTCAAAAGCAGCTTGCTGTTCTGGCCCAAATGTATATGTTGCAGTTTTGCGTAACAGGTCACTAAGCGGTTTCACAATGCTGGCGTAATTTGGAATAAATTTTCGGAAATACGCAGTAAGTCCGAGGAAACTCTATACTTGTTTGACAGTTTTGGGTTTCGGGAAGTTTCGAACTGCTCTCGTCTTTTCGAGCGACGGTCGCACAGTACCGTTATTGATAATGTGGCCTAAAAACTCTATTTCCCTATTTAAGAATTGGCATTTCTTCAGATTTAATTCTAACCCATATTTAGAGGCAACATCCAATACTCTCTTCAGTCTCTTCACTCCCTCTTGTTCGTCTTCAGATGGCACTATTACGTCATCCATGTAAACTAACATAATTTCTTCATTAATTAATTCCCTGAACACCTGACAGATATACTTTTGGAACATACTTGGGCAATTCGTTAATCCGAATAGTGCTTTTTTGAACTGATATTGCCCTCGGTGGGTGACAAATGAAGTAAACTTACGACTGTTTTCTTCTACGTCCAAATGAAAAAATGCATTCTTTAGGTCGATTTTGGTAAAAACCTTCCCCGTTTGTAACTGATCTAACACCTTTTCAATTATGGGAAGTGGGTACCTGTCTTGAACTGTTTTAGAGTTTAGCTTTCTATAGTGAATAGACAATCTTTTTGTGTTATCCTTTTTTTCACTAGATCCACGGCCGATGCGTAATCAGAATTGCTATCTTCTATAATTTCCTCCTTTAACCATGTTTGAATCTGAGAATCAACCTCTTTTTTTCTGCCAAAGACAATCTCCGAGAACGATTACAAACTGGAATATCATCTGTTAAGACAATAGATAACTTTAAATTTGTGCTGAGTACTTTTTCTGGTTTATAATTATTTACAATACCTAAGACTTCTTTTCTTATGTCTGAATTCTTTACGTGGTCTAAATCGATTATATCTTTACCTTCACTATCACAGTAAATCGTGAAAATAAATCCTTCTTATTCTTCATTCATAACATCGCTGTCGCTAAAATCTTTACCCCAAGACTCAGTTTTCCCACTCTTGCTATCAAATTCGGTGGGAGGAGAGGGTTGTTGACCTTCGGGGCCAACGGCGTTCGGCTCTTCTCCCCCTGCTACGCATTTTTGAGGGGAATCTAGCAATTCGTAAACATTTGGGCTTAGAATACAGTTAACGCATAATTTATCTGTTACCGCAGAAACAACTTCGATAGTATTGCCATTTTCTAGAGATATATTAAATTTTACGAGATTTTCTGTTGTTGAATCCCCAAGATAATCAACAAGGTTAATTGTTTTGTTCAGTAACTTCATATTTTTGGTGTGTATTATTTGGGAGCCAGAGTCTTTCACTGCGTTTATGCGTTTTCCGTACACATAGACTTTAATTTAATTTAATTTGTTTACAACGATATCTTCGAAATTAGTTGTAACACACCCAATATAGGCTTCATTCTTCGTGGTGTCTAATGAAGTCAGGGGATTGCGTGTTGGGCACACCCTTGTGAAGTGGTTACCTCCGCAGGAAAAACAGACAGGTTTGCCCGAATAGCTTCTCTGGTCATTAATATAATATTTATAGTTTTGCCTAGAATTTTCACCCTTACAATGCTGACAGTTTTTGTTATCTGTCCTACGCGTGGGGTCGCCTTTCTGGTTATGATATTCAAATTTACTAACACATTCTTTAGTGCGAGTGGTATCGCCCAATGATTTATTCTTATTCACGAAGTAAAAATCAATCTCTTTCGCTAGTTGGACAGGTCGATACCAGGAGTCACTTTTCTTCATTCCGATATGAAATACCGTGTCATTGTTCAAAAGTTCCATTAATGTGTCCGCTAGTATTAATTCGCAGAGCTCATTGAAATTCGCTACTTTCCGGAGTTTCAAATAATACTGTAAATTAACAGTAAGTCGCGACGCAAATTGGATATATGTTTCATCTGCAAACTTCGGATTTTAGCCTTCTTTCCTCCACACTGCTATTTAAAATGTCCTGTACGGACTCTTTATCTGTTTCAAAAATATCTGAGCTTTCAATTACGCCCTTGAGTGTTGCTATGGTGGGAGTCGGTGGCACTTCTAATCCAAGCTCCTGAACCAACACAATTAGATCGAGTTTTCGCGTATTCTTAAACATCGCGAAAATATTATAGATGCAAAAAAATGAGATAAAGTTCTTCCTACCTGAATTTCCAGGCGATAACGTTGTTACGTTGTAGTTAACGTGCAGATTACGGTAAAGTCTGTTAGAGAAAACAGTCCTTTAAGGAACAATTGCGGCAGGGCCCCTAAGATTATGTGGTAACCAATTTACCACGGGGCAAATGCAAAAAAGAATGCAGACAATGAAATAAAATCCTAGACACTAGAAATAAAACAAAACAACAGTTATATTCTGAAAAACATTACACAACCCACTCCGAAGCGAGCGATAATAGAGGTCCCGAAACGACTTGCCACTCCGATGGCAAAATCTGTTCTCCTCCGTTCAACGACCTTTCTCTCCCTCGATCTCCTGCAGCCAGGGGTTGAGGAGGGGTCGATCTGGCCCGATGCGTATGGATCGTGCGTAGGGCATCAGGGTCCGACTCTACATTCTCGGCCCTTCCTGATAGGACACTGACCCCAGTGTCCTATCCGTTCTCCGACCGGAACGTCAATGACCGTTCAACGACCTTTCTCTCCTTTGATCTCCTGCAGCCAGGGGGTGAGGAGGGGGTCGATCTGGCCCGATGCGTATGGCTCGGGCGTAGGGCATCAGTGTCCGAGTCTCCATATATATATATATATATATATACATATATATATATATATATATATATATATATATATATATATATATATATATATAAATGTATTTATATATATATATATATATATATATATATATATATATATATATATATATATATATATATATATATATATATGTGTGTGTGTGTGTGTGATAATATTATTAAAAACATATTATCGCCGATTCTTAACTTTCTCTCTGTTCTGGTTACCCCTTTTTCGACTCCTTGGTGAAAACACCTCGACTTTCCACACACTAACTTCCTCCGACAATTCTGGCAACCTCTCTGAGCTAATTTTATTTTGGCGCTTTTGCGGTAGACGCTGAACTGACTCGAAGTGAGATGGGTGTGTTGCTTTTCTAGTAAATAAATTCGATTGTTCCTGAAGCTGACTGTATTATTTTCCGGCCTCGATTGCAGTATTTTCACAAGATGTCCATTCCAGACATCATATATATATATATATATATATATATATATATATATATATAGTTGGAATTTATCTACCTGTTTCTGAACGACCAAACAGTATAATAATCTTTCCCATGAGATGAAAAAGGTGAGTTTAAATCAGAAGGCGAAATTTTCGAAGGAAGAAGATCTTTATAAAAAGGTTGCACGACTGCGTATCCCATGAAAATGCAAACATGAAAAAATGCGAAAAGTAACGATTTCGCGTAAAAATAAAAGAAATCTTAAAAGCAGAAATTTAGACGGAATGTTATTTGAAATAAAACACTTCATCATATCGATTGGGTTGCTCAGTTTATTTCCTCGCGGTTTCATCACTCAAGTTCGGTTCTCTTTTCTGACAGACGATCGTTAAGAGGTGCTGGATACTAAAATCAAGAGAATTACTCCTTCCACTCGAAGTCAAATGCAGCAAATATGTTTTATGCATGGAAGTTAATTTAGCTATATATACTATAGAGGAGAAGGTGGGATTATGGACCCCCTTAATATCTGCCTTATGCGCAGGTACAGCCGTTAATTATAGCTGTGATCTAGACCCCCTAGGTGGCTGTAACGGATAGTAAAGGTCATTGACCCCAGTTCACTCGCGAATGATGTCCTGTGGCCAATTGTTTGTTTTTCGAGTTTTCAAACTTTTTCTGAGAAAAGTATAAGTGAATATTTTACACATATACTATTATGTTTTGTAAAAACTGATTCCTGTGCCTTATTCTACACGAAATGGAGTTCCTTTTGAGGTAGTTCGAAATTAAATTCGATGTAATTCATAATGTGAAAAAAGAGTTTGTTTCCAAGATGGCGTTGTTTGAAATATGGACCCCTTGGGTGCTGGTATTATGGACCCGGGTCCATATTACCTACAACCGGTTTCGATAATGTAATAATAATGTTTCCGTGAGAAAATGTAATTCCACAGTTGATTTCATTGTGATACATTTTATTTTCATGTTTTTTAATCCTTCTCGGTTATTCTGGAAGCTAAGAATGAAAGTTGAGAAGAAATCTCCCGCTAGTAAGGACGCTGTAGTGCACAAAAGAAGTTGGGATAGGGTGAAAATGGTTGAGGCTATCCAGAAGCTAAGATGCGGAGAAATGGGACTAAAGGAGGCTGCCAGAGTGTTTGGTGTATCAAGAATAACTTTGAGATTATTCGCTTCACAAGTGGAGAAGCCAGCAGTAGATTTGGTTATACAAAAACTAGAGTTTGGTTTTCGTTTGGAGCGCTACGGTCAACTTTTGTTATACAAGGGCTAATTAAACCGAGACTTATAATTTAAAGCTGATTAAAGGTGGCTGGGTTATTTTTATTTGCTGGAGAGCTTGTATTCAGGGAATCAATTCCAGAATCTTCAATGTAGATGTGACTGGTTTAAGTGTGGTTCAGTCAAAAGTTTCCCAAGTCATGGGGTTGAAGAGAAAACGTCAGGTGGGATCTCTGTCTACAGCGAAACGTGGTTATCTGGTAACTGTGGTTTGCTGCATGAGTGCTGGGGGAACATATTTTCCGCCAATGATGATATTTCCTCATAAAATCTTAACGGATCAGCTTATGAATAAGCCCCATCCAGAGCAATTGGAAGAGCTCATCCCTATGGGTGGATACAAGCCCATATGCTTACATAGATTGCCCAGACCAGAAAGAAGCATCGTGCATCTTTTGTGAAGGTGCATTCAAAGATGACATATGAGGAGAACTTTGGATTCGTTGTGTGATGAGCCTACACTGGACTCATTCTGTGTGTACCGGAGCCGAAGCTGTGTTTTATATTTGCGACTTTTGTCGCCAAAATTGAAGTTTTTTTTATATAGATAATATTTGATGATCCAGCTGTTTGATAATGCACTCATGGACAAAAAAATTAGCGCACCAAGAAGGAGTCGTCAAAATCAAACGAAATTTTACATACGTAATGACGACTTTGATATAAGTAAATGATAAGAAAATCAAAGAAAAAGGATAATTTATTTCAGAGAAAAAGGCAAAAGAACGGAGGAGTTAATACTCCGTTGGACCCCTCTAGCGCGAATGCACGATGCGATACGATCGGGCATTGAGTCATACAAGTTCTGTATGATGTCTTGAGACATTTCGTTCCATATTTGCTGTAACCTTGCCTCTAGTTCGTTCAAACTCGTAGGATACCCAACTCGTCGTCCCAAATGATCCCAGATATGCTTGATTGGAGACAAATCTGGGGATCGGGCAGGCCAAGGAAGGGTAGTAACAGTGTGGAGACAGTCTTGTATCACCCTTGCCTTATGAGGCCGAGCATTGTCTTGATGGAAAATGGCTCCTGGGAGCCGTTGCATGAGTGGCAACACATGTGGTTGCAGGATTTCATGAACATACCGCTGGGTTGTCATGGTGCCACGGAAAAATACTAGGGGTGACCGTGTATTGTAGGCAATGGCACCCCATACCATCACACCAGCTGTGGGAGCGATGTGTCGCTGTACAGCAAAGGCAGGATTGAAGCGTACACCACGGGCTCTCCACACACGAACACGATTGTCATCACTGCCGAGATTGAATCTGGATTCGTCGCTAAAGACGACCTGGTTCCATTCCGCTGCAGTCCAGTTTCCTCGTGCGCGGCAAAACTCCAAACGGAGGCGTCGATGGGTGGGCGTCAAGGGCAGCACACGTAATGGGCGCAGCCATACCAACTGTCCTTCAGCCAGGCGCCTTCGTATGGTTCGAGAAGACACAGAGGCCCCTAGTGAAGGTACTACCTGTGCCTGGATGGCGGCCGATGAAGCAGTTGGCTGTACGCGTTCATTTCTTACGATGTGGCGGTCTTCTCGACGACTGGTCTGTCGAGGGCGTCCTGAGCCTGGTCTTTGTGTACATGACATCTCTCGGGTCCACTGGTCTCAAAACCTCCTCACAACACAATCAGAGCGGCCTAATTGACGAGCTACTCGCCTAGCTGACCACCCAGCTTCCATCATCCCAGACTGCGACAACTGCTTATATTGTCTTCGAACACGGCGTAATGGCATGTATATCTCAGCTCTTCCTTTGTAAATGATTCAGCACACTCAAACAAGCTTTGGTTACATGTTTTATACTCCACAGAGTACGATGTTCAACGCCCTCTACCGGCTATACGTAATGCGCAATCACGCTGCATTTCTAATGATTTGCATATCTCTCTCTCTCTCTCTCTCTCTCTCTCTCTCTCTCTCTATATATATATATATATATATATATATATATATATATATATATATATATATATATATATATAATTATCATTCGTGCAAATACCTAAGAGATGGAATTAATCTACCTGTTTCTGAACGACCAAATAGTATAATAATCTGTCCCATGAGATGAAAAAGGTGAGTTTAAAACAAAACGCTAATTTTTCGAAGGAGGAATATATATATATATATATATATATATATATATATATATATATATATATATATATATATATATATATATATATATCCTCAGTCCCAAACGTTTTAAAAGTCACTCCCTAACTAAATTTGGGCGAATAATTTCTAATTTTACTGACCCCAGTTTTACTTTTCAGTAATTTTTGTATCTACCTCTAGTCACACTCCCAGCTGGAGCTAAATATGACCTTGAGAAGTAGCCAGCTTGCACTATTTAAACATCTACATTAGGAATCGCAAACTATGAAATTGCTAAGTTAGTAAAGATCCTGGCCACAAAGAAGGGTTCCTTTTGAAGTGAAAATTTACAACCGATAGGGTAAGTCGAAGCATGTCGAAAATTGCAGCGGAATTAATCAACTCCCCCGAAGAATTTGACATGGAGGGGACATCTGATCTATACGAATTCCCCACCCCTCACTTTATTGCAAGCGTTAGTGAAAGTACAGTGCTGCACTTTTCGTTAATGTTAATAATTATTGGTATGGCGGTGATTCTAGAAGATTAGTACATTGCGTTAAAGATAAAAGAATAAAACAAGAATTCACTTACCACACTTTCTGAATAAATGACATTTTATTTAATACATGAACTAAGAGAGCACAGAATGATTTATACGTGGGCATCACATCTTTCCTCAAAGGTACCAGAAAAATTAGGATTTCTTGAATCCATGAATATCTGCGTTAATTCTGTACTATATGCGTATTTGTAGAAACCTATCTAATAAGTGCGAAGGAAATTTGTTCACAGAATATCAATTTATTTCTTCATCAGTATTTTGAAGATTGGTTATATTTTTTGTGTGATACGTGCAGCCAGGTAATTCAGAACCACTTCTTTACAAGTAGATGGATAGTTTCTCTCACCGAAGAATTCACGGAGACTGACTCCACATACAGTTCTTGAAGCGGAAATTCAATAATTGCACTTTTTTGTTGCCACCGTTTTTATACAAACGTTGTAGTCGGGGAATGTCAGTGAGCGCGCATTCAGTGACGCGCCACTGATTTGAATCGAACGAGCAGGAGAAAAGTTGGGTGCAAATCAGTTCCTGCTAGTTTTAAGTCGATGTTCCGGAAAAAATGTTAAGTCGATGTTTTCATAACAGTGAAGCTGGAAACGACAAACAGTTTTCTCTTTAAAAATGCACTTTAGGGTTAGTGCTATTAACTGTCAATTTTTCGGATTAATTTTTGAAATAATTCGTGTATTTTAGAATTTAGAAAATTTGTATAGACATTTCCAATAGCATTAGTGCGTCATTGTGTGCGTTATTGTGTATCACAAAAACGGGCGCGTTATGCACGCTCAAAAAACAGCTCTGCGAATGGCCTGCAAAAGCATGTGATACACGTACCGTTCCAACGCTCTTTAGGGTTTGCACATGCGCTGAGCATTTTGCAACGGCAAAAAGTGGGCGTTGCCATTCGATAATTTCGACTTTCTGTACCTATAACCTTAACCGTGAGTGCCACTTGGTTGCAGTTCAGAAAATCTCGAGCTCATACCTATGAATAACTATATCTGAAACCTCATCTCGATCGGTTGCACGGAACGGCCGCTAGAGGTCCATATATCGACAAAATTTTTTTAGACCACCCTGTATATAAATTTTAATTTAATTTGTGGAGATACTTTGCTATCATTTATACATCAAAATTGAACTTTTTGTTTTTATTTGCATTTTTGTGTTGTAGTACATATATATGTTTTCATTTATGTGTTTCATGAAGTGGAAAGGACGATTTCTTCGGAAACAATAACTTTACGCTCTTGGGAATTTAGTCAAATTTTACTCCACCCACCTATACCTATATCTCGCGTATAATTTACCATAGCAAGCGATAATAAATGACTAAAAGGCCATTATCACAAATGTCAAACTAAAGAATACAAGCAAATATACGATTTATTAGAAAAAAAGTTTCCTTCCATGCACGTCGTGAATGATTTAAGACCATCTTTTCTGTTCAAATATTTAATAGTCCACTGAAAACGGGATAAAAAACAACAACTTGATGATAAAACTTGTGGAAATGTCATAAATACTTTGTGTATTAGATTTTACTATAACGTGGAACTGTGTGTTTTATTTTTGAGATAAGAAAAGAACAGTTAAGTTTTTTGAAGTTCTTCGTACCAGAAGAAATACGCTCCTCCTGAGGCGGGAAGAAAACTCCGTAAAACGTAAAAAACTCTTTTTTTCTGAAATATTCATTGCTTTTCTTTTGTTTTCATAAAGATTCTGGAAGAGGATTTTTGCCAATGAACTTTCGTTATCTGTATTGCTGGAACTTCTGAAGTCTTCTGATTACATGATAAAAATTTTGAAGACTTTGAAAGTAATGTTCAAAGTTTTTCTTAACACATTGTGTAAAATGAATTATTTAGTCTATCTTGTTTCAGTCAATAAACGAACAAGTACGTATAATCTTTGACCGCGAGATAAGTTATCCATATTTACCCAAAGACTTCGAAAATAAATGGAAACCTTATTTGAATAGTAGTCCAAATCAATTCTTGTCCATTTTGAGATACAGAGCCTTAAAGTGTAATGAGTGCTGAGAAATGACTAATGAAGTCTGATTTGTAATACTCTCTGTTGGCAGCAGAAATACGCTGGAGGTGTACCAGTTTAAAAATAAGATAGAAATCACTTGCATGAATATGAAAGTGAGGCTAACTTCATTTTTAAAAAAAAGTGGAGTTGGGCCAATATTCAAATAAGGCCTTCAAATCTTATATTGAATTAGTTCTTAAATAAAACAGCTATCGTTCAGGCGATAGTAAACATTTTTATAGCTGTAATTAATTTTTAAAAGGAAATAAATACTAATTCTAATACTCGGTGTAGCATTCTTAAAAGAAGGTGAATATTACGAAAGCAGAAAGACAAACAAGATCAAAATTATATTGGGAAGAAAATCCAGTATCCCTTCTGTCCGAAACCTTTTACTACATTTCACATCCGTTTCATGAAATACAACTCACAATATCCGTTTCATGAAATACAACTCACAATATCCGTTTCACGAAACCAGTCTAATACATAAAACTGGAAAACAAGTATAGTAAAGTAAAGTCCGTAAAGTTTCACAATGCAAACTGTTTATGAAAACAAGTATCGAACTAATAAATATAGTTGTTCATCAGCACAGGGAGCATATAATATTAATAGTGGATTCTGAGAAGCTGGGTGCCCTTGTTTCCATCATACTTGATGTTACACAAGCAGATCTAGATCATCTATACATGATATAATATTGAGATCTTACCAGTAAAAAGTTTAGTACTCAGAAGGGAAATTCAAGCTAATCTGTAGTACTAAAAAGGCAAATTTATGTTAATTCCACCTTTTAAGTGGACTGTAAAGTGCTGAGATCGATCTGAAATTTTTCAGAACTCTCCAAGTAGTTGATCAGACCGAGACTAATTTTATGAGATAAAGTTTCAATTTTATCAGTTACGTGAAGCACCGAAATTGTATAATGTTTATTTATCGAGATTTGCCTCGTTTTCCTAGCTAATTTAATTAAGCAGTGTATGATTTTTCATGTTGCCAAAGATGAAAGAATTTATTTCATCGCACATTTTGTAGTATGCCCATAAACATTCGAGTTTTTTTATATGAACAAATTATAATATTCAATACCGCGGGATTTGAATTCTCACTATAGAAGTTCTCTTGCTAAGAACAAAGAAATTAAAGATTTATTTGTCCTTAACAAGAAAACTTCTCTAGTGAGTTCAAGTCGAAATCATTAAATAAAGTTTCTTAAAACTCGAATTATCTGGCGACTATTTTCAAACCAACAGGTGAGACACTTCGCAGCTTGGAGTTTCGTATGCAATAGTCACCTGGACACTATGCAGCGAGACAATAGGGAATTGTCATTATCTTACAGAAAAATATGTGCAAGATTATCGGATCTGATGTTCCGGTCGTACAAAGGTTTGAACAGTTCGATGCTAAGCTACTTGATTCAACTATTTGTTATTCTGGATTCAAGGAGGTTTAATTGACAGTTTTTAGCATCTTTCGTTCTGAATATGGTTTATGTAATACTAGCTGAATACCCGTACTTCTCTACGGAGTATATTTAAATTAAATACAGCGATCAATGTATGCAATTAATGCCAAAAAAATATATATTTGTAATAATTACAACGGTCAATGTATGCAATTAATTTGTATGTTTAATATCCATAAAACATACTATTTTGAATTAAATTCTTAAAAAACTTCCATCTGAAATAGTCTAGTGGTTAAATTGGATTTTTTTACCGTATTTCGAAATTTTTTGTCAATTTATTTCGTTTGTATGCACGTGATTCAAAATTAATTTAAAGCATCACAAAAAGAAAAAAAACACAGCAGCATTTGATAAATTAAATTCTAAAAATTCATCTTTAAAAATTCCCCTAAATTCATAAACTGGAGGTAAAGATTCGAAAAAGATTTCATTTTAAAGGAATTTTTATGACCTTTCTTGTGATATAAATTTTATAACCCTCAAATTATTATTTTAAAGGCGAACTTTAAAGAATGTTACAAAAACAGCTTAAAAATTGAATTTAAAAAAAATCTTGTTATGAGGGGTACCAGAGATACCCCTTTGCGTTGTGTAAATTTAGGGAGGTGAACTCCAAAGGGAACTATGCGTTTATAAATAAAAGTAACAACATTTATTATACAATATTTTACAAGAAAAGGTCGGGTTTACATATTATATTTTAAGATCTTGGCTATACATATTTTAACCGAATTAGGGCATACTTCATCCGCTTCCTGCGGCATAACCATTACGGGTCGAGTGAAATAAAAGTCTCGTAATCTCTCAAAAGGCAAGAGCACTATTTAGAGGGGGAATTTATGACCAACCTGGGGAGTTTTGATGAAACAGCAGAGCATGGCATCGTTGAGGCACTTCTACAGGATGAGGCTTTAGGGATCGGGCTGAAATTCATGTGGCCCTTCACTGGCGGAGGCAACAGGATTCGGCGCTGGCGGTTGAAGAGGGACATCTCGCCATTTTACGGGGCGTCTTTTCTTCCCAGGCTCTCTTCGCAGCTCGCTACCTCATATCGCTCTCTCGCTCTCCCTCCGAACGTCGTTTCTCCCACACTCGGGGCTCCCACAATCTTCATTATAACCCCTCCCCAGGTTAGTTATTCACGTAAATTTATTGCCTCTTCTAGTTTTTTATTCGAGGGCAGGATGCTCTGACATTCCCATGGTTGACCCACGTGGTACGCTTATTTCCAAGAAAATTGGAAGTTCGTTGAATTTCCTGGAATTTATTTCCCCCGTCCTGAGGAATTCAGGGGGGGGGGGTGATGTTTCTTGGAAAATTGGTGCAGTTCCAATATGGCCGTTTTATGCCCCGTAATCGTGTTGGAAGAACAAAATGGCTATAACGTTGGAAGGAGTTCAAAATGTCCAAATTGTGGATCCTTCACAACAAATCTAAAGAGAATTTTTCGAAAATCTTTCTTAGTGCACCCCTACACTATAAGATGAATCCCCATAAGAAATTTCAACCCTTTAGATCCAGTGGTTTGGTCTAAGCGTTACCTGTTAGTCAGTCAGCCAGTCAGTCACTGACTTGTTTTATATATACATATACATTAGTTAATGTTTGAGTTTCATTATCACTAGTTTAAAAAAAGACAAATATATTCTTGATAAAAATATCTAAAAACTATAAGTTTCTAAAACAAAATAATAAATATCTAAGAATACTTGGGGATTCGTCGCAAACACAATTCATTCCAATTTCTGAAGATTTACGATACTCAAGAAAGTCCTTGACACAAAACTGTGAAAGAAGTTCACTTTTCTGGCCTAAATATACTGTAGAGCTTTTAGAATAAAATGAAACATACCTACGTCTCTAGAGTAATAACATTTCTAGATCCAATATTTTTATGTTGTATAGTCTCTGCGCACCATGCTATACGTCAACGTGTTATTTCAACCTGTTTTTTCTGTGACTGGAATTCTTCATTTTTTCTCATCTTCAAAAGGATTTATGTAAAATCCCTTGAGATGTTAAAAATTACTTGCAAATGATTCAAAGTTTTATGAATCATGAAAAGTGAAAATATTTCAAAACCTTCCCTATGCGCGACAGTGAAAAAAAAGCTAGGCAAATAAAGTAATCGGCATATATATGAAGTAAACTTAATGTGTATTTTGAATTTTAATTTTCCTAAAAGAAAATTTCAAAAAGTTAATATTTTGGTGTATAATAATTTTTATACAAAGACATATTTGATAGAAAAAATCATTGCAAATACACTTAAATAAAACAAAATTGTGTCTTTCATTCTATTTAGACTCGTCTTTGAGCACTTCAGCTGGTTTTTATCCGTTTTAAAAGACTGAAAAAAATGTTTTTTTAAATGTAAAGTCACTGTTAATTTTTCTGAAAAGGATTAACTGCAAATTCTGGGAAATCTAGTTCAAGTTATATTGATTTTGATCTCAGATCTAAGACGTCGTTTGTTTTGTTTGTCTAGCAACAAAAGTAATTGCGATATATGTAGGCGTTTGACTCTAGCTGAATTTAGTCATTAACGTTTATTGATAGACTAACAAAACTGATCCGATGCGCCTTTACTAATATTAGCATTCTAACAAGTGCTCTTAATAACAATTAGAAAGAAAAAAAATCCCGGTAATATTTACGAAACTATCGCGGGTTATTAACGTAGGATTACTTATCGTTGCTTACCTCTTTTGTATGTATATATGTATGTGTGTTAAGTATATATGCATTTATATATATGTACATATGTATATATATATATATATATATACAAATATGTATGTCAAAATTTTGAAGCATTTTGGTACTTTTCTGTTTAACAGTCTACTACTTGTCCAAGCGATATAGACTGGGTTTAGCACGCTGCCAAAATTATAAGTCGCCGAGTAAGGATGGACGATTTTAGCGTCTGAAATTTTGCTTTACGGAGGGCCGTTATGGAGGAACGTAATCCTGCGTTAAAAAAAAAAAAAAAAAAAAAAACACCTTACCTTGCTAATATTCCAGGGCGAGTTTCTCTTGCACATAAGGGCGTATTTTCTGCGATGCATCTTATGACATTTGCCTGTACAAACAGTCGTAATAACATTAATGACTATTAGATACTCCTCTATCTGACTGGTTAGTACCCTGTTCTAAGACCCATGCAGCTTCTCTGTCCTCTAACCCTCTACTTAACCTACGCTTGTTAATCCATTTTACTGGCAGCATAAGACGTTTTCTGCGAAAATTTAGGACGGAATAGATCTTTAGAAGAAATATTGGCATTTTCAGAAAAATTACATGGCACAAAGACAAAATATTCTTGCTTGAGAGAAAGACTAAATTACCTTATAATCGTACCTTAAATAGTAATAATTCAATTTAGTACGAGCATAATATAGTGAATATAGTGATGTTTTACAATAAAACCCTATCAATACTTAAACTTCCTCATGTTTTATCTACTATTTGACCTACCTTACCTTCTTACGGGAATATATGTCAAAGAAGTTTCCAAGCAACTGTTACCAAAATAGGTCGCTAAAAAGTCTCCTAAAATAGAATGTTTAAAAGAAATTTTGGACAGTCCGAGTTGGCATTTCAGACTATCAGTGATTCTTTGACATGGCTTTAGAAGATCTTACATATCACCCTGAGACATTCAAGAAAGTTTATGTGTTCAAAAAAGCCTGGAGGCAACGTTTATGTCTCCGACTTCTTTTTACGCTTGAGAAAGCTTATCTATAAAGTTTTTTACACATTCTTTCCGTTTTCAGAGAGGCTGATACAGTTTATAACGTATGAACTTTGAATAAAACACACTCGTCACAGAAATATAAAAAGTTATATTTATGGAAATTGAAAACTGTGTTTAAGATAACCTGCAGACGTTTGGCATAGTATATTTCAACCATAGAATCTCTTAATTTTAAGTTATGCTTTAGATACATCTGATATCTCTCCCCCTCTGTTATTACTTAAATATGTGTTATGAAAAACTGTAATCGTACTGCATGCTATAAAAAATCACTTTGTATCAAACTTTCCTTTAGCTATGTTTTCAATGAAGCGGCATATGCCCAAGGAAATTAAATTTGAACGACAAATACAGGCAAATTAATCTCTACCTTACCATACAAATTCTCTGTATAATGAAGCAATTTTGGAAATAGAATCATTTAATAAAATGTGGTAAGGATGGCGGTTTCTTATGTGCGTTATTGGAAAAGTTTTAAGGGCAAATCTCTTCTTAAGAAAATTTTAAATGTCATTACAATTTTTAAACTCACGAGTTTTCAAAATCACAATATAACATTTAAAGTATCTTTTTCCTCAAATTTATGTGCAACTATTACTTTTGCTATTTAACCTCTAAGAAATTTAAATAAGAGCATTGCTATTTTGGTAAATTTCCCTTTCTAGTTCTCTACTCCCATCAAAAAGGCAAAATGAGTTTATATTTCAGCCATTGCAATTTTATTATAAAATTTCTAGTGGTTAAACGCAAATTCGCCTCATTTATCGTTGTATTAAACGTAGTAGATTAAAATGAATTATTACCATGTTTTTATTAACTCGTTTTATTGTTTGTGTGTGTGTTTGTCCAGTACAAATCTTGCAATCGATTTTTAACTAACTTCCCAACTAGCTATACATTTGAAACTCTTAGAATATCTTAGAACACGATGACAATGCATTATTTTAATGCTTTTACCCATCTTTAATCAGATTTGAATTAATTTTGTTTTGTAGACTGGTGCAGCCATCTATCCGCCAGGACGGGAACGAAAAGTTAAACGCAAGTTAACTTCCAATTAACTTCATTTTCTTTCAAGTTGATGGAATAATGCATCAGAAAAATGTTTAAAAAGCATTTATTAATACACAGAATTGTCAAGTTTATATGATTCAACAGAAAATTTAAAAATAAGGTATATAAAAAGTTTCTGTTTTCTTGTAATTATTTTTATGTTAAAAAATTCTTTAGACAGAAATTTCTTTTCTTCGTTTGAATTTAATAGGCCCACAATTGCATGTAAATAAAATTTACTATGCATTTTATTTTAGAAATTTTTCTTTCTTTCTCTCTGTCTCCTCTCTCTCTGTATATATATATATATATATATACTAGGGGCTCCGCCCCTAGGTTCGCTACGCTCTGTCCTCTGTTAGGGTCAAGGTCAAGATATATTGAGTTTGTTGGAAAGTCATGATTTTACGACTTTACCTCCAGGAGCAAGATATGTACATCAGAAAATATGTGCTCAGCAGTAAAATAAAAATTAAGCCCTCTTCAAATAATTAAAATAAAAAATATAATAAGAATTAAAAGAATGAAATTCAAATATTTAGAATAATTAGTAAAAATAAGCGTCCACCGGGATCGAACCGGGGACTATCGCATACGAGCAGCGCGCTGAAG
The DNA here is from genome assembly GCA_907164885.2 of Dolomedes plantarius. Classification (NCBI taxonomy): domain Eukaryota; kingdom Metazoa; phylum Arthropoda; class Arachnida; order Araneae; family Dolomedidae; genus Dolomedes; species Dolomedes plantarius. The sequence continues at coordinate 40,536,360 of OU015495.1, forward strand.
CACAACGCCAATCATGTCACAGGAAGTTCAATGAATAAGTTGCTAATAGCGAGATATATAGGGGAGATTCTCGGACCGTGGTAATCCGTGGTAATGTACCGGCGCACCGATCCCTGATGATGCAACAAGCTCTTGCTAAACACGGCACCACAGTTCTGCCACATCCCAAGTATTCCCCAGACATCGCTCTTTGCGATTTCTACCTGTTCCCGAAACTGAAAGATCGCACCAAGGGTAAGCGGTTTGCAAATGCCGAAGAAATGATGACAACAGCGACAACCGCTTTACGACAGCTCTCACGCAACGGTTTCCAGGACTGTTTCCAGAAGCTGTATCAACGCTGGCAGAAGTGTATAGTTGCGGAAGGACATTATTTTGAAGGTGATTGTATTCAGAAGACTTTGTAAGTGTATTCGTTGTTGTAGTAAATAAAGTCCCCGAATTTATTGACTGTACTGGTATATATATATATACAGTGGAATCTCGATCTATCATTTTTCTAGGGACCGATTGAACTGGACGATAAATGCGGGAGAACGATACATGCGGAAACATAACAAAGCAATATGATCGTTGGGACTGGATAAAATGAACGACACATACGGAAAAACGATGGATCCAAAAACGATCGATCGAGATTCCACTGTATATATTATATAAATTTTAAATATATTTCTTTATTTCCTTTTTCATAAATTTCCTGTTTTTGTACGATAGTATTTCAATGCAATAAATTATTTTTGAGCAATTTATTACTGAACTACTATTCGGTATGGATCTTCTTTTTTAGTTCTTTATCGAATGTTTAATCCAAACTTTATATATCATAGAACATTACGACATCTACAAAAAATTGTGTAACGTAATGGACTGTTAATTTCTTGGGAATATTTTAAATTTATTTTATGAACACTTTTTAACTCCGCAATATATCCTAATTATTTCGGATAGAGTTTTTTTTATTATGTATGTTAGAAAAGGATTATTTTTTTCATCGCATCTATCTTCAGTAGTCCAAAAAGTATTTATTCTTTGCGAAATTTATGCCGTGATATATTTCTTTGCGTAATGATGATTTACAACCACAGAGGACACCAGATCGCAGTCTCCAATTCATACACGAAATGGGAATTACAAGTGAATTATAACTTTTGCTATGCGACGCAGTGCTGTAAATGTTTTAACGAATTATGTAGATTATGATAAGATAGGGAAAGTGTTAAAAATTAAACGAGAGACTGAGTTAAAATACTAAAGTTATTTTCTATTCCGTGTTTAAAAATGGCTCTGTGGCGAAGGTATCACTAAAATACAGCATAAATTCATATATTCTACAATTAAATTCTTTAGTTTTTTTTTCTCAACTTTGCCATTAATTTTAAACATTTATGTATTTATTTTACAATTGCCGGTCATTTGGCCACTAGTCATTAGACCATGGGCTCTCCAGTACTTCAAAACAAGGTACTTCAAATTCGAAAGTGCAGGTCAAAGTGTTTGGAGAGCTTCAAAGCTGTAGGAGATTTAGGGTGAACCACGACGAGGTCTGCTATACTAAACCCATTAATTTGAATCAATTGAGCTATAATTGGCCCGAACATGTTATTCTCAAAATTTATTTTCTTGCCCGTTATAAAATTATTGAATTTAATTTTGATTTTCCCTTTCCCTTGAAGTTTTTTTTAGTAATTATGGATTTTTCGTTTTCTGTTGTTCAGGATTTGCCAAAAGATGAGGTTTTCTTTATAGCAGACTGGCCTCAACTGTTAGGTTATTAGGAAAGATGACTAGCAGAGATGTAACATCTAGGTTAATTTACAGCAGCAACGATAAACATTTAGTAAAAGGTTTAAAACGAGGAGCGCCTACTTAGAGTGGCCCCTCTTTTTAAACACATCCACATGCCAGAGTAGAGAGACAAGAGGCACGCATTAAGAGCACGCATTAGTACGCCAACCTTGGCGGCGGCTGAGCTGTATAGCAGCATTTGGCGACAAACGGGGCATGAGCATTGAATATCCCAACATCAACATCCCATTAAGTCACAGAGTGAGTAAAGTAAGGCTCATAAAGCGAAATTTCAATGCAAATAATTATCCTTAATCAGGAAATTTAACTTCCAATAGAAAGCCGAATAAGTATATTAACCGTTATTACTCGTATAATTTTTACGTTATGTGTACTAAATGCTTTGAACTTCTGTTTATGCCTATTAAATCATTACTTTCAACTAGACATTCATATGCAAAATTTTTGTTCTGTGTTATCATTATTTGGCTCATTATTGCCCTGTTTATCATTATTGCCAGTTTTACTACTGGGACATATTAATGCCGCCTGTTAACATTTTATTGCTGTTATAATATAGTTTTATTTTACTTTGATATCGAATATATGCCAAAAAGTAATGTTTTCCTTTTGTTTCGAGAGTCAGATTTGATGAGAGATTGAGAAAAAGTTACATTATGAAGTATGCGCTGTTGTAAACCTAACATTATGTTTTATTAAAATCGGTAGTTTTTTTTCCCATAATCTTGAAATGGAAGAATGTCATCAATAAAAAATCGAGTAAAATATTGCAATATTATAATTTTTATTGCAATGAAAGGATTTTTGTGACTGCAAAGTAAGAACCATTAAAATACAAATGGAAGACAACTTCACGAAAGTACGCAAAATTAGCTAAACTTTTAGTCATGCCAATAAAAAAGAAAGGCCTTATACGCAGTCATTAATTGAGCCGCAAAATTTGCATGTGGGTCATGATGATATTAAAAAATTCAATAATGGGCACGGAACTAAATTTTATGGGTAATAGGTACTGGGGTTGGGGTAAAATTAAATCAAAACTGTAGGAGAGACATTAGAGAAAGGATATTTAAGGATAAACGAGCTCATTAAAGTGGAGGAAGTTACTTCTTATTCATTACATCGGATCAAATTTAAACTTTTTAGAATAAGTTTTAGTACGAAAGAGCAGCAAAACACTAAGGGATGCATAAGTATTGGCAAAAAGTGATTAGTGAAAAGTATTTCAAGATATATATATATATATATATATATATATATATATATATATATATATATACAGTGGAATCTCGATCTATCGTTTTTCAAGGGACCGACTAAAATGAAAGATAAATACGGGAAAACGATAGATGCGGAAACATAACACAGCAATATGATCGTTGGGACAGGATAAAATTAACGACACATACGGAAAAACGATTAATTCGAAAACGATCGAGATTCCACTGTATATACACTGCTGGCCACTGTAAATGCAACACCCTGAAGGAAACATGCAAATAACATGAAATTTACAACATGCATTAGCGAAGGTGAGATGTGCAAATGATTAGAATTTCAGCGCAGACTCACATCACGCGCGCCTGTGGCGCCACTTCAAAGCGGTATTTAAGGCTTGGAGATTTCGACGATTTCAAGTTCGACAATAGTGTTTTTCTTGTGATTTTTTTTTAAAAAAACGATCAATTATGTCTCGTCGAAAACAGCGATCATCTTTTGATCAAGTATCCGAGTTCGACAGAGGAAGGATAGTGGCCTACCGAGATTGTGGATTACCTTTCAGGGAAATCGGTAGTCGTGTTGGACGAAACCAAACAACTGTAATGCGGATATGTGATCGTTGGATGCAGGAGGGTACGACGGACCGCCGTGTTCGATCGCACCCACCTCAGCGCACCACTTCACGTGATGACAGGTAAATTGTGCGCATGGCAGTGACGGATCGCTCAGTCACATCACGAACCATAGCACAGCACATGCAGTCTGTAACGCATCATCCAGTGTCTGCGCGTACCATTCGACGCCGTTTACAGGAGAGTGGTCTGTCCGCAAGACGTCCATTGCTTTGTCTACCCTTGACGCAGAACCACAGACGTCTCCTCCGCCAATGGTGCGATGACAGAAGGATGTGGACGGCAGAATGGAATGAAATTTTCTTTACTGACGAGTCACGCTTCTGTCTGCAACACCACGATTATCGCATTCGTGTCTGGAGACACCGTGAAGAGAGGGTGCTGAACAGCTGCGTTATGCACCGCTACACTGGTCCTGCACTGGGTATTGTGGTATGGGGCGGTATTGGATATCACTCTCGCACACCTCTAGTACGCATTGCCGGTACTTTAAACAGCCAGCGCTACATCTCCGAGGTGTTGGAGCCAGTTGTCCTTCTTTACCTTCATGGCTTGCCCACAGCCATATTTCAACAGGATAATGCGCGACCACACGTGGCACGCATTGTCCAACGGTTCTTCGTCAATCGCCAGATTGAATTGCTTCCCTTGAATTGCTTCCCTCGAATTTCCGGATCTTTCGCCGATAGAAAACATGTGGTCCGTGGTTGCTCTACGATTGACCCAGATTCCATCCCCAGCTGCCACAGCAGATCAACTTTGGTAACGTGTGGAAGCTGCTTGGTCTGCTGTACCCCAAGAACTCATCCAAAGTCTCTTTGAATCAATGCCGAGGCGTGTAGCAGCGGTGATCTCCAACAACGGCGGCTACTCTGGCTACTGATTTTGGCAGAAACCAGACTTCACAGAAGTCTATAAATTTAATCATTTGATACATGGTCAACATGTTATCTACAAAATAAATTTTGTTGTTATATCTCTTGTCTTTCTTGGTGTTGCAATTTGGGTGGCCAGCAGTGTATATATATATATATATATATATATATATATATATATATATATAATATTCCTAAGAAATTAACAGTCCATTACGTTACACAATTTTTTATAGATATCGTAATGTACTATGATGCATAAAGTATGGATTAAACATTCGAAAAAGTACTAAAGAAGTAGATCCATACCGAAGAGTAGTTGTTCAGTAATAAATTGCTCAAAAAAAATTTATTGCATTCAAATACCATCGTACAAAAAGAGGAAATTTATGAAAAAGGAAATAAAGAAATATATTTAAAATTTATAAAATATACTATATACAGAGGCTGTTCGCACATTTTTTAGACGATTTTGGTAAGCGGTAATAAAAAAGTGTTTGCTTCAAAAGAAATATTTGCAATTGTACTATGTTTTCAAAAGTAAAAATTATCGTCTGCGGCTTGAAAGTTTTGTTTTTATTCAAAATGGCGTTTTTAACAGAGCAGTGATTCGAAGGCTACATTTATGCTCTTTCCGAAGAGAAATATGCATACTCCGTTATCCAAAAACGATGTGAGAGTCATGGTTTTGTGATATCTAAAGCGTCGATAGGTAATATCGTCAACAAGGAAGGAAAAAAAACGTCAAATTCGAGCCTCAAGTGGGGCAAAAATTCCAAACAAGTATCCAAGGAAAAAAACGGACATCTTCGACTATTGCAAAGGTACGTTGTTTAATGTTAAAAGAAAATCCCTCTAGTCAAAGGACAGTTGCAAAATAATTAAAATGCTCGGTGTCCACTGTAAACAAAATAATGAACGTTGATTTAAATCTTAAGAAAGCGAAAAAAACGCAATGTGCATCGTCTTCTTCCAAATCATATCGCTGAACGCAGGACACGCTGCAGAATTCTATATGAGAAACACTTATCAAAAGAAAAATGGAAAACAATTCTCACAATAGATGAATCATGGGTGTATTTAAATGATTGCAACAAAAAAAGAGCCATTTATTATCATAAAAGGGGAGAAAAAAATTTAAGTACATGGTTCAAAGAATCGAAAGAAAGTTTTTCTAAGGGATTAATGATTGTTGCTGGTTTTTCTTATAATGGCAAGTTAAAAATAAAGAGAGTGGAAAAAAATGTCAAGATTAACTCCAAATACTATCAGGAACATATTTTATCGCGAATTTTTCTGAATGAAATACCATCGCCTTAACCACAGTGCCATCAATCTGTGAGACTCCATCAGAACAAAACTAGCAGTCACACATCAAAATCCACTGTAAATTTCCTAAAAGAAATGGAACAAATAACTGGTATCAAGGCCATACCCTTCACTGATATCCCTACTAAATCTCCAGATGTTTCACCTATGGATTTTTGTGCCTTCGGACTTTTAAAATCTGCATTATCCAAACGCCGTCCCAAAACCCTTACAGAACTCTGGAAAGCTGTTGAGGAGGAATTGGATAGAATACCTCTTCTGACACTTCAAAAGGCATTATTATCCTGGAAATTGCGGTGTCGAAAGATAGTTCAGAATAAGGGATGTGAAATAGAACATTTAAAACACAAGAATTTTATGTAATTTATTTTTGTGAATACAATATACATCTTCTAAAAAATGTGTGAACAGCCTCTGTATATGTGTGTACTTAAGTATGTGTGTGTGTGCGCATATATATATATACACTACTACTGCTACTTAAAGGAATGCTTGTGGAAAACACTTGAAATACATGCAGGGTGCAATGCAAAACTGAATATTTGCCGAATACTACCCCATTTTTACAGTTTATTATAATTTAGTTATAGTTTAGAGGAATAGTTTAACGACGAGAACCCATTTAACTCCGCTAAAAATTGAAGGCCTATTTTGGAGAAACTTACCAAAAACCTTTTCAAAAAAGACATCGGGTCGGATCAGACCTGACAGTACCTTCTATTTTGTCTCAAACCACTGTACCGTTAGAGGGTTAAATTAAGTTGTGGTACAAACGCATGAGAAAATAATATTAGTAACTAAATAAAAACACGTGTATTTTCGATTCTAGATAGTTTGTTTTTTCCTATGGTAAATTGTCCCTTTTGTTTCAAAACCTTTAGAATATGCTTCATAGTACCTTATTGAATAGTTCTAAATAATATTTTCTGTGATTTAATTTAAAATTCACCACTCTTTTCTTTTCAAATGGCAACGTTTCTTCTATTTCGTTGCCACCGCCATTGGTTGTTCAATTTTCTTTAACACCGTTAGAAGCGGACATTATCAAGTACATTCCGTTGAATCACTTCTAAGTAAAATAAAAACTTACGCCAAGTGTATTTTTTGTTTTGCAAAATCGGAAGAAAAAAAGGTTTCTCTGGGCAGTTTTAGTGAAAAGAGAATTACTTTACTGTAAATCGGTTGAATCTTCGTTCTTCCGTATCTTTCACTCCAGCTCAATTCAATTTACTAACACATGCCTGTGAGATTGGAATTCAAATGGAACTGTACAAAAACTTTTACAAAAAAAATCGAGAAGATCTTTGAGATACAGATTATTTTCCCCGTTTATAAGAATTTGGCCTTGTATTTATATTTGATACTGTGAGTTTATGGCTCGAAAAAAACAATTCAAATCAATTTTAGAGTAATTTGCAAGGTGTGCCAAATTTTCAGAGTTACAAAATGCAAGGAATAGGTGATAGTAAAACTCTGTATTTGATAGGCTGTGTCACTTTTAATAACTTTCGACTATTTAATTTGACACTTCCGTATGTTTTAGATTTAATATATCAGTGAACGAGATTAATCTAATGTGGTCATCTTTATTGATTCTCAAGCTGCACTTAAGTCTTTTGTAATCTGCCGCTCTAAGTAGTTTATTATCAGTGTCGAGTTATCAACTAAAAATAAATTCACTTTGAATTTTGGCCTTTTATCGTTTTACAGTGGACCCCTAATCAATGCGGGATCTACGGGAACGACAGGTATGATAATTTAGCAAGGTCAGTATAACGAGGAATTTTGTTATAGTCCTTGTGTTTCAATTTTTAACGTTAAATGTTACTTAAAGAAATTAAGAATAAATTATTTGCTAAGTTTCCGAATTTTAATTGGGTTGCTTAAGCTATTAGCAGGATTGGCTTGAAAAATTGAATGGTTTAATTTTTACTAGTTCGTTTGTTACTAGTTCGTACGTCTGTTCGTTTCTCTGAAACGCTTCCCGTGGTCAAGTAAAATTGCATTTCTTTGTATGTTCTCCTTTTCAAAAGCATCGGATATATCTATCCGGTATTTACGCTCCTTTGGGGGCACTTTAATTGCACCATAAATTGCCTGTCGCTAACATAACGCCGGAAGGTCTGTCTCCATTTTCAGATAACATGCTTCGGGGAGTGTTTGATTCAGCCACGTGGTAGAATCGCGCCTGACTCTCCTCTGTTTAAACTTCATCCAATTGAATGTTCGCGCATTCCTACGCCACTTTCTGCTTGACCAATGAGGTGTGTGCGTGCCGCTCCCTTCACCTGCTTGGCGCAAGTTTCCCTTCTTTTTTTGGCGGTGAATCGAGCTTTCTAATCTCTCCGGCTCTCTGCCCAGCGCGCGCTTCGTCTGTGCCGTACCTGTACGGCTTTTTCTCGGGTATTTTCCATATGCTCGCTTCGCTTGGCGGTAATTTTAAAATTATTGTAACCCTCGCTCTCCTAGTTCGCACTGTCCAGAGATGAAGAAAAATATCAGTGAGCCATATTTTTCCTAAGAGAGAAGTTTCTCTTTAAATGGTATATGTTTAAGCACCCCTTCAGTTCTTGGCCACTGGCCAAGAACTGAAGGGGTATTGGGGGGCTATTTTTATCATATCATTTTGTTGTTAACTTTTCACCTAAAAGGTCATCCAGCATTGGAGCTCCTGTAAACTTCGAGCTTCCTTTTTTTTACTTTACGAATGTTGTGAACTGAGATCATCCTACGTTGTAAATAGGTGTTCCATTGTATTCTAGAATCAGATCAATACTTCATAAAGAATAAAAAAAATTTGTTTAACCATTATAACGGACTTGCAACTTATTTTAGTCTGTTTTCAACTTTCCGTTCCCGACCATCAAGATCACGTTGCAGTGAAGAATCCTGAAAATTTGACAACACTAGTTTTGTACTACGCTGACGTCTGTGAAGTTGGCCCCCCGACATTGAGATATCCAAATTTTGAAAACGGCATTCGTTTGAGCGTCGTTTGAGCGTGTTTGAGCGCCAAAAATTTTCGTTTGAGCGCAATTTTTAAAAAAGTTATGAGCATTTCATTTTTTGGCGGGAAAAACACCTAGCCCCCCCGACATTGAGATATTTAAATTTTGAAAACGGCATTCGTTTGAGCGTCGTTTGAGCGTGTTTGAGCGCCAAAAATTTTCGTTTGAGCGCAATTTTTAAAAAAGTTATGAGCATTTCATTTTTTGGCGGGAAAAACACCTAGCCCCCCCGACATTGAGATATTTAAATTTTGAAAACAGCATTCGTTTGAACGTCGTTTGAGCGCAATTTTTAAACGAGTTATGAGCATTTCATTTTTTGGCGGGAAAAACACCTAGCCCTCCCCTCCCCTCACATTGAGATATTCAGAGAACGGGAAAAACAGAGCGGCATGAAATTTCGTGTCGGGGAAATGGCGAAAAAAAGGGGGGGGGAAATTTGGTGTCTGCGAAACGGAATGGACACCTCCAAATATGGCGGGTCCCATGGATAAGACATTGAAAGAGGTGCCAAAATGAGGCAGAGTAAAAATACGAAATTATCAAGAAATAACGATAAAATATAATAGTAACTAATAATAGCAAATAGTTTCAAACTAGTTGATATAGTTTAGGCCTCAGACAACAGTGTTTAATGCATTTATGAAATTTTTCAATACATTCAAAAATCCATTGATTCGTTCTTAATATTTCTTATACTTTAAAAAAGATGAACTTGAAAGAAAGTTTTCGTATCTCTGTCCTGTATATATTTACTTACCTTTTTCTTTTTTCCTATATATATATACCTAAAACTAAATACCCGTGATTCACAACAGAATACATTACTACCACCAATCATGTAATCGGGTTCCATTAATTTAAATTAACTTCAGCAGTAAAGTGTTGTCATTTCTTTTGAGGAGTTAACCCTATAATTTAATGACGATCCAACATTAAATAAGGGTTTTTAGATTTATATTTATTTTTTAATTTTGGGGGCCTTATGGCCCTTCTGGATTTTTTAGCTTTCTTAGTACCTAGGGCTTTAGATGAGCCACTATGCAAAATTTCAGCTTCTTAGGTCTTATGGTTCCAGAGATACAGTGATCAGTCAGTCCGTGTTTAATTTTGAGGGTCCCTTTTCACATACTAAAAGTGTAGATTTTTTAAAAAATATTTCTTAAATGTTATTGTTAGGGAGAGCGGAAGTGCATCCACTATACAAATTTTCAACTTCCTAGAACTCATGGTTCGAGAGATACGGTGATCAGTGAGTGAGTGGTATTTGGATTTTATATACAGGGTGTCCGGGCTAAAAGTATTTTTTATATAGAGAATGAAAAACGCTACCCAAGGACTTTTTAAATCTTCAAATTCCAATAAATACATCAAGAAAAATATAGGAGCAGTAAAATTACGGCAAGAATTCTGTCAGCTGTAAATTACTTTCAACTACGTAATGCAATTGCTTGATGCACTTCCATAATTTGAACTTTTACAACTTTCTAACACTGTAACACAATTATTGTAAATATGGTAAAAGCAAAGATTATTTTAATGAGGAAGGATATGTCAAACTGTCTGCCAGACCATAAATGTAATGCCAGTGACGTCTAGTTAACTGTACCTTTTCTAAACACTATATAAACGCCGGTAAGTTTATCGCAATATTCTGTTGAATACATTTCTTTTCTTATATCGACTATTTTTATTTAGCAACTGATTGCACTCACATAGTTATCTTATACAATGTTTGACCAGAAATCTTATGGTATATTTTGGATTTTAAAATTATATTTTTTCCTTCGATACATATACATATCGAACTATTAGATTTATGAATCTAAACTATACAAATATCAAAATATTAACTTTATTTACCTAAAATATATAAATATAAAAATATTACAATTTAAGATAGAAGATGATTAATGTAAAATAAATTAGCCACTTTTGAACAAAAATGACTGACTATCAGCAGTGCTGAAATGCATCAATTTACAAAATTCCTCATAACCAATTCTGAATATATATACATAAATAAATTGCTTAAAACACAAAAACAATAATCGTAACCATCTCTACTTTATAAACACATTATGAAAGTGCTATACGCACATAAATGATTAGAAAAATAAAACTGTGATTGCCGTGACACTCAAAATATGTATGTACAAAAATTAAGTATAAAACTTGATGCACACATGAATACTACAATAAAATATGACTACATTAAAAATCTCAATTTCAGAACTATAATATACAATAAATAAAATGTTTTGTTTCTCGAATAGAACGGAGCAAAATATTAACATTTTAATACGATTATTAATAGATATGCACATAAATGATTAGAAAAATAAAACTGTGATTGCCGTGACACTCAAAATATGTATTTACGAAAATTAAGTATAAAACTTGATGCACACTTGAATACTACAGTAAAATATAACTGCATTAAGAATCCCAATTTCAGAATTATAATATACAATAAAATGTTTTGTTTCTCGTATAGAACGGAGCAAAAGATTAACATTATAATAGAATTATTAAGAGTTTGCATAAGTTGCATATCATGAATTATCGTAAAAAGTTAAATATGGTAATTACAGTGGCGTAGTGAGCATAACTGGCGCCCTGGGCACATTACCTTTTTGGCGCCCCTCGTGGTCTTGGGGACCAAAGGGTCCAATGGTCTTAGGTTGCATTTGGCAGCCCTCTGCAATTGGCGCCCGGGGCATAATAGACCACCTTGCCCCCCTCTCGCTACGCCACTGGGTAATTAAAATATTCCACATTGAAGTCAGGTAATTAAAAACAAATGGTTCCAATAGTTAGTTGATCGTTAAAACGTTTCCAATTTTAAGATTATGTTGACAGCAAATATAGCTCAAACACGCTCAAACGAATGCCGTTTTCAAAAATCGAATATCTCAATGTTGGGGGGGGGGACTAGGAGTTTTTGCCCGCTAAAAATTGAAATGCTCGTAACTCTTTTACAAATGGCACTCAAACGAAAATTTTTGGCGCTCAAACACGCTCAAACGAATGCCGTTCTCAAAATTTGAATATCTCTTAGGCCCTAGGTACTAAGAAAGCTAAAAAATCCAGAAGGGTCATAAGGCCCCCAAAAATAAGAAATAAATCTAAATCTAAAAACCCTTATTTAATGTTGGATCGTCATTAAATTATAGGGTTAACTCCTCAAAAGAAATGACAACACTTTACTACTAAAGTTAATTTAAATTAATGGAACCCGATTACATGATTGGTGGTAGTAATGTATTCTGTTGTGAAGCACGGGTATTTAGTTTTAGGTATATATATAGGAAAAAAGAAAAAGGTAAGTAAATATATACAGGACAGAGATACGAAAACTTTCTTTCAAGTTCATCTTTTTTAAAGTATAAGAAATATTAAGAACGAATCAATGGATTTTTGAATGTATTGAAAAATTTCATAAATGCATTAAACACTGTTGTCTGAGGCCTAAACTATATCAACTAGTTTGAAACTATTTGCTATTATTAGTTACTATTATATTTTATCGTTATTTGTTGATAATTTCGTATTTTTACTCTGCCTCATTTTGGCGCCTCTTTCAATGTCTTATCCATGGGACCCGCCATATTTGGAGGTGTCCCTTTCGTTTCGCAGACACCAAATTCCCCCCCACCCTTTTTTCGCCATTTCCCCGACACGAAATTTCATGCCGCTCTGTTTTTCCCGTTCTCTGAATAGCTCAATGTGAGGGGAGGGGAGGGCTAGGTGTTTTTCCCGCCAAAAAATGAAATGCTCATAACTTTTTTAAAAATTGCACTCAAACAAAAATTTTTGGCGCTCAAACACGCTCAAACGACGCTCAAACGAATGCCGTTTTCAAAATTTGGATATCTCAATGTCGGGGGTTCAACTTCACAGACGTACTACGCTGTACGAATTCGGCCAAACTGAAGTTAGATTTTTTAGTAGTTCGTTGAAGAATCTATATCGGTGACGTTCCGGTAATTTGAAGTCTTCGAATTCTGCTGATTCTTAGATTTTCATCTCCTCCAGATAATTCTTCTAGTATATATATATATATATATATATATATATATATATATATATATATATATATATATATATATATATATATCTGATGAACTGGTATGTCTACATCTCCAGAAATTATCCGCTTGAGTTCCTTGTAGCTGTTAAATCAACTTTATTGAGGCTGTATCCACAAAGTTAACCAACGAGGCTTGTCTCCACGAACTTTCGCGGTTGCGTATTTGTGAGACTAAGGAACATTTCTGTCCACACGTTAGTTCCTCATCAACGGACAATTCCTCACGTCACTGGAGAACTGTTTAATGTCCTCTTGAAACTACAGAAAATATCTTCCCCATGTTAGTCAGATTCAGACTTATCTTAACTGTACTCTCCTGTTGAATACACATCGATTAAAAGAATTATAATCTGCAAAATGAAGCTTGCTGAGAAAACTATTTATAAAAGTATTGTCCGTGAGAAGAATTAAGGGTCTTTACTATCAACTCAGCTGTATCAAGACTTGTACAGAGCTGTGGGAGTTGCCTGTTTCTGTATTCTCACAGGACACGACTTCCTGCTGGGTTTGGTTTCGTTTCGTTTGGAGAGCTACGGTCAACGTTGTGCTACACGAGGGCGAATTAAACCGGGACCTAGAGTTTGAAGCCGATTCCGAACGGCTACAAACATCCATGTCAACAGTGGGACTCCCACTGGATCCCACAGGATCTGAACCGAATGCCAGCTCCCTAGCAATTCGGTCGTCACCTGGCCCACGACTTCCTGCAGAAGCACCCATACAGAATTAAAGTAGCTGACAGTCCGATTTATCCTGTTTGCGGACTATCTGATATGACTGAAGACAATCTCAAGGCTTACCCTGATCTTAATGACGTGGGAGAGGTTAATAGTGCAAATTGTAATTTGATGTTGTTGTCTCAAGATGGTTTTGGGCTGCCAGACACAGACTCATGGTAAAAGAAAACGAGGTCTAGCGTAAGGTTAAAAGAACCCCAATTTTCTTATGCAATTAATCAATTGAGTTACTAAGAAGACATTAGCTTAAAATTGTTTCGATAGGCCTTCTTCATTTATGTCTCCTTTTATATATACCCTTCTGTATGGTCCCTATTTTAAGTATAAAAATTTAACTAACTATATTAGAAATTTTCGACGGGATCGATCGATCGTTTAACTACATTGAGGCTTTTAACTTGGATATGTACGTCATTTAAAGCATGATATATAAGTGCAGAAGATTTTATCAAGAAGCTTTCAAAGTAATCGTGGAAAAGTTGAAATGATTTTAAAGCCTTTGACTTTCATTTTACGATAATTGATGAATAATTTTTTTTTTCAGAATTTTCAGTGATGGATCTATATTTTAAATATTTCAGAGAAATTAGCTTCGATTCTTCTTTCATTTTTAGTAAAATATCTTTGGATAATTTTAACTTAAATCTCTGAATGATCGATCGGTATTTCAAATAATTTGAAATCTTTGCGTTTTATACTTTACACATGATAATTGATGAAGATATTTATAATGAAAATTTTTGTGGTAATATAGATTCATGGCTAAAATATTTTGAAACATTTATAACACTGTTTGCCACGCAACATTTTGCAGATAAACATTGTAAGGAATTTAGGTGGCATTTTAGGTATCATTAATATCTAAATTACTTCTTAGTTATTGAAAGTATTCACTTTGAAATCATATTGCGTGTTTCCTCAACCAGTAATAGTCCTTTTGAATTGGAATGGACTAAACCCGCCGCCTTAACAAAACTCGTCCAAAAATGTTGGTGACTGTGAACAAATGCAAGTCATTTTTATATATTATAAAATAAATTTAGCTGAATACCCGTACTTCGCTACGGAGTACATTCAAATTTGATACAACGGTCAATGTATGCAATTAATGGCATATACCGGGTGCCCGTAATTAAACTGACAGTGCTCAAAGTGTTCTGTAGCGCGATCTATTTGCGAGAATGACGCCACATTTTGTAGGAAGATTAAACAAGACGGGGGACGAAGGATTCCGCGAAAAGATAAATTAGTTCCAAAAGTCACCGCTAGGGGAATATTTGACGCAGTGTAATAGAAAATAGAGTGTTCACAAATTCAAATCAATACGGAAATTACCTTTTATTTTGCATTCAAATGAGGTTCAATGTGGCTGCCGTTGTTGTGGACCACATATTGCATTCTGTGCACAGTATGCATAACAGCTGAAAGTAACATGTCTGCAGGAATCTCCCGTACAGTCCGTGATATGTTATCCTTCAACGTAGCCAGGTCCTGGACCACTCCTTGATAGACCTTGGACTTAAGGTAACCCCATAGCCAGAAGTCGCATGGGGTAAGATCAGGCGACCGAGGTGGCCATGCAGTTGGAAAGTAGCGGCTAATGACTCTTTCTGTCGTAGCAGATGTTGCACCCATACAGCAACGTGTGGAGGGGCTCCATCTTGCATGAAAATGATTTCCCCCAGGCATTGTCTTTGCTGAAGTGTCGGAATGACAAAGCTGTTCAACATGTGGCGATATTTCTCTCCGGTAACAGAACAGGTTTCCGGTCCTGCCGGGGTAATGTTCTCATAGAAGAATGGACCTCGATAAATTCCGCTGTGAACCCACACCAAACAGTTACCTTTGGTGAATGTAAGGGAATTTCTGTGACTGCATGTGGTAATTTGTCATCCCAAATTCGGCAGTTCTGGGTATTCACAGTTCCATGCAGGTAAAAGTGGGCCTCGTCTCCCCATAAGATTTTCCACGGCCAAGCATCATCCACCTCCATTCTGGCAAGAAAGGTGAGAGCAAAAGTCAATCGCTTATCATGGTCGGGGTACAGTAACTCCTGTACACGGCTGATTTTGTACGGATAGAAGTTGATAATCTTTCGTAAGATTTTCCATACCGTACTGTAAGGCATATCCATATTCCGAGCTAATCCACGTGCGCTAAACGTGGCAGCAATATTGTCTGGTCCTCTGTCGACAATCGCCGTGGCAACTGCTTCGATTGTATCCTGTGGTACAGGTTTTCGTCCTCTGCCTGACTGAAACTTCAGAGAACCTGTTTTCTCAAACGTCGCAACCATTGCTTTTAGCCCATTAACTGACACAGGATCGTTACCTTTACGTATTTTTTTTGTGCGTTCTAAAAGCACGAAGAGCGGCTCACGCGTTGCACTGGTTGAGGTAAAAGAATTTGACCAGTAACGCACGCTCGACTAAAGAAGGTGACATTGTACATAAACTTTCAATCCGATTGATTCGAAACGTAACACATTGCCTTTTAAATCCCAAGCAGCTGGCACTGTGCCAATGGATGTAACGTGAAATTTGAATAAAGAACTTCTTCTGCTCAGCGTACGTGATATTGCAGATCACGAGACTTTATCGGTGTTTATGTAGATTTTACGCTTTTTTAAAAGTGTTGCCATATTGCACTTGAACTAAATAAGAAAATGTGCATAATAAAAGGTAATTTTATTCCGTATTAATTTGCATTTGTTAACACTCTATTTTCTATTACACAGCGCCAAATATTCCCCTAGCGGTGACTTTTGGAACTAATTTATTTTTTCGCGGAATCCTTCGTCCCCCGTCTTGTTTAATCTTCCTACAAAATGTGGCGTCATTCTCGCAAATAGATCGCGCTATAGAACACTGTGAGCACTGCCAGTTTAATTATGGCCACCCGGTATATATATATATATATATATATATATATATATATATAAAATCGTAACGGATATTTTTATAGACAAAATAATGTAGAAGAAAATATTCAAATTAAATACAACGATCAATGTAGGCAATGAATTTGTATGTTTAATATCCGCAAAACATACTAATTTGAATTAAATTGTTTAAAAACTGCCATCTCAATGAGTCTAGTGGTTACATTTTATCTTTTACCGTATTTCAATACTTTTGTTGTTCATTTATTTCGTTGTTATGCACGTGACGAAAAATTAATTTAAAGTATCACAGAAAAAGAAAAGAAACCACGTGATCAGTATTTAATAAATTAATTTCTAAGAACTAATCTATACTAATATATAAAGAGAAAGAGAGTATTTTGAATGCGGAGGGTAATCTCTGAAACCACTGCACCTATTTGAAAAATTCTTTCTCTATTTTAAAGGTACATTATTCCAGATGGACATTGGCTATACATTATGCATATCTGATCAGTAGAAAGAAAGTTAGGGGTCTAAATGTTGAGCTGATGCTTCACCTTTACAACTTTCCCAACCATAGTCAAGTAACCATAGCAACACATCAAACTACATTTTCATTTATTATCACTAAAATATTTAATATTTTAAAGATTCAAGTGGAGGAGGTATCGATAAATATAAAAAGAATTTTTGAAATTGGCAACGTTTAAGGGTTTATTCAAGAAAATTACATTTGGAACTACGCTTTTTACTGGACATTTAAGGTAAAAAAAGATTTATAATTTATTGGCTATCAACAGGAAATTTATTGATATAATATTACAGAACTTTATTTAACTTACGGGAAGATTGCTTTACTCATGGACAATTATATGTTGGTCTCTCTACGTCAGGAAATGCGGAGAATCAATTTATTTTAAAACCTTAGAAAAATGAAAAATATGCTATACCATGAAATTTTAAAATAAATTATACCTACCTAATACCTATTTAAGATAGATAATTGTTCAACCCGGACAAAGTCGGGACGGGCCACTAGTCTTTAATAATTCACCAAAAATCAGAAAACGGATGTAAAGGTTTGAAAAAACTTTCATTTTAAAGGAATTTTTATGATCTTTTTCGTGATATAAATTTTATAGCTCTCAAATTATTATTTTAAATGCAAACTTTAAAAAGTTAGAAAAACAGTTTAAGTTAAAAAATCTAAGAAATTTTCTTCAAAAATCTTCCTTAGTGCACCCCTACACTCTAAGAAGAATCGCCATGCAAAATTTCAGCCCTATAGGTCCATCGGTTTGGTCTGTGCGTTATCTCTCTGTGCGTTATGTGAGTCCGTCAGTCAGTCAGTCAGTTAGTTACGGAACTGTTTTATATATATAGATTAGTTGTAGGCATTTTAAGCAAACTTACATTAATGACAGTTATACTTTGCAACATTACATGAATCCGAGTTAAGAACTGGTACAACCTGTGTCGTGCAGAGAAGGGGACGACGCCGCCATGGAGGTCCTATAAGGAAGAGTGCCCACGGTTATCAGTCTCTGTTCGGGAGTTGGGGAGAGGCAGCAGGTGGGAGTGTGGGCCCGGAGACGCACTGGCTTTTTGTTTGCTCACAGTCAGAGTCAGATAATTGAAGTAGAGAAAAGTTAATGTAAATATTGTAAATCAGTTCTGTGAATAAGTTTGAGCATTGTGTTTGTTTTATGAGTCGCCAAAATAAAATATTTTGCATGTTCACTCGAGTGTTGTTGATTGGGTTCCCGATATCATCGTCGATCAGACAGAGATCGAGGATGGTCGACATTCCGAATAGCAAAACTCGTTAAAAAATGTTGGTAACTGTGGCCAATTGTAAGAAATTTGCATATTTTATGAAATAAAATTATTAATAATAATTTCAAGATAGAAAGAACTTTGTTGAATCATATAAACTTGTGTTGAATCTTCTGTGTGTAAACTTGTGTTGAATCATATAAACTTGACCATTCTATGTATTAATAAATACTTAAAAAAAGTTTTTTGATGAATTATCCAATCAACTTGAAAGAAAATTGAGTCAATTGACAGTTAACTTGCATTTAACTTTTCGTTCCCGTCCCGGTCGATAGATGGCTGCATCAGTCTACAAGACAAAATTAACAGAAAATGATTTCAATTTTGCTTAAAGATGGCTAAAGGTATTAAAATAATGCATTGTCATCGTGTTCTGATCTGTTCTAAAAGTGTCCAATGTCTAGCTAGTCGGAAATTAGGTTAAAAATCGATTGCAAGATTTGTACTGGACAAACACACACACAAACAAGAAAGCGAGTTCATAAAAACATGGTAATTAGAGGCATTTTAAGCAAGCTAATAATAACCCTCTAACGGTACGGTGGGGGTCGGATCCGACGCAGGGGTGTGTGTTCCCCTTCCCATACTCTCCCCTCTCATTGCAAGAGATCGAGTTGACAATGAACACTACCAGGCAGTCTTGCAACAGGTGTTGGGGAGTTTGCAGTCATAAGTTTGTAGTAAATATCAGTGTTTTTTGTTGGAAAACGTTATTCATGATCACTAGTCATTATTTTAAAATTTAGATTTTTAACTTTTAATTTCGATTCTGAAGGCTAAAAATATCAGCATATATTCTATTTTACATTTTTGTGCTCGGACGTTTGAATCAGTAACTTCTAAAACTAGGTACAAGACAAAATTGCATATTATACCTAACATTATAACATTATAACATTATATATTCATATTATAACATTCTATGCAAATGCCAGAGAAATTTTATTTGTTTAGCAAAATTACAATACATTGGTCTTTTTTTCTACAAAATACCGGGTGGGCAAGTCCGTATAAGTTTTAAATTTTTCTAAAAATCAGAAAAATAACCAAAATAAAAAAATGTTTGCAGGATTAGCATCGCTAGGTCACGGGATTTTTTTGAGACAGGAAAAAAAAAATAATTCAAAAATGAAACAGTCGACAGGTGGTGCAGACTTACACAAGAAAAAGAAAAAATACGCAAATAACGAAAAGAATGCTTCTAAATCGTTTATTTCAGCAGTAGGTGTTCCACATGACCCCCCCCCCCCCACAAGTGATGAGGCATTGCAGGCGAGTCACAAATCCAGCAACGGCAGACTACAGCAGGTCCGGATGTATATATGACACCTCTCGGCGGATCGCGGAACAACGGTGAACTGGTTGTGGATTAGGAGCACACGTTCTTATAACCGTCTCATTTGCATATTTTCACAGAATTCGCTCATACCAGCACCACCTGTCGGCTGTTTTTTTAGTTATTTTTTTCCTGTCTTATAAAAAAGTCATGTGACATAGCGATGCTAACCCTGCAAACCTTTTTTTATTTTTTATATTTTTCCAGTTTTTATGAATTTTTAAAGTTTATACGGATTTTTGGCCACCTGGTATTATCAATGAATGTTATTACACAACAAAAATGCTTGTTCTGTAGTTATTTATACCAAAAATCTCATCGAAAAAGACATCGGGTCGGATCCGATCCGACCGTACCGTCTATTTCGTCTCAAACCACTGTACCGTCAGAGGGTTAATGAAAGTTATATTATGCAGCATTAGAAGAATGAAAGTTAAGTTATGAACAAACTTTATTTTAATCTATTAAAATCTCTATAATGTCAATGGAACGAATTTTATCATTTGAACTATGAAAGTAAGAACTGCTATATTATCACTATGATTGGACTTAAAACTAGTGCGCAAAAAACTGATTTTCGTTATTGGATATGTCTATCCCTAAGTTCATCGTGAATAAATTATAAAGGAATTTTTACACAGTAAATTTGAAATCTCTCCGATGTATCCAAAAGTATTTTGAAATTCAGAATAAATTAATAAAATTAGTGTTCAAACACTTGAGATTTTAATTAGGCCAATTTACTCAAACTTTAAGGCTGTCCAGAACAGAAAAGTATGAGATGTTTAAATTACCACGTTAAAAACATGTTAATTAACATGTTTATTACAAAAACATGTTAATAAATATGTTAATTAAGTTAAATAAGCCTGTTAAATAACATGTTTAAAATTTGACTTTTTTCTATTTACACTATATTTGTAACGATATTTTTTAAATTATAGTTTAATATAAAGTGATCCACTCTCAGATTCCTGTGTTAATGTTTTTTGTCGAAACTAACTTACATCCAAATAGTTTTCACAAATTTTCCGAATCCATCAACTTGCTGCAAATCTGTCCTTATCAAAATGATTTTTATTGATAATTCAGGTATTTGAGGCAGGATTTATATTTTAAGTATATTTTTTAGCTCAAATTATAGCCCTTCATAGCCATAGGTACAACAAAGTAATAAAATACAGTTTAGACAGTAGTTTTAAGTTTTTTTTTTTTTTGGCAATGAACGAAGAAAATCACTTACAGTTGCTAAGGGCAGTTTTGGAACTCCCTGTATGCGATTCAAAACATGTTCCTAATTCTTTTTATTTGCTACTACCAAAAATAATTCACTCGGGTCGAATGATTTTCTGTTTAATGAAATTGGGTAGCGTACGAAAAAGTTAGCACACCAGTGCTTAGACCTTCGGAAATCACTTGTGGAAAGTTTCATTGTAAATAAATACCAATGGGTGTTTGGATGTATTGCTGAAAAGCGAATCTAGTTGGTCTATCACATCTGCATATTTCCTTTAAAACACACTTTTCAAAAAAGCATTATTAAAGAAATATTAACTCTTTGGGGTACCTTTTCCTTCATATGCTTAAGGCAGTGTTCATTATTAACTTAATGCTTCGGTAATTTTTGTTCACTGGAAACGTGACAAGAAAATAATATTAATTTTTCTAAGTGTTACGGGCACGTCAAAATTTTTAAGCTATTTAGAAGATCCCCCTTACGCTAATGACAATTTCTCCAACTTTTTTTTTGTGATATGCACTTCTTTTATTTTACGCTGAAAACAGCGCATCAAAATGCACCAAATCTTTGTGCTCGGAATATTTGTTTGCTTATTACGTTCTTACGAAGATGCCTAGAAAGAACTTAACGATAAAATTTCGATTACGGTTCTTTAGCCTCATTCAACGATTCGAAACGTAAAGGCTAAAGCAATGTTTTATTAATTGCGGGGAGAGTTGGGCTCTAGGATTTTGTTTACGTGATGTGCATGTTAATGCGGCATTTAAATCTGGCATCTAATGATCGGGCCTAGCACGAGTGTTTTATTATCTTGATCTGAAAATGGGTCACAGGACTCTTAAAACTTAAAAAATAATGGATTTTCTGATAAAAAAATATATGTTAAAATAGAAGGTGTTCTCAACATTTTAAATCAAACCGCGTGCAAAAATGCCCATAATATATGGAGTTGTGGCCAAAAATTTGTTTTGAATAATATGTGAACATGTTTACATGGAAAAACTTTAAAGTCATTTTCCTCAACATGTGATTTTTTAGTAAATTTTTATCATTTCGTACAATATATTGTTTTTATTAGGTCATGAATTGTATAATTTTTTCTACAATGTTTGGATAGCTAAATACAACTACATATTAAAAATAGAATGAAGCTGTAAACCACAATAATTTATCTAGAGTTTAATAAAATATTTATCAAATATATTTATATAGAAAGCAGAACCGAACTTTTAACTATGAACTTTAAACTTCATAAAATGTTATTTGTAAACGCATATAATGTCTGGCGCAAGAGGGAGCCGCTACCACGAACATTATCACGACCCCTCTACTCTGTTTGGGGAGAACATGAAGACTCCCGCTTTGGATTCCGTCGTAGACGAACTACGTTTCTTTTTTCAATTCTTTGTTAATAAACCTTAATTGTTATTTACGATGGTTTTTAGTTAATTTATGTTGTGGATGTTTTATTGCAACCCCGCGCCCCAAAGTTATATACCAAAATCTTTTCTTTTGGTTAATTATTTTGGCAGTAATGTTGCGACAAGGTATGATTATCAAAATTTTCACTGACAAAAAGACTGTATTTCGACACTGTGTATATAAATATTCTTTAATGGTATGTCTTGAAAAATATTCTCTATAAAAGACAAAACGTGGAGCTTTATAAAAATAAAAAACAAACATTTAGAGGAAATACATCAAAAGATATAAAATGTTACAGTTTATGCAATTTTTTTTTCACTTACTGACACTTTAAGAGTCCTATGACTAGGGATACGTAACGTAATTTTCGTATTTACGAAGTAAATGCGAATAAATGCAAAATTTGCCGATATGAGCGAATATACATGCGAAAATTATTTCATTACTACTTTTCGGTTAAAACTCAGTGATAAACGTCGCTTTAAGAGAGATTAGGTAATAATAGTAATACGTTTTTAACATAATTGCTTAACTAAGACTATCCGCAGTCTTCATCTGAGAAATCCCACTGTCCTTCGAATTTGCTCCGAATTTCACCCGGACAGTTTTTCCGTACCGGAGTCAAATGTAAAAATCTAACTGTAAAAATCAGCCATCAAGTTTTGTGGAACAATTTAGTGGATTTAAGAACGTCTCTTGAGCTCCAAAGTGTATTTCAACTACTTACAGTAGTCAACCAAGGGACTCCTTTTGATGTTATACAGATTTTAATTGCAACGAAATGCTATATACAGAGCCTCTATAATCCCGTTAACAGAGTAGATACTGAGATATTTTAGTATGTACAATGTAGTAATTAATGACAGAAGGCAAAGTCTTAAGGAGCATAATGTGGAGACTACTATAATGTTAGCTTTTAACTAAGAAATTTGATACTTACCTATCCAATTTAGGGATGCGACATCGAGTCGATGTTTTCAAAAAATCGATGTTTTGATAAAAAACATCGATGTTCTAAACATAGATTTATTGAAGCCGATGTTTTTTTAACATCGATGTTTTGTGCTCGATGTTTTATGTTGTCTCGATGTTTTTTTTTAATGAAAAAGCAATAAACAAATTTGGTGGTGATATGCACAGCAAAGTTTCTCAAGCTATTCTTTGCAGGATTTGTAAAGATTCTCAGCTGATTTCAATTATTGAAGACGAGGGTTTTAAACACTTGTTCAATGTAACAACTTCATATTTATTTTTTACTAAATTATTTTAGTCTCCTGGAAGTAAATTACTCTCCAACTTGTAAATAAATTTTACAATAATTTTTCACATTCAGCCAATTTAAATTAGAAAACATCAAGGATTTTTTTATGGCTTTGGTCCTATCAATAGATTTTACAGAAATAAGTTCTTTCTAAATTTTCCGGTAAAAGTAATGAAATGTATCATGAAAATTCTGTGATATGCACTGACTCTAGCAACCATGCTTTGGTCATTTGTGTCAGTCCAATCAGAGAGTAAAATTAATCCCCCCCACGACTAACCGAAGTAACATTAATGTTAGAGGTTACTAAATCAGTTTTAAAAAATGGATGTTCTAAAACATCAATGTTTAAAAACAACGATGGTTTTTGAGCGATGTTTCATTAGCATCGATGTTTTAATATTGAACATCTATGTTTCAAAACTTCGATGTTTTGTTGTTATGTCGCATCCCTAATCCAATTAAGTAAAATTGTAATTCTTTTTAAATAAATGCGGGAGGTTTGAATTTATACATTTTTTTGCTAATAAATGCAAAATTTTATGCATTGTATTTTCTTGTTGGTGCGAAATTTCGATATTTTTATGCAAAATTTACGTATCCCTACATACGAACCCAACTTTATGTTTTGTTACTGTTGTTTAATTTTAAGATAAAGTTTCAATATTTCAAGAATCGACTAAAATCGAAAATATGTAGTTGCGGATTTAAAAGTTTTTCGGACCTAGTCCAAATTTCTTTTTTTGAGCCCTCTTAAAATCAGTAAGAAAAGTATAAACGTTTATAAAAGTATAAAAGTATAAATGATAGGAAGGTACTTTTGAGGGGAACTGATTAACTGGTTTCTATACATCAGATAATCAAAAGAAAACTGTTGTCTCCTGGGCCTAACAGATCCAGGGATACCATTGAAGGGTTAAAACTAAATAAGTCTATTGGTTTCTATAGGATAATATTGAGGGAATTCATTAACGGAGCTAGTGGTGAAAACTCAGCTGATACCAACAAAACTTCCGATGAATTTTCAACAAAAAAATTTTTAATGTATTATTACCGGCAGAAAACCAAAAAATCTAGAGCTTATAATTACAATATAAAAAGAACTTTTTATATACCACGTTTTTAAATTTTCTGTTGAATCATATAAACTTGACAATTCTATGTGTTAATAAATACTTTTTAAAATTTTTTTGATGAATTATCCCATCAAATTGAAAGAAAATGATCAAATGCGTAATAAAGAGTTATCAAATGCTTAATCAATCGTTTAGCTCGGGAATTGCAAGTTAACTTGAGTTTAACTTTTCGTTCCTGTCCCGCTCGATAGATGGCTGCACCATTATACAAAATAAAAATAACTGAAAATGAATTCAATACTGCTTAAAGATGGCTAAAAGTATTAAAAGAATGTATTGTCATCGTGTTCTGAGCCATTCTAAAAGTTTCAAATGTCTAGCTCAGGGGTGGGCAGACTTTTCCAGGGTACAGGCTACATCTAATTTTTTTCACGGTGTTGCGGTCCACCCAGTGGCGTAGGTGTGGTGAGATAAAAAAAAGCTCTACAATATTTATAATAAATACGGAATTACAATATTTATAATAAATACGGAGTTAATAATAAATACGGAATATGTACTTACCTACATAACTACAATAAAAAAAACTTTCTCTTTGAAAATCGCGTTTAAAGCAAAACGCAAGATACAAACATAATAATAATAATAATAATCTTAGTAACATAATAATAATAATATTATGTTACTAAGCATGTTACTAAACATAATAATAATAATAATAGTCTTAGTAAAGGCGGTCACCCCCAAAATTTATTGGTGGTCCACCGGTAGATCGCAATCGACTCAATGCCCACCCCTCGTCTAGCTAGTCGTGACGTTAGTTAAAAATCGATTGCAAGATTTTTACTGGACAAACACACACACAAACAAACAAACCAGAAATCGAGTTAATAAAAACATGGTAAAAAGGGAAAGCGAGCCCAAAATTTAGTTGCAATTTAGAACCTCGTGAAAGCCAAATTCTTCACAGCAGATAACTTCATTTGCAATGGATAACTGGTAAAATAAAAATTCGGACTCGTGGAATGATAAAGATTTAATTAATTTCATCTTTACAATGACAGGGAAGAAAAATCTATTACATTTCCTAATTAGGCTGGAAATTCCCTTCACCTTCACGAAAGGCAATCAACCGAATTAATGACATCCAAAAAGGAAAAGATGAAGCGCAATAGGCTCTCAATTGTGCAAAATCAAGCATTGTTCTAAATAGAGAGAGAGAGAGAGAGAGAGAGAGAGGAGGTAGGAGATTGAGAAAAGAATATTATTTAAGTGACTTCTTTTATTAAAATGAAGAGAATTTTACTGCGAAAAATGCCCCAAATCTAATTGTATTCCAAAGTACCGTATTTTTTGGACAGTAAGACGCGTCTTTTTACATAAAATAATCAACTTAAAATTGGGGTGCGTTTTATGGTCCGAAGGTAACATTAAAATAAAATGAATATTTTATTATATATATTATATATATATTTATTATATATGTATTACGCATATTTTTTATCTTTATTAAGAAAGAAATACAAAATATCTTTATATACCTTACAAAATGCAAAATATTCTTTTCTAAAAATCCTCCCTTAAATTTGAGGTGTGTCTTATAGTCCAGTGCATCTTACGGTCTAAAAATACGGTCTGAAAATCGAAGTTTTCTATAATTTTTTTAAAAAGGAACATCGAAGTTTTCCATAATTTTTTTAATTACGTTAACAAAAAGCCAAGGTCATTCTCGAGGTGTTTAATAATCCAGTAATACTTGTTAGCTATTCTTTACTTAGTATAGACATATTTTACTCTCTGCATAAGTAGGTTGTGGTGACTATGTATCTACATATTCTATACAAAACATTCTTTAACCTTCCATTAAAAGTTAAACATTTAATAGGGAAAGACGTTACTCTTTATTAGTGACAAAAAAATACCGTTAAAAGACTGTTTATATATTTTTTCCGTTCTTAATTTAACACAAGTATAAAAAATAAATAAAAAATGGTTTTAGTTCTCCATTATCCTCTTTCTGTTTAACAATAAAAGTTATAACTTTTTTTTTCGTTTGTTTTTAATGATGTTTATACTCTGAACTTCATTAAAGACGAATTAAAGTTTTTTCTATGTACTTCTTACGTAACTTAAATATTTAGTTTTATTTTAAATAATGTAAAAAACTTAAGCACGAGCGTTTGTTCTTCCGAGGAATTTCGAAGACTTTTTACGAGAGTGTTTCAGTTAAAATGCATTGAAAAAGGAAATTAAAAGATTTTCTTTCACTTGGAACTTTTAAATGTATATAAAGAACAAACTGATCTTCTTCTGCAGATGTAGACTATTGATAAAGATTAAGTTTTTTTCAATTTATGGTTGCATGGATTTTGAAATCAAAGTAGAAATTTTCTGGGAAATCCATTTAATATTTAGCATGACCACTTTTAGCATGACCACTTTTTAGCATGACCACTTACCATGAATTTTCAGTTATTAAACATTTCAAGTTAATTTCAAAATTAACCCCTCCTCCCCCAACAAAAAGGGTTATTTGGGGGAGGGAGGAGGACTAATGCACTAAATATTTTAACACTCTCATAGTATTAAAATATTTTTTGATTACTTACGTAAGTAACTTATCAAACGAAACATCTTATAAAAGCGTACACTGAGGATTTTTAAATTTCCAGTGCATTTAAATATTCGGCATAGCGTTGATAAAGGTTCCCATTGCCAATATTTTGTATTGGCGACTTTTTTTTGTCGCCTAGCCAAACATCGCATCGTTAATATCGTTGAAATTGCATAGAAATTTAATTTTGCAAAATATAAATTAAAAAATAATAGAATAAGGAAAATAACATAAACTTTGTAGATCTAGAAATTATAGGTAAATCTACACGGAAAGGCATGGTTAAATCAAAATAAAAAATAAATAAGAATAAAGCGGTACAACCTAGTTTGCGTCACGCGACTGTGGTGACTTGCAATCGATTTTTAACTTCTCGACTAGCTAGACATTTGAAACTCTTAGAATAGCTCAGAACATGATGACAATGTATTTTTTTAATAGTTTTAGCCACCTTTAAGCAGATTTGAATACATTTTCAGTTAATTTTGTTTTGTAGACTGGTGCAGCCATCTATCGATCGGGACAGGAACGAAAAGTTAAACGCAAGTTAACTTCAAATTAACTTCATTTTCTTTCAAGTAGGTGGGATAATTCATAAAAAATTTTAAAAAAGTATTTATTAATACATAGAATTGTCAAGTTCATATGATTCAATAGAAAATTTAAAAACATGGTATATAAAAAGTTCTTTTTTATCTTGTAATTATTAAATAATTAATTATAATAATTGTTTCATTTTATTCATCATATCGTTTGTAATTTGTATTCTAATTGTGTATTGTAATTGTTTCTGGGCAATGAATGACGTCACTATGTAACTTTTTTTTACTACAAGCAAACTTGTTTTTTTTATTCTGGTTCTTGTTGCACATTCGATTCTGAGTAATGACAAGAAAATGGCTTCGAAATGTTTAATCTGTTGTGGCGTATATTCTATTCTAAGCAATGTCATGTAAGAATTTAAAATTCGCTATGTTGGATGCGATTCCGCCCCTTGCAACAGGATTCATTTTATAAATTCCGTCCAACAAAGGAATTTAAAACAAAACTATACCAGATTTTTCCTCAAATAATTTATATTTTAAAATATTATTTGAATTTTTTCAAGAAAACGAAAAATGCACCAAGGTGAAAAACTTCTTTCTTTTTTACGGAGTACAATTAAAAATAAATCTTTCAATCCATGTCGGCAATCCTTGGACCCATTTACTCCATAGATTAACATTGAGTTCAACTTGTCCAATAGGGTTAGTACACAGCAGCCTTAACAGTACTTATGTATTATCTTCTCGAGCATCACGACAATATGGCAAGTTTTATCGGATCATCTCGCTGACGAAACTGTTGGAGCAGAGGTCAGATAATTAATATGCATCACGCAATGAGAGGGTATGATAATTAGTTATTTTATATTTAATATTTAGTGATTTGATCTTATAGTAGCAGTTTCCAAAGGAAAACAATGGTAAGAATTTTCTTATATATAAGTAAATGAAACAGATAATTTACGTTTTATGCAATCAGACGATGCCCGTTGAGAACATAAGTATATCTTGTTAGTATAAATACTGGCGACATTTGCCTCACATGGCGTTAAATAAACTATCTGAGTGGCAACCCGATGTGTTGCTTTTTTGATTTAAAATGAAATGGTTTATTTCTTAAAGATTAAAGACTGTTTAATCACTTTAAAAAATATATTAGAATTTTTAAAAACGAAATAATTACTTAAAATTCTCTTTTTCAAATTTTGGTTTTTGGCTTTTGAAATAATTCTTTCAAATTCCAGTTTTCAAATTTTTCTTTTTAAACACAAAGGAAGTTCATACAATTTGAAAAATTCTAAAGGTTTTAACTTCTCATTTCCTAAAAAATTATTTCTGGCACTTTAAAATTATTTCTGGATTTCCATTTTTAAAAGACTCGTGCTCACCTAATAATTTTTCCTTTCGAAAAATTACGAATCCCCCATTCAGTTACATTAAGATACTATGGCAGAAGTGGGGAACGGGCGGCCTCCGTGATCTTCTTGTGCGGCCTTCATAAAAGCTAACACTTGTATTAATAAAATTTAATTATATAGATTACAACAATTTCCAAATCAATAGAATTAAATAAAGAACGGCATGGATATATGTACAGTGTCGGCCAAAATGAAGTTGACATTTTGAAATTGTTGTCTAAAGTCGCTACAATTGTATATTTATCCAAATGAGCTTCGTTTACCTTGATTGTATGATACTTTAACTACTCTTTTTATGCAATTTAATGCTCAGAGTTTCTTAGCAATACTACCAGACATGTTATATGATCTCTACACAAAAACTATTTTCTTATTATTATTGTTGTGACTGACTCCATGTACTTTAAAACGCATTATTTTTTTTTTGCACGAATTGCAAGAGGAAGATTTAAGTTCGGGTTTTTTTGGAATTGTTTTGTTTTTAATTTAAATAAAGAAATGCTGTTCTTTTAAAAACGGAAGCCCTTTTGACGCTAAAAAGGATCCACTAGAAATCTGGAAAAATGCTGTTGAATATCCATGCCTACAAGAGCATGCACGCCGTTTATTTTCCTGCTTTGGAAGTGTTTACTGCTATGAGTCAATATTTTCTCTCGTGACAAAAATTAAAACTAGTTTAAGAACGCAGATGCTCATTTAGAGGACACAATTGAGGCTTCGCGTTAAGAATCCTTAATTGTGTCCTCCAAATAAGCACACAATTAAGGGTTCAAGTTAGGATATCTCACTCACTTAAATTTTCCATCAGATTTTAAAATTATTTTAGGAATTGTTGTTATGACAGTTATTTATAATTTAATACTATTATTATTCTATTGTATTTCTTTATAATGTTAAAATTATTTGAAAATACTCTTACTTTATTATTTTTATTTGAAAGGGTATTTAAATATGTAGTTGTTTATTAAAATGAAAAAATCTGGATGAATATTTATATATATATATATACAGATACAGAATATATATATAGATACAGATATACAGCATCTGTATATATATATACACTGCTGGCCACTGTAAATGCAACACCCTGAAGGAAACATGCAAATAACATGAAATTTACAACATGCATTAGCGGAGGTGAGATATGCAAATGATTAGAATTTCAGCGCAGACGCACATGACGCGCGCCTGTGGCGCCACTTCAAAGCGCTATTTAAGCCTTGGAGATTTCGACGATTTCAAGTTCGGCAATTGTGTTTTTCTTGTGGTTTTTTCAAAAAAACGATCAATTATGCCTCGTCGAAAACAGCGATCATCTTTTGATCAAGTATCCGAGTTCGACAGAGGAAGGATAGTGGCCTACCGAGATTGTGGATTATCTTTCAGGGAAATCGGTAGTCGTGTTGGACGAAACCAAACAACTGTAATGCGGATATGTGATCGTTGGATGCAGGAGGGTACGACGGACCGGCGTGTTCGATCGCATCCACCTCAGCGCACCAGTTCACGTGATGACAGGCAAATTGTGCGCATGGCAGTTACGGATCGCTCAGTCACATCACGAACCATAGCACAGCACATGCAGTCTGTAACGCATCATCCAGTGTCTGCGCGTACCATTCGACGCCGTTTACAGCAGAGTGGTCTGTCCGCAAGACGTCCATTGCTTTGTCTACCCTTGACGCAGAACCACAGACGTCTCCGCCGCCAATGGTGCGATGACAGAAGGATGTGGACGGCAGAATGGAATGAAATTGTCTTTACTGACGAGTCACGATTCTGACTGCAACACCACGATGGTCCCATTCGAGTCTGGAGACACCGTGAAGAGAGGATGCTGAACAGCTGCGTTATGCACCGCCACACTGGTCCTGCACCGGGTATTATGGTATGGGGCGGTATTGGATATCACTCTCGCACACCTCTAGTACGCATTGCCGGTACTTTAAACAGCCAGCGCTATATCTCCGAGGTGTTGGAGCCAGTTGTCCTTCCTTACCTTCAGGGCTTGCCCAAAGCCATATTTCAACAGGATAATGCGCGACCACATGTGGCACGCATTGTCCAACGGTTCTTCGTCAATCGCCAGATTGAATTGCTTCCCTGGCCGCCTCGCTCTCCGGATCTTTCGCCGATAGAAAGCATGTGGTCCATGGTTGCTCTACGATTGACACAAGATTCCATCCCCAGCTGCCAGAGCAGATCAACTTTGGCAACGTGTGAAAGCTGCTTGGTCTGCTGTACCCCAAGAACACATCCAAAGTCTCTTTGAATCAATGCCGAGGCGTGTGGCAGCGGTGATCTCCAACAATGGCGGCTACTCTGGCTACTGATTTTGGCAGGAACCACACTTCACAGAAGTCTATAAATTTAATCATTTGATACTTGGTTAACATGTTATCTACAAAATAAATTTTGTTGCGATATCTCTTGTCTTTCTTGGTGTTGCAATTTGGGTGGCCAGCAGTGTATATATATATGTGTATGTGTGTGTGTGTGCTTACATAAATAAAAATACCAACAGTGAAATATAAAAAATGACAGCGGTATCTATGAATCTAATAATTGTATTACAAAAATTAATGATTAATCTTATAACAAGTTTTTACCCTTATGTGAATACAAAAATATTTTATAATTTAACTTTTTATGTCAAATAATAAATAAATATGGACTTAATTTTTTGGTATTTTTCTATCTAATGCACCAAATTGTTAAAACTATACCTAACTATAATAATTTCATAAAAGTTGCATTTATGGGTACATCAACTTATGCGTCCTCCTTTATTACTACCTTAATTTACATGTGGCCTCTAATGGTAAAATGGTTCCCCACCTCTATACTATGGAGATCAGCGCGGGAAATTTCAAAAGTGAGTTTTGTAAGTACGCTTTTTTTTTTAAATAATAACATTTTTTTTATTAAATGTATTTGGTATATTTTGGAAGCTGAACATCTAAGAAATTCCGATAAATCGTAAAATTGACTTTAATAGGTACAGAAAACCGAAATATTTGTCCATCAAAATTGTCGATTTCGAGAAATTCGGAAATCTGCTTTCGGAAAAAAGCTTCGATGGCAGTGAAAAACATTTCTAATTCTATAAAAATGTGTATATACTTGAAGATGAAGAGTTGTAGAACACATGGAAATGAAAAAATTTGTCGATTGGAGGACGGAAAAGTTAAATTTTGCATGCATGAAAATAGTGGTAATTTGCGAAACGGAAAGGAGCTGGCCCACTCGGAATGTCAGCTGTTTCTGTTGTCCGCTTCTTTTCAGTTCGGCAGTTTTAATTTAATAATTAAAAAGTTTAAAGTTTTAAAAGATCAGAAAGGCATCAGTGCATGTGTCTCGTCCGTCCGCTTCCATCGGTACCAGTCGCGACATCCTGCTATGCTCGGTTCACGAGATTAGCCCGTCCCCGTGTCGCCCGGACTGCTCACAAACTAACAAACATACATACGTTTGTTGACCTTCAGCTGTTAATAGTAAGATTGTTATGAAAAATAAATTACCCAAAGTGATCAAATGATAATTTTCCATATCTTGCCAACTTGGCGTCAGAGTGGAGGGGGTAAAATGTTAGTTTCCTATTTACTTAATTAACATTAGTAAAGGACACCATAATTTTTTATTGATGTCAAAGTACTGTTATCTCTTAAAAAGGATGAAAATATGCATTTTTAACCATGTTTTTATCAACTCGTTTTCTTGTTTGTGTGTGTGTTTGTCTAGTACAAATCTTGCAATCGATTTTTAACTAACTTCCCGACTAGCTAGACATTTGAAACTTTTAGAATAGCTCAGAACACGATGGCAATGCATTATTTTAATACTTTTAGCAATCTTTAAGGAGCGTTAAATTCATTTTCAGTTAATTTTGTTTTGTAGACTGGTGCAGCCATCTATCAGTCGGGACGGGAATGAAAAGTTAAACGCCAGTTAACTTCCAATTAACTTCATTTTCTGTCAAGTTGATGGGATAATTCATAAAAAAAAATTTTTAAGTATTTATTAATACATCGAATTTTCAAGTTTATATGTTTCAACAGAAAATTTAAAAACGTGGTATATAAAAAGTTATTTTTATCTTGTAATTATTAATATTTTAATTTAAATGCATTTTACCAAGAAATTTGGATATTCAATTTCAAACAAGTTACCGCTTAACGTTTTTATGATATGATTACTTTTTTCAATAAATCAGTTAAATTTTATATTTTTACCCGTGTCTAGAATGTTTTTAGAATATTACACTCTCATCTAGCTTAATACTCTTCTCTCTTTCTTTCGATATTTTATGAAAATCAGGCGAAATAAAATATCTTAAAATCTTTTCCCCTTGTGATTTTAATGCTCAACATTTTTTTATGTTTTCTTGGTTTTAAGTGAAATGCGTATTTTTCACATAATAAACATTATTAACTGAAAAATTAAAAGCATGAAAGTTGTAATGTATGTATTTCTGAATTTATTATTGCTTTTAACGTTTTTAATAATCTTTTTTTCCTAAGCTTCAAGAAGCAAATTACTCAAGACTTGATTATACAGAAATAATTTTCAGACCTAAAAAAAGCAATAAATTTTAGAAATAATTAGTGATACCATTTATGCGAAAAAAAGAATATTTATACATTTACCTACAGATTTTCTATTTAGGCCTAATCTGTCATAAATTCTCAACTTTTTTTCAATTTCGAATGTTTTGACTAAACGTAAAGTTGTTCTGAGATTTTGCTGTTAATCGAATATTGAACTCTAATTTTACCACTAATAACACTATTTAATTAACGACATTGCAAAGATTTCTAATTTTAATTTTCAAAATAAGTTATACACATTATAAAAATAGTTGTTTAATGTTATGACTACGATAATCCCTTTCTTAGAAATACTTGTAAAGTTTAAAAATTGAATATATCAATGAAAACAATCTATGAAATTCCTAATTTGCTTGAACATGTTCAGATATCTTTATGTACCCCATTGTCCAAAAAATCATTATTTTAAAAACGAGACTTCCGGTATTAGCTGCAAAGCAGGCCCTGAGATGTTATTTGGGCCATATTACTTCATGGAAGGCTGCTGCGATCCGAAAGAAAGTAGGATTATATATTTCTTTAGTAATATTATAATTATAAAAATAATTACAAGATAAAAAGAACTTTTTATACACCATGTTTTTAAATTTTTTGTTGAATCATATACACTTGACAATTCTATGTATTAATAAATACTTTTTTTAAATTTTTTGTTCAATTATCCCATCAACTTGAAAGAAAATGAAGTTAATTGGAAGTTAACTTGCGTTAAACTTTTCGTTCTCGTCCCGGCCGATAGATGGCTGCACCAGTCTACAAAACAAAATTAACTTAAATTAAATTCAATGCTGCTTAAAGATGGCTAAAAGTATTGAAATAGTGCATTGTCATCGTGTTTTGAGCTATTCTAAAAGTTTCATATGTCTAGCTAGTCGGGAAGTTAGTTAAAAATCGATTGCAAGATTTGTACTGGACAAACACACACAAACAAACAAACAAGAAATCGAGTTAATAAAAACATGTAAATAATGTACCGTATTTTCTTATTTGTAATATTATGTGTCTTCAAAGATCGCAATCGCTTTCTGTCGTTCTTCATGGACACCACCAGTACAAGTACTGTGCTTCACTATCCAGCTTTTGTTACCCGAGCATCAAGGACCCAGGACTTCAAAGAACAACTCCTGGCTCTATGACAACCACGGTTTATTATACATACACCACAACACAAACACAGGATATTAAAGACAATTATCATTTCTAACCAACACTCTCTTTATCATTCTAAAATGATATTCTTCGGTATTCGTACTACATACACAGGTGACGCGCTTGTGATAGCTTTCCGCTCTCTCCCCGTCTTTGGAATTTTCCATAGGACGATAGGAACATCTGGTTAACTGCATTTCCTAGGCTGCCTTCTAATGCAGATATGTCATAAGATTATCAGCGAAGAGCGAAAGTTCCACTGAAATGAGAAAAGGAATGTTCGTAAATATTATCTTCAGAAGCGTAAATTGGAACACTAAAGTGAAGCAGAGAGAATTTTGGTCAGCGTATTGGAGGTTGAAATGAAGAGTTCTCATTGGACGTCTCCAGGATCTTCGTGATGCTTCTCTGATGGGGGAGGGGACGATGGCTTTCTGTAAGCAGGTTTACAATTCGGCAAGTAGAGAGAGGAGGAAGAAAAGTGATTGGATAGAGAAATAAGGTACAGAATCCGTGAGTTCTAATACTAGGAAATTGGGCAAATCCAAAAGGATTTACTCAGAGACAAATAATAAGTGCTAGAGTGAAGTTTAAGGATAGTAAAATAGATTTTGTATTTTATTTTATAAAATTTTTCATTGTTTTTTGCCTTGGAAAAGCAAGTATTGTTTTTTTTATATTTTTTATATTTTATTTAAATGACGAGTACAAACAAAATTTTAAGACGAAAGACTCCGGATGAAACGAGGCCTTTTTCTGTAAGTGGGGACTGCGTGATCAGTCTGCAAGATTTAACTAAAGTTCACTGTCAATTGAGTTGTGAAAGTTAATACCTTGATTGGAATTTTCCTCTGAATTCGCTCATTTTTCGACTTCCGTTCGCGAGTTGGCGAAAGTTTTAGGATTGGCGGTCGCCAACGGTTCTCTCTCCGTTTAACTAAAGATAGCAGAGTTTTACAATTAGCATGATGTATTATATTCTTAAGATGAATGAAAATGCTTTTTTTCTTTGTATTTTACTAAACTAGTAACAATAAACTAGTTTTTCAAATGTTTGCTGAACTACTGGTATTCCCCCGAAGAGAAAATCCCCTAGAAACAGTAACTTCGAGAGAAGTTCTTTTATGATGAGGTGTGGAACGTTACAGAAGTGAAGGTCAACTGGCGTTAATGGGTGACGGTGTTGATTATCCCCGACTCCTAATTTCGAGAATCGACCTCCCCGAGGCAGCAACCCAAAAACCAGTGCCAGGTCTCTTCTGGCAGGAGGTGGACTATAATAAAATTCCCGCAGTTATGCTCCAAGCTTCATTGTTTTCGATTAAATTCCGCAACTGTAACTTCTTCAGGGTGATTTGAGGTGTATGTCTTGTTATATTGTTATTGCGTTCTTCCTCTACCCTCCACATTTGGAAGAAGTGTCCTAGGCAAATTGGTTCTATATTGGAAGTTCAATTTTCAGGGACAATCCTTTGTTTAATGATAATAGTAGAGCTATGTATATAGATAAGTTAACTTTAAAAAAAAAATTTCTAGCAATTTTGATTTAGTTTTCTTTCTTGTCTCACTGTTTAGTTTCACATTTTAAATGGTATTCTCGCGCACATAATCTCGCGCATATCACCACCTCCTCCCACTCACGCGCGACAAAAAAAACACCCATAATTTCCCGAATTGTTGCATAATAGCGCTATTTGTTATTTTCCATGAATGTATGACTGCAAATAATTTATGTTATCGCTAGAATATTTACTCTTTGTAATATTATATCCTCTATAGAGCCAAATTAATGCGTGTGATAAAACTCTCGGCGGAATTTTTAGTACGTCATCATCTGCATAATACAAAAGCCCTGAATTTATTCGTCTGCTATTCGAGGTAGTGGAAGAGATAAATATGACTACGTTATCCATTAAATGATTAGAAACGCAACTAATTAGTTTGCTTCAAAATTTGAATAGTGGTTAGTGAATTACAGTAAAACCTCGTTTATCCAGACTAAATGGGACCATAGGCAATCCGGATAATCGAAAATTCGGATAATCCGGGTAATATGCAAAATAAAATTCTTAACTAAGCAGAATTACGGTTTATTATGATATAAGACTATGTTTTGTAACAAAATCACATAGTTTTGTTAACAAGAGATTAGAAAATTAATAATTACAAGATAAAATTTATATACCATGTTTTTAAATTTTCTGTTGAATCACATAAACTTGACTATTCTATGTATTAATAAATACTTTTTAAAATTTTTTGATGAATTATCCCATCAACTTGAAAGAAAATGAAGTTAATCGGAAGTTAACTTGCGTTTAACTTTTCGTTCCCGTCCCGGTCGATAGATGACTGCACCAGTCTACAAAACAAAATTAATTCAAAATGAATTCTAATCTGCTTAAAGATGGCTAAAAGCATTAAAATAATGCATTGTCATCGTGTTCTGAGCTATTCTAAAAGTTTCAAATGTCTAGCTAGTCGGGAAGTTAGTCGAAAATCGATTGCAAGATTTGTACCGGACAAACACACGCAAACAAACAAACAAGAAAACGAGTTAATAAAAGCATGGTAAAAAGTCTACAAATCTGATCCGGATAAACGAGGTTTTACTGTAGTATATAATCTTTAAAGCTAAAGTTCCAATAAGTTATCAATAGGCAATTTCAGAGTTTTGCTTTAATTTTGGGGGAAGCCATCTATTGAGCCCCTTGAAAGCATCAGAGCAAATCTGAAATTATTTTTGAGATTCAAAGTTAGATTGTCCCGAAAAATAAGAAACCATGGAAGGTATTTAATTGAAAGTACAGAAATTTCTGAGTTTTAGAAAAAAATTACAGATGTTTAGACAAAAATTTGACTTCATATCAATTTTCGTATCTTCTACTAATTAGCAGAAAGAGAAATCTATTATTTATAGTAAAATTATGTAATTTTTATATATAGCGCTAAACTACTATTGTGTCTTATAAGGATAGAAATGAAAATAACCGAGTAATTCTGAAGGATGACCTAAATTGATGTCAAAAAAATTTGTCATTGAACTTTGACAAGTTAATTTTGAAACAAAAGAAGAATAGTTAAATGAGATTCTCAATTATGAAGAGTACCTATCGAAGGAAATATTATAGTACGTTTAGTTTTAGTATGTTAGTTTAATTATGAAATTAGCGTGAAATTATCTTTATCTATGTGTTGCTGGTTTTTCTAAGGGTAGCGAGTTGTTTAATTAATTATTTTGAGTAGAATTTCTTAAAAGTTTGAAACTAAACGTGGAAAAATGCAACATGATTTTTTCTTTTCTCTTTTTAAAATAGTGTGTTATACCTACAGAGTAATAAGTGAATTAAGTCATACTTTGTCCATTTAAAGAAAATTCATTTCAATCATTTCTAATTAATCTATTCGTTATAGGAACTTGTTGACACTTTCAAAATCTAACTGCAGCGAAAAGGCTAATCGCAAGAAAAGAAATTCAAAAACAACCTGTCGCTCCTCCCCCTAACTGAGTTAAACAGATTATCTTTCTAATAGACGGCAAAATAACAATTCCATCCTGATTTTGTCGCTAATTGATACTCTGGCCGAAGTTAAAATAAGTAATTAAAAGTAAACACGGGAATCAAAAATTACCTGATAATGGATTTACTGAACCTACATTCCAATCGGAATGTTCTAATTAATTTGCTCAAATTACATTACTGTAAATATAGGTTCAGTTAGATTTACTTTAGCTGATCCTGATTGTAAGTATGTATAAATAACCGCTGACGCGTATCAGATTTTGCTCATTAAGCTAATTAGATTGCCTTGCATTTCGAAATGGATAAAATTTAACGTACCGAATTGTGGTAAAGGTGAGTTACATTGTGAACGGGGAACTCAATAAAGAAAGGGATTTTGGGGTTCAATATATCGCAAATGAATAATTTGAAAGCTGCCATCTGATATAAGTACTTAAACATTATACTATTTAAGTATACTTTTAGTATTTTGTACTGAAGCCTACGTTGTTTCGCTAAATGTAAAAGTGCTTAAAATACTTTTAGGATTAAACCAGTGTGGTAATTAATGTATCTTAAATTAGAAACTAATTTGAACTAATCAGCGTTTCCCGGGTATCTAATATCTAGCCCATCAGGATTTGCGGAAATGGGAAATAACAAACAGTATAAGATTAAAACTGTTTCACTAGAATTTATTGCAAATCCATGATAGCTATTACTTTTGTTTAGCTATGTTTGGTACAAAATGTATTGTAGGAACGCTGATAATTTATTATTCTAATGGTTTGCAATACAAAATATTTTTCATTTTCCCTTCCGAAATTACATGTTCAAATGTTTTGGTGAACAAACTCTACTGAAAACAATATAAAGTTTAATCAGAAATCAAACAACCTAGAGGCTAATGAAAGAAATTCAACTATCATGATAGAATGTCGAGTATAAAGTTTGGGTAATTAAATACCGCGACCAGAAAATATCAGAGGTTGGAATTAGGAGGGGAGAGGTGCCTACCTGATTTGATAGTCTACATTTTTCGCAGAGAAAGAACTCTTGTGTAAATGCTCCCAAATTTGTGCAGTTGGTTAAAAGATTAAAGACTGAACAGGTAATAAACGGACAAAATTTCGCATTCTATGAATGAATTGTTGAACATTATTTCATATTTGTTGATTTTCACCTTTCCTGCAATATGTCACCATAATCATGAAGTTTTGCTTCTATAAAAACAAAAAATATAAATTTTTTGTTTAGGTTTTCAGTTTTTCGTCTGTATCTGTGATGATTGGGTTTCCGGACATAAATTAATAAACACTCCTTTTAAAATAAGTTTGAGAAATTTTCACGAATTCTAATCTCTATTTTTTTATACCGATCTCTGGATAACAACCGATCTCTGGATTTATGTAAAAAATACTTAATAGCAAAATAAGATGATAAGTCAAACAAAATGAAACGTTTGTTTTATGTACGCAAATTTGTTTTCCGGAATCAATATTATAAATACACATTCATTGTAATTATATTGAAAATTATTATTGATTTGTTCTTTTATAACGTCATCAAATACTAAATCATGAATATAAACCATATATTTATAATTATTAATACACAAATTCTTACTATATTTTATTATTTAACTATTCATTAAACCAGGGATTCCCAACGGGGTCCAGGTGGACCCCTTGGGGGTCGAAGAAATATTAAAAAGGGTCTACAGTATTCCAGGGGTTTATTGGGGGTCGATGATAAATTTTTTTGTTTTAAAATTTAATCTAAATTTTTAGGAATGTAATTATTATATAATAATATCTGTTTTAATATCTGTAAATACAGATTTGCATTGGGCGGAGCAGGGCCAGATATAGATGAAAAGAGGCCCTAGGCTATTCCACTTATGAAGGCCTTTCACCTCTCATTTTTAAATTTGTAAATTACATGAGAGATAATAAAATGCATCATTACTGTGATATATATGAATATATTAAATGAAACATGTTGTTATTGGTACTAACCTATATATATTCAATACATTGAAGATTAAACCAAATTAAATTCAGATAAATTTATTTCATAATAATTCGCATTTAAAGTTTAAGTATGAATTATTATGAATTTGAGGTCTTAAGCTAAACAATAAATGGAACTTTATTCAAACAAAATCCAGATCACAAAAAAAAAAATAAAATATCAAATTGGATAGCATATTAAATTTTATGTTAATAGTTGTATTATTTAAAAACTGATATTATTTAAGTTATATTATTTAAGAACTGATGTTATTAAGTTATATTATTTAACAACTGATTCAATCGAAGTATACATTTAAAACGAAATAGTAGATTTGAAGAATTTCTTTCTAAACTTTTTCACACAGAATTCTTCTATAAGTTCATCAAAATCTACTTTTCTAAAGGTCTCATGTTCCATGCACAAAATACTCAATGAGTCATACTGAATGAGCACAAAATACTCAATTTGTCATGTGCATAGAATTTCTCCTTATTTTCGGTCCAGTGTTTTAGTGTTCACTTTTTAGAATAGTGTAATTTTAATTTTGCTAACAATTTGAATGTAGGCCTCTCTTGATCTTGAGGCTGTAGGCTGAAGGCTAGTTAGCCTGTAGGAAAATCCGGCCCTGGGGCGGAGTGATCCACGCATTGTAAAATTGTTTAGTAAAATACTATATATTTATATTCGTTACGTTAGATATTGTGACTATACGATGATGAAAAATTTCAGGTCAAACAATACAAAAATTGTATCTATGCATAAAGCACAACCACCACATTAATTTAAATCGAACTTTTGTGCAAGTACAATCTGTGTTTCTGAAATTTTCTTTGTATTTACGAAATTAAAAATGAAAATAGTACAAAAATAATAAAACATAAACCAAATGAACCACTTTTTCAAATTTTTTGTTCCTATTTATAGTCAAATTGTTATCTTCAAGGGTTTTATGTGCAATTATTACCATGTTTTTATTAACTCGCTTTCTTGTTTGTATGTGTGTTTGTCCAGTACAAATCTTGCAATCGATTTTTAACTAACTTCCCGACTAACTAGACATTTGAAACGTTTAGAATAGCTCAGTACACGATGACAATGTATTATTTTAATACTCTTAGCCATCTTTAAGCAGGATTGATTTCATTTCCAGTGAATTTTGTTTTGTAGACTGGTGCAGCCATCTATCGACCAGGACGGGAACGAAAAGTTAAATGCAAGTTAACTTCCAAAAAACTTCATTTTCTTTGATGGGATAATTCATCCAAAAAATTTTTAAGTACTTATTAATACATAGAATTGTCAAGTTTATATGATTCAACAGAAAATTGAAAAACATGGTATATACAGTGGACGCTCGTTAATTCGAACTCGGTTAATTCGAACTTTCGGTTAATTCGAACTAATCCAAAGGCCCCAAAAAACTTGTATTGGAGTTAATGTTAAAAATATCTCATTAATTCGAACTAAATTTTTATCACTTCGGTTAATTCGAACAAAAAATTTGACAAAAAAAATTTCATTTTCCTCGTTTAATGGAGAAAATACACACTATATTTATTATTTTGTGTGTCAAAATTTCTTTTCTGTGTAAAGAGGCACATGCCTGCATTCCTAGACTATTGCATGTCCGCTAAACGTTAGTATCTATTGTCCTTCTTATTAGTGCTAAACGGAAAAAGCAATTTTCCTTTATTTGGATCGATTTTCTTAGAATTTCAGAAAAACTAGTCTTTACTACAGATTCTAGGGAGCTGCGTAAGTTATAACTGCAGTGCAGACAAGTTAATGTGGTCCAGTTTTTATTCCTCATTATGTGGTGTGAACCTGTAAAAATTCAGGATGTCTACACGTGTAAAGTACAAAACCCTAACTTTGGAGACAAAGGTAGAAATTTTAAAGAAAGTAGAGAATGGCGAATGTAAAACAAAGTTAGCAGCTGACTATGGAATTAAAAAAAATGCCTTGTCAACTAATTTGAAAAACAAGGAGTCAATTTTAGATTCATGGGAAAAATCAAAATTTGCTAGAGGAAGGAAACGCATGGGAAATGCGTCTCAAGAAGTTCTACAAAAAGCTCTACTGCAATGGTTCCAGGATGTGAGATCTCGAAATTTTCCGATAAATGGACCCCTAGTGCTGATGAAGGCTGATGAATTGGCAAGTCGAATGGGTATTGAAGATTTTAAATGCAGTGATGGGTGGCTTTCTCGATTTAAATCAAGGCACAATATTTCTTATCAAACTGTATGTGGCCAAAGCTCTGATGTAAACAAAGACGTATGTACTAATTTCGGTAGGAAACTGCCAGGGCTTTTCTCTACTTACCTGCCGAAAGATATTTTGAATGCGGCCCTAATGGACAAAGCCATAATGGACTCTATTAAAACTCTGAAAGCATTTATTCAGATGGAACCTTTCTCTGAAAATGAATTGAAATGTTTACTTCAAATCGAGAAGCTGGCTGAACAATGTAGGCATCATAAACAGAACCAAACATCCATTTTACAGTTTTTTCCCAAAGTGTAATTCATATTTTTAATAAAAGTCTACTTTATACTGCATATCTTCTGCTTCATTTTATGATTAAGGTAAGTCTGTATTGCTTTTTAATATGTTTAACTTTAGATAACTTAGTATAATATATTTTCTGGAGTTATACATACTAGGAGATTTTCTTCTTCAGTGATACAGATTTAAAGTTATATATTTTCTCTTAACATCGGATAATTCGAACTTCGGATAATTCGAACTTTTTTCTGAGAACCTTTGAGTTCGAATTAACGAGCGTCCACTGTATAAGTTCTTTTTATCTTGTAATTATTAGTATTATCATTATGTTGTATGCTGTGTATTATAGAGAAAAATGGGAGGGGTCGATGTAGGAAAAAGTTTGGGAAACCCTACATTAAACACTTATAATTATTCATCACTGATAATTATTTCTAAATAATTTGAAACATTTTTCATGTTTTTAACTTGGTGAAGCTTTGCCAGTGGTACAATTGAGAAAAATATCACTAGTAAAATATTTGATATCCTAGAGAAAGCTAACTACCCATAAAAAATTTTGATACACTTCGAAACAGTCTAGACTATACGTCATAATCAATCACAAACACAGGTTTATTCTCAGACGTCATAAAAAATAACAGAACGAAAGAAACTCATCGAAATATATTTGAAGTCAAAATGTATCACAGCGTAAGCAAAAGAATATAGTTTCAAGTCCATTGCTTACCAAATCGTCAAAATTATTTTCGTTCGAATATAAGATGTCTCAAACGTGTGCAATAAATACAAAATCTTTCATTCAAAAGCATTTATGATATACACAGAATAGTTAAAGCTTCTTTTTCTCCTAAAATAATAAATCATGATATGCATGGAGCAAGATATTAAGCACGAGAG
Source organism: Dolomedes plantarius (assembly GCA_907164885.2). Taxonomy (NCBI): domain Eukaryota; kingdom Metazoa; phylum Arthropoda; class Arachnida; order Araneae; family Dolomedidae; genus Dolomedes; species Dolomedes plantarius. The sequence goes on from OU015495.1 coordinate 40,580,385, forward strand.
TACATCCAGAAAATATTTCCCTCTACTCTGCGGAGTTATCAATGCAAAATTACAATTTCCATCTTTAGTCGGAATCAGTTTATGAGTTTCTGTCTTCTAGAAGGATATTCTAGGCTCAAAATTAGGATTAGAACAAGTTCTCTTGTTAGAAATTTTATACACTATTAAGAAAATCTGTATATTAGTAACAACGTCGTTTTGAACAGGATTTTTAACTGATATATGAATTTCATATTTTGGTAGAATATTTAAAGAATTTTTTCAGTACGGAGCAATTATGTTTCATTTTAAATTAACTGTATGGGTTAATACGAGCATATAGAAAATCATCGTAAACATCATTTTCCCAGGAAAAGATGCTCTGCGAACATGGCGCAGGGGTTATGAAAGGCCCTATGAACGATGCTAATCAAAAACGTTAGTAATCAATGCTATTTTTCATATAATTAACCTTATCATTGCAAATAAATAATTCAATTTTAATTCACACGCGTTAGATAAATTTTAAATTATTACAAGATAAAAAGAATTTTTTTATATACTACGTTTTTAAATTTTCTGTTGAATCCTATAAACTTGACAATTCTATGTATTAATAAATACTTTTTAAAATTTTTTTGATGAATTATCCCATTGGCTTGAAAGAAAATGAAGTTAATTGGAAGTTAACTTGCGTTTAACGTTTCATTCCCGTCCCGGTCGATAGGTGGCTGCACCATTCTACCAAACAAAATTAACTGAAAATGAATTCAATCCTGTTTAAGGATGGCTAAAAGTATTAAAATAATGCATATTCATCGTGTTCTGAGCTATTCTAAAAGTCTCAAATGTCTAGCTAGTCGGGAAGTTAGTTAAAAATCGATTGCAAGATTTGAACTGGACAAACACACAAACACACGAACAAACAAGAAAGCAAGTTAATAAAAACATGTAAAAAAATCCCAACTAAGTAACGCCCGGTGTACAAAGAAATCGTTTTGATTCTCGCACTTTTAGTACCACTCGTTTTCGATTTCCTGTCTTTTTCATTGGTTGAAACACGACAACATTTTCTGGTAGTAAATTTAATCTTTTTCAGCCTTTTTTTATAACGAATCTCGACAATGGTTAAGTCATGGGCGTTCTTGTGCCGTCTCTTAGTAGGAAGTGATGTTGCTTCACTTACATGGTACACCTGCAGTAAATATGCCAGCAAATTCACGGTAACGAATTAAAGGATGTCAAAAGGACACAAGCCTACCGAGTTAAAAACTATTTTCCATTGATATGTAGAATAGCAATTTGAAAATATTTGTGTTTACCTTATACCTTCATAGACTGACATTATCAACTGACATTTACAAAGATAAGATTTCAGAGGCTACCTATTTCCAGCACCAAAATCATGAATATATATATATATATATATATATATATATATATATATATATATATATATATATATATATATGTATATATATATATATATATATATATTCCGAGTGGGCAAAAAGTCCGTAGAAACTTTAAAAATTCATAAAAACCGGAAAAATAACCAAAATAAAAAAGGTTTGCAGGGTTAGCATCGCTAGGTCAGGGGATATTTTTTAAGACAGGAAAAAAATTGACTCAAAAAACAGCCGACAGGTGGCGTTGACGTACAGAAGTCAAAGAAAATATACGCAAATTACGAAAAGAATGTTTCTAAATCGTTTATTACAGCAGCATGTGTGCCATATGCCCCCCCCACCCCAGGGGATAAGGCATTGCAGGCTAGTCACAAATCCAGCAACGGCAGAGTGCAGCAGGTCCGGATGTATACATGACACCTCTCGGCGGTTCGCGGAACAACGGTGAACTGGTCGTGAATTAGGAGCGCACGTTCTTATAACCGTTTAAATTGATTATTTACACATAATTTGTTCGTACTAGCGCCACCTATCAGCTGTTTTTTTTAGTTATTTTTTTCCTGCCTTAAAAAAATTCCCGTGACCTAGCGGTGCCAACCCTGCAAACCTTTTCTTATTTTGGTTATTTTTCCGATCTTTATATATTTTTAAAGTTCCTAACGGACTTTTTGCCAACCCGGTATATTTATAAATATATATGTTACCGGTAAAGTATGAAACGCCGGCATTGTATAGAATGCCTAGGCATTGTATATAATGCCGGACGTTTTTAGGCAAAGTATGAAATATGATAATTATAGAACGTATAAAACGTATAAAACGTATAATAGAAAAAGAAAAAGGCGCAGGTGTACAACGTTAATGACCTGGTGGCCATACAACGCACGCAGTTTGCAAGCGGTCTAAAGCTAAGACCATAGTTCTTTGGACCATACCGAGTAACAGCAAAAAATGGCAACGATCGGTACGAAGTGGAAAAAGTAGGACAACATGAAGGTCCCGGTTGCACTTCCACAGCAGCTGACCACATGAAGCCCTGATCGGTTCCAGCTTAAAACTTTGCAGATTCTGAACACTCCATTTTATTTTATTTTATTTCTTTGTATTGTTATTTTTCAGAGACTTTCAAGATCCATAGCTTGATGGTGACTGTCGTTTTTGAGGCCGAAAACGGGAGTCAGGATGCCGAATGTGGGAGCGAGTTACTTTTAGCCGCTAGAGGGCCCTCTCACCACTTCCTGTTTTGAAGACGAAATACGCCAGTTGGAAGTACGCTCTCGCGGAGGAGAGATCGCTTTGCTCGAGTAGGAGCTAAGAAACCTCATTTCATTATATTATATGTTTAAGTGTCTTATGTCGTGAGAAAATAAACCCTGTGAGTGTGTATGAAGGCGTCGTTCCTCAGTTCCAGCACCCCCCCCCCACACACATATATATATATATATATATATATATATATATACATATATATATATATATATATATATATATATATATATATATATATATATATATATATATATATATATATATATATATATATATATATATATATATTTATATATATGAGAATCTTCAATTTTGTTCAGGCATTCTCCGAGCTATATTTCTAAAGAGCTTATTTTTCATATAAAATATCCTCTCTGTCATTGGACTCGGGGTCTTCCGAAAGCTCATCATCAGCCAGTTGTTCAACATTTTCAGGCTTCTTCATCTATGAAGCCTTAATCCATCGATAAGATTAGTAGAATTTCTAGTGGTTTAGACTCATCTTTAGCAAGCAATAATTTTCGTTTCTGGGTCTCGTTATCATCTTCTGAACTGAAGACATCAAGGTACATACACGAAAAAAATAATGACCATTTTACTAAACAAAATTTCAATTTTGAATGCTTGATATATTCAACGTCGAAATAGGAATGAACTCATACATAGCTAAAGCCGAACTATTACCATTTCCTTCAAGAGAGGTGATTTTACGGTTTTAAGATCTAACGAGCGTTCTTTTGGGTTATATCTAAAGAAAAAAAACCTTTAGCAAAAGGAAAACAAAAAATTACCAAATAAATATGTAATCTATATACATAAAACAATTCCGTAACTGACTAACGCACTGACTGACTGACTGTCTAACATACAACACACAGACCAAACTGCTGCACCTAAAGAGCTAAAATTTTGCATAGCGATTCTTCTTATAGTGTAGGGGTGCACTAAGAAAGATTTTTGTAAAATTCTTCTTAGATTTTTTAAAATTAAATTTTTAAGCAGTTTTTGTAACTTTTTTTAATTTTGCATTTAAAATAATAACTTGAGGGTTATAAAATTTATATCACGAGAAAGATCATAAAAATGTCTTTAAAATGAAACCTTTTTCGAATCTTTACCTTCATTTTCTGAATTTTGGTGAATTTTGAAAGATTCATTTTTCGAATTTAATTTATTAAATGCTGATCACATGATTTCTTTTTCTGGTAATTTAAATTAATTTTGCGTCACGTGCATAACAACGAAATAGACAATTTTATTTTTTTTTCTTGGTAATGCGGCAGACGATTGGACATTATCCAAAAAATATTAAAATACAGTAAAAGATATGTTCGTCAAACTGTATTATATGAACTGTACTATAGTCTTTAGTATGTCCTATTAGATTTAATTCGAATATTTTCTTCTACATTATTTTGTCTATAAAATATCCCTTACGATTTTTTTATAAATATATTTTTTTGTTGTGTTTTACATATTTATTTATTTATTTTGGCATTAATTGCATACATTGACCGTTGTATTTAATTTGAATGTACTCCGTAGCGGAGTGCGGCTTTTCAGCTAGTTTTTCTATAAACAGATACCACTTTCTAGGTCATGAGTTAGTTGAATTAAGGGTAAAATGAAAATAGTGAAAATAGAAATTACTAGAGCTTTTGTCGAGCTTAGGACAGTCGTATTTTCGATATTTTTATCTATTGCAGGCAAAGAATAGGGAAGAGCTTTAACAACAGGAAACCACATTAAACATATTTTTTTTTCATGGAGTAAACCCCAATTTAATTTAATAAAGGTTACATTAGTAGAAATATCTGTTGTTGATTTAGACATCCAGAGAATGTTAGCGAAAAATTACCAAGTTTTAAGAGTTTCATATCCCGGAGTGGAGAAAATTTTTATTTTCCCTTTTTGGTTCGAGAAGTTAGTTTATTTATTATTTTTTTTTTCGAGTTCCAGTTCAAGCATCGAAATGTTCTAATGCGAGTTACTACTCTACTGTCAATAATTCCAAAGTACAAAAAACGTGTACAAAATTAGTCAGTACTAAAATTTGTCGAAGTGGGACAAGGCATGTGGGAATATTAGAATGCATAGTTACACAGTAGATACTTTATCTCATATCGACAGGGGGTATAGGTTCGAAAAGGGAATTTCTAGCTTCAAACAATGTATAATCCTAAGGGAGAAACTAAAATTGATCCTCACTCGCAGGGTATCATCCACCAACCAGTCTTTCGTTTTCCACCAAATTAAAATCTTAGAAACTCTCATTACAAATATCACGATATACAGTGAAAAGAACTAAAAGAATTCCATTACGTACTCTTACCACAATCCGTATATTGAAGTATTCTTCTCATGTGGAAGAAAAAGGTTTGAGGCAGGACTCATATACTAGATTATAGAACATCTTTTGTTTGGAAGAAAACGATAAAACAGTCGACAGGATATTTTTGCTACGCATTCAACACATGTTTTTGATGAATGTTAAGACGTTGAGCTGAAGGTAATAGTATGTTAATTAGAAAAGAATACCCAGGATTCAACTAGTAGTTATGCATACTAAGACGGAAAAAAATATATGATGTATGTCACAATTTTAGATTATATTCATTAATGGGATTATGTTTTTTAAAGAAAACTCGTTCATTTTCAGAATTTTAAATGTCAGATTTTAAAAACTCATAAGCTAAATGAAAAGTTCTGAGTTACATTACAACGTCTCTGCAGACATCGCTAAGATAATCGCATAGAAATGCTGATTACTTGCGTAAACAAAATTTAAAATAGAAGTTACGTGGACATCTACATCGCATCTGTGTTGCATCTTCTCTTGACTTCCCCTTTATTCTGCTGGGAACTTATCGATTTTTACCACCTTTTAACTTGTTCCTCTCTTCAAAACAAGCACTATTCAGTCGCAAATTTTTACTATAGAGCTCACCTCTACTAGACTGCCCGTAGGGAATTATGGTCACTACACTTTCCTCCGACGTAGGAAAAAAAAGTTTATGAGCAATCCTGATTACATTAATTGTATATTTTTTATGAGTTTTTAAAGAATTAATTTCATTTCATGGAGCACTATAGGAGTTTTATAAATAGAAATTATGTAGATTCATTTTAACTGCTTTTAAATGTTTTTATTGCCGATATCATATTTCATATTTACAATTTTTTCCTATATCGGAAATTGTCTTTGCTGAATTAGTCCACTTAGTTCATTTAATTTTAAATAAAAATATTCGACATTGAATATTTAGATTGATTTGTTTATTACACTGAACAAAATGCAACTAATCCAAAGGTAATTGTTTTTGGGCATATTGAAACAACATCTGTGAACCGTAAAAAAACTGAGATACAACGCTCATTATAAAACTGACAGCTTATGGAATAGATGAGTTTCATAAGCAAATTTTAATATCCTTTGACAGAAAATAAATTACTACCAGGATGTTTTGGCAGCGACGTCATATGGGCCCCGCAAGATGACTAAATTTTTCAGGGCTTTTATTCCCGAAAGCAAATGGTAAAACTTATAACAAGATTACAAACAAAAATAATTTCTTTTCAGGTACTTAAATCTGTGTTTTCCATGACCTCATTAAGTCAGAAAAAATCTTACAGGTGTTTTATCCAGAAAATCATGTTAAAAATTAAGAGTTAACTTGTTCTCATGTAGAAAACAAAGCATGTGAGAAAATTTTAGATGTTCCTTACTCTGTTTTTTTTTTAATTCTTTAAATAATTTTAGTTCTTTTCTAAATTGTGATTATAATAAATTAATTGGTAGAACATTAAAGGTTTAATTAGTTTGGCATTTTTATTAGAATAGATTATACAGTAATATTTATTTAGTTTTTAGCTTATTTATTTTATGAGCAGGAAAACTGTTACCTTTCAAAATTAAACCTCTGAATTTAGTAAAGTCTTGGTGTTTTCTATCTCCGTATCAGTATTCAGAGCTTGAAACTTGACTTATAAATACAGTCGAGTTTCTGTTTAACAAAATTCCATCTGAAAAACTTGGTATTAAAGATTAATAGGTTAAATAAAAGTTAATTTATTTTTTAAATTAAAAATTTGGTAATTTGGTAAATTAAAAAAAATAATTTTTAAAAACTTTACAACACATTTTAAAAAACAATTATATGGTTAAAAACTTTATTATTCAAAGTATGATAAAATATAGATTGTTTATGTAAATTCATTTCCGTTTAGTAATAATGACTTTATAACTTAGGAGAAAGAATTGATGAAATAAAAATTACTAAGCATGCATTACATATTCTAATAAAATGCATTTTTTTAGAAATTTGTTCGTAATAAAGAGGAACAGTTTACAAGTCAATTAAAGAAAAGAAAATAGCAAATTACAATAATAAAAGTTGTTTCCAAATTATTAACTTTATTAATTCGAAAGATTTACGCTCTTTATTTTCTATATACGTTCCTAAGATGAAAAGAAATCCGTAATGCTTCTTCTAGTTCCCTTAATACCTTGTGTAAAAATTTGACGTTCTTGAAAACTTCAGTTCATCGAAACTTAATATCTTTCATAAAACTGTAATACCCACCGATGAACTATTTCGAATTCTTCTATACAGGAAATATTCTACACGTCGAATTTTTTTCATTAATATGAGGTATAGCGCTCGTGTAAATGTCATTCAAAATTAAGATATAACAGTGATATTAAGTTATTCTGGGAAGAATTCAGAGCAGTTCAATTACTTTTGTGAAATTATTTTTATCAGAAGGTCTTTGTTCTGTCAGGCACAGAATTAACTTCGTCTAACACGCGTCCAAGAGTAATGAAAATTTATTGTTAGTGATAGTTTATACTTTAATCTATGTGTAATAGGAACAATGTTGCACGGGAAAATGTAATACATTATTTTCTGTAAGTTTAATTTCTATAACCTCAATAAATTTCATAAGCAGACACATTTATTGAATACAGACATTCATACAATAAGAATTTGTTGTTTATTAATTTCATACTTCTTTACTTAATAACAATGTCTTTTCGTTTTAATATATTGACGTCACACATTCAGAAGGTTACTTTAATTCAGCATTTAATTATGCTAACTTGTAGCTTGCCATTTCATAATTAATACGCTGTTCATTTGAATAGTATGTATCTCTGCTCCTTATTATAAAGAAATGAGTCTGATTTCGTTGATTCTGAAGGTATATGTGTTTATGTTTTATTTACATCAGTATGTATAATTTACATCAGTATCTTTTATTTACATTAATGTCACCACCTGTCAAAAGCTATAATAACCCCCTTTCGCAGCCCAGACCACTGCAAGACGGGCAGGAAGATAGTCAATGATGTTCTACATGGTACTCACAGGGATGTGGAGCCATGCCGGCTGCTCCAGTGCTGTGACCTGCTGCCCTAGGTTGCGTGGTTTAGGATCCATGGAATGATCAACCCGATCGAGATGGTCCCACAGATTTCTCGATTGGAATTACGTCCGGGGAATTTGGGAGCCAGGGGAGTACGGTAAACTCATCTTGGTGCTCTTCGAACTCACAGGGATGTGGAGCCATGCCAGCTGCTCCAGTGCTGTGACCTGCTGCCCTAGGTTGCGTGGTTTAGGATCCATGGAATGATTAACCCGATCGAGATGGTCCCACAGATTTCTCGATTGGGATTACGTCCGGGGAATTTGGGAGCTAGGGGAGTACGGTAAACTCATATTGGTGCTCTTCGAACCACACACGTACATTGCGAGCTGTACGACACTGTCCTGCTGGAAGATGCCATCGTATAGAGGAAAAACATTCCACATGTAAGTGTGTACATGTTCCGCAAGGACAGATGTATACTTCGTTGATCCATCGTGCCTACCACAATGATTAGTGCCCCCAGGGAATGCCACGAACACATTCCCTAGACCACAACCCTGCCTCGTCCAGGTTGAACAATTCCAGCAGTTGTTGCATTGTGTTTGCTTTCTGCCGTTTCACTCTATCTACGCCAACGTCCATCTGTTCGATGGAACATAAAACGTGATTCATCGGAAAAAGCCACCTGTCGCCACTGTGGCACTGGCGGGAAAATTTCAGCCTTCGTCTGCAATGTACAGCCGTTCGCATAGATGCAATAACCAGCCGTCTGTAGCGGAGCTCCATAGGCAGCAACGCCCTCTGAACTGTCGTTGAGGATACACTCTTGGTAGCTCCTTCGTTCATCTGGGCGGTCAGTTTGTCGACGGTTGCTCATCTATTCGCCCGAAGGCATCTCCGCAGACGTCGTACACCTCTGTCATCTATGGCCCGTGGTACACAACACGAGCCACGTCGCTGATTTTGGATAGTCTCATTTTGACATGGACGATACACTTTTACCACGGCGGCACGCGAACAGTTCACAAAATTAGCCATTTCGGAAATTCTGCCCAACTTGGCCCGGAAGCAAATGATGCTCGGAAACCAATCATGCCCTTTTGGACATCAGGTAAATCGCGCCGTTTCTGCATTACTCCAACGATTGCAGTGTTTTCCGCTTCCCTCTGACACATTATATATACCCTTCACTTCTAGTGCTACCACATGCCTTGTGCGGTTGGTTATTTTGCGCCAACGACGAAAGTAGGCGGTGTCACATTAATGTGACGGAACTGTGTAGGTAAATTCTTAATTAATTCTTTGAAAATAACTTAATTCCTTGAAAATGCGTTTGTCAGGTCCTGAATTATTCTCGGGTGAAAAACCATTCCTTTCGACACACAAATGAGACCCATTTAAACCAAAAAATAACAATATTTAATTATCTATATACGTTTCCGTTTCGGAATTCGCCATTACAGACGTCATACACAATTCAAAATTGTAATTGCGTTCTGAATTTGCCGGACGACGCAGCGCCCTCTAACACTTTCACGCGACCGTAGTACGGAATGATTTATCTTAATAGTGTTTAATTCTAATAGCGTGAATTTGTTTCAAACTGAATGCTACAAAAATAGCACAGAGTAGCTCAAAATTTGTTATAACTAGCCGCTGCGCGACCACCATGGTCGCTTTTAGATTTATATTTTCTTTTGCAAAACAACTCAATTGAAAGTAACATATGTACGGAATGTTACCATTACCTGTCATCATAAATATACGTTGTTAAGGGGTAGTGAAAACTCAGACAAAAAATTTATAATCATTGATAAATTCACTATAAGGCTGATTCTAAAACATCATGATTAAAAAATGTGAATTTCCATTACTTCAGAACAGAGTTAAAGATAAGTCTGAGAAACCCAACACCAATGATTTTAAAAATTATATCTCTCACTTTATGTACTATTTTTCAAAACTAAGATATCTACACTTTATCATTACATCAAATAAGAAATTGTTGGGGAAAATTTTCACTTATTAAATGGAGTGAAAATTCAGCAAATACTAAAATATAGTATAGATTACATTTCTCTCTGTATGTATTATTGTTCGCAATTCAGATATCTCCACTTAATCATGTTAAATGAATAAATTAAAATTATTTCGTGTATAAATTAAAATTATTCATGAGTAAAATACAGCAATTAAATTGTACCAAATTACGTGCAATCTTCGAGCCACACGCGGACAGCCGCTAATGTTTACATCCGGTAGTTGCAGTCGTTGCCATTCGGATTGTAGAAATATCGCCGATTTTTGTGCCGCATACCTACGCGTTTTATATATATAGATATTTTACCCCTGTCAAAAGAAGAAACTGAATTCAACAAGTTTTAAAAAAATCGGGACAAGGGTGGCAGAGTTATACATGTTTTTAACTATGTTCTGTGGGATAACTCTGTATAAAATTCAGGTGATAATAAAAATTAACTTATTTCCTTTTATTTAAAAAAAATCACTAATTTTTATAAACTGTCTTTAAAAACAGGTGAAAAAAATAAAAAATTTTGAGTATTTTGAAGGATGTTAAATTAAAAAAAAAAATGTTATTCTTTTAATGAACCCAAAGTCACATGAAAAGTTTGTTACTATTCTTCAATTAAAAATTCCAACTATAAAACAAAATAATTGATTTTTTCTTAATCTAATAAAAAACAGCCTTCATTTCAGATCTTTGTCGTAATTAGTACGAATTCTTCATAGCATATTGAGAACGAGGGGATCAACGAGTGACTAGAGCAGAGGTACTCAACCTTTTAATGTCCCCACCCCACTCCCTTTGGATAACCTTCTCTGGAGGTCATCGGAGATTTGGCGATTAATTTTTGACGATCTATATTTCAATATTTCGTCTCAGCTGTGAAAAGACACGCTCTCTACATCTAGTCGTACCCGATAATTAATTTTCCTGTTTGCAAATGTAAAAAATACAAATTGACTAAGTTATGTTGAAGAAAAATTTATCAGCAAAACGAAGGGCTGGTTTCTAGTAGCGCCGAATAAGAAAGAATTTCAACAGGTCTATACTGTTTACATCACTATCCCGTTGAAGTCATAAATTGATGCATTAAAATATTTCAAAAATAGATAACTATCACATACCTAATCGTGATTTGAATTTCGTTTACACAAGTATTGTTAAAAAACGTCATACACATTTTTTTTCTAATCATCGACGCCTTCCCTGAATATCACTCACACCTCCTCAGGGGGGATTAATAGTTATAAATGATATTTTGATTTGCAGTTATATGTTGGTTAAATATCCTACAAAATAAAGATACCGAAATTCTTATGAATTAATTTAACTCGCAAGACTGTTGTTTGAAAGATGGACATAGCATCTTCTTTGGTCTGAGATTTATTTCTTTTAATATACTTTAATAGTCTGAAATTATATACGGTAATGTACAATGAATATTTGGTCATTAGAAGCCGTTGCATATTTCATTCTAAACCCCCCTTGCATTAATGCACTCTAAATTGAAAGCTCTCTGCATGAATGAATGCTTAGAATCTCCCAAGTAATTAAATATTACACATTGCTAATTCATTGTCAAACACTTAAGGACGATCTGTGCCATAAATAAAGCCAATTAATGCGAGCCAAAAGTTAGCGGCCGGATCTTAACTGTTTCAGAAATCAATCAAAGTTTACTCCCATTGTGTTACACTGCATAAGTGCGTCCGGTGTTGGTATATTCAACCAAAATGAATTGCCTTTCGCAAGGTTTCATAGCAAGTGGGTAATCAGTACTCGATAGGAGAACTGTAATTGAGTTATTAGGCGCAGATTGTTTAGTAATGGCATTCTAATCTGGCATCCAAGCTAAATTACAAATACTGAATCATAGATTCAGTCGAGGGAAGAAATTCAATAAAGGTAGAGCAAATTGTGTTAGCTTTTTAGTTTTTTATTATAAGCTAAATATTTAATTTACATAATTAAAAATGAATATTATGGAATCATTCATGCATTTCTTATTACCCTGTGCCTTTCTAATTACCCTGTTCTAAGTACCCTGATTAATAATGTAATTTAAATTATTAAGGTATCTTAATAATGCAATTAAGATTGGATATAAAAATTCCCCTTTCAGTAAAAGTATTTCTTTTTTTTCACATCCTTAAAAAAATTAAACTTTATAATTTACTCCGAATGAGGCTACCTTTTAAATACAATGCTGGTCAATAAAATTGCAATACCTTGAAGGAGGAATGATACAAATGTCATATTCGCATGAAAGGAAGATGATGCTGGGATATGCAAATGATTAGCATTTAAGCGCAATCAAACGACGCAGGAGGGAGAAACGGCATCTCAAACTCTGTAAAAAAGGAAAGTTACACAGTGGGTTTCTCATTCGGAAATCGCATTTGAATGTTGGTTGTTTGTGAGAAGATCGTGTTATGCCTCGTATAAGAAGGATAAACGTCTACCAACACGTGTCGGAATTGGATAGCGGAGAAAATGTGGCCTATCGAAAATACGATTTATCGTTCCGCGATATTGCTACTCGCATTGGTCGGAATCCAACGACTGTCATGGGAATATCAGAATCGATGAGTTCAGGACGGTCATACTGAACGCCAAGCAGGATATCAACGGCCTCCCGCCACTAACGCCCGAGAGGACAGAAATATTGTCAGTTCGGCCTTGCAGGATCTTACTGCCACATTGCCGACCTTAAGCCAGGAAATGGGGGTGTTTGCTGCACGACAAGCATCTGCACGCATGGTATGACGACGCATGGAGCAGCATTTACTGTATGCACTGCGACCATTATTACGGCTTCAATGACAGTGCAACATAGAAACACGCGGCGACAGTGGTGCGCCCAACGTTAAAACTGGATACAGGAGTTGGACCACGTCTTCTTTTCAGACGAGTACCGATTCTGCGTGCAGCATCATGATAGACGTATCCATGTCTGGAGGCACCGGGGAGAACGCACGTGTACTTCTTGGATTGGATATTGTCATACGGGCCCTGCACCTGGTGTGATGGTATGGGCAACTACGACACGACACCTCTTGTTCGCGTCATCAGTAATCTGAAGAGCCAGCGTTACATTTCTCAGATTTTAAGGCCTGTGGCTATACCCCATCTTTAAGGCCTCGGAGACGTCATCTTTCAGCAAGATTATGCAAGACTGCTTTTGCTCGTCGTGTCCTGTCCTACCTCGGCACAGACGGTGTTCGACTGTTGCCCTGGCCATCACGTTCTCGAGATCTCTCACCCATTGAAAACATCTGGTCATGGGTTGCTGAGAGACTGGGGCACCATCGCTCTCTAGCCACTACGATTCATGAAGTGTGGCATAGACTTGAAGAAGCATGGAATGACTTGCCCGTATCTGCCGTCCATGCCAAGTTCGACTAGATGCCTAACCGAGTTAGAGCAGTTTTAGCTGCTAGAGGCGGCAGTTATGTGTACTAATTTCGGATCATGTATATCCCCTAATTGCCTACAAATTTAATATATATATATATATATATATATATATATATATATATATATATATATATATATATATATATATGCAGTCGAACCACGTTATAATGAACCCGGTATATAACGAACGTTCCTATTGTACGTAGTTTAATTAGTATTGTGTCAGTTTAAGGTAATTGCTTTTAGTCGATTTCATTCATTAATGATAATTTTTAATAGACTTTACCATTTTTTAATGCATTATTATTGAATACAAATTGCAACTAATGAGTTATACATTTTGTGAAGTCTAGCGTTTTTTCTTATCGGTTCGGATATAGCGATCCACCGGATAGAGTGAACAGAACCGTTGGTCCCTTGAAGTTCGGTATAACGGGATTCGACTGTGTATATATATATATATATATATATATATATATATATATATATATATATATATATATATATATATATATATATGTATGTATATATTTATATATATATTCGAAATTCCGACTCTTTTGACATACAGCTGTTCTACAATTTGACATTTACCACTTCGTTAGGGTCTAAGAATTTGGGTTGTAGCTTGAGACAAGTCCCAAACTCGATCTACTGAATTGCAACGAAGTCTCCAACGTTGTACTGATGTGCTTTTTTCTGTTTTTATCGTAGTTTCGACGTTTTTCCTCTTGAAGCTTCAGGATGTTTTTCTTAACTCTATTTCTCTCCACTAGTGACTGTCTTTTAAGATCTTCTAAGAGCGTTGCCAAACGTTGGCTCTAACTTCAGTTCCGTCTCTCTCTCTTTCTCTATCTATCTATATATATATATATATATATATATATATGTACTGTATATCTGTATATATGGAGAGAGAAAGTGATGAGGTAACATTATATCAAAAAGGAAAATGTTCAGCAAAAACATCCCTGTATTTAAAAATGCTATAAAAAGAAAGCCTAATTCAGAGAGACAAATATTTATTTTCACGTTCTTTTTATCACATAGGTGTATTCGATATAGAAACGGAATATCCTTAATCTCTTTTTTTTTCTGGACGAAAACATATACAACATGTACTGCTTGTTTTTGTAAATGTTTTTCTGGCTTTATATCATCTCATAATTTCCGGCAGAGGAGTCACCAAACTCTGAAAATATATATAAATCCTATTTATACGACTTCAAAGGAATAAGATAATTTTTTTATCATCCTCATGTATTATTTCCATGTTTAGAAACTTATTTGTCCACTCTTTTATTTAACCATTTTGTGTGATATGACATCCGGTACAAGACAGATTGAATTTATCAAAAATATCCATTTCTCTTTAATTTATTTCATTGAATATTTTTGTTTTTGGAAATATGATATTTAGCATTGAATAAATGCGGATAGAAATCATGATATACTTATTATGAGCAAGATCGTGTAAGGGCTTCACTGAAGCTTTCGCACTACTTGCAATAACAACTACTGAAACTTGGTTTCTTAGTTCAAAAGGAGATTGGGTTGCCAGAGTTGTTATGCAACTCAATGAAAAAAAGGGATATTAGGGGATTATAACTGAAACTGGGGATTAAAAAAGGATTTAAGTGTGTGTTCGAGATATGTTGATTCGTGGATAGTTTAAGATGTTTCTCTCAATAGGAGATATGTCTGAAAAACCCTATTAAGGAGAATTACGTTTTCAGCAGGTAAAATGATCACAAGAAACTGAAATATAGCATGCGCTAGTCTACCAGATACAAAAAATAAATGAATAATAAAAAAGAATATTTTTATGAAAGATATCAGTCAGTAACAGTTGTTGTAATATATATATATATATATATATATATATATATATATATATGTGTGTGTGTGTGTGTGTGTGTGTGTTCGTTCATTTGTTCCATGTTAATGTTCATAAAGACAGTCGATGGTACACAGTGATGGACAGTCGACATACCTCTTTCATCACACATTCAGGTCAATTTCAGTTTCTTAAAGTTCCCTTTGTTCTTTGTACATCACGTTCCGTATTTCAGCGATTCGTCAAAACAGTCTTTAAGGATCTCATTTTATCATGTCAGATCTTGTTGTACATGGATGACTTAATCATTCCTGCTAAAGATGAAGAGGAAAATATCGAAAAAATAAAATCAGTCTTTTCTTTCGCTTCTGACTTTGGTCTTGAGATAAACTTTAGAAAATGTAAATTCCTTCATACGCAGATTGAGTTCCTTGGCCATATTATTCAAAATGGACAGTTATTTCCTTCTCCTCTCAAAACAGCCGTCGTTCTAAATTATCCCGAACTAAAAAATCAAAAAGACGTCCAATGTTTCCTAGTCTAATGGGTTATTTCCATCAATTTATCCAAAACTTTTCAGTTATCGTTCATCCTCTATCTACCCTTCTAAAAAAATCTACTATTTTCCATTTTGGTGTAAACGAGACAAATGCTTTTCCTCAATTGAAGCAATGTTTGGCTAACAAACCCGTTCTTAATATTTATAATCAGAAAAGCGAAACTGAATTACATACTGACACTTCTATCCATGGTTTTGGATGCATTCTTCTTCAGAATTCCCCTGATAATAACTGTTTTCACCCTGTATATTTTGCGAGCAAATGTACAACCGACGCTGAATAAAATTCTTTCAGTTATAAACTCGGGATTTTATCTGTAATTCACGAATTAAAAAAATTTTGAATGTATCTACTTGGCCAAAAATTTACATTAGTAACAGACTGTAACGCCTTCAAACTTACTATGAGCAAGAGCGATCTCAGTGGTAAAACTGCTCGATGGGCACTATCATTAGAAGACTATAATTACATAACTCAACATCGAACTGGAGCGAAGATGGCTCATGTTGATGCGCTAAGCGGCTATCCGACGATGCTCATTACCAACGATTCTCTAACTTTCGAAATACACAATGCTCAGTCACACGACCCTAATATTCAAGCAATTAAAGAAATTCATAAAACTAAACAGTATAACGATTATTTTATCAAAGCAAATTTTCTCTACAATTTAGTTGACGGTTACGAAGTCCTTGTCGTTTTCGACCCAATGCAAGACGGCATTATCAGAGACGTACACGAGAATGGTCATTTTGCTTCTAAGAAAGTAGAAGAGGAACTCAAACAACAGTTTTACATACCTAATTTAAAAGATAAAATTGCCAGGTGTATTGCTAACTGTGTTCCATGCAACTTGACGAACCGCAAGTGTGGTAAACAAGGACTCCTACACCCTTTACCCAAAGAGGACACCCCACTCCATGCATATCATATAGATCACTTAGCCTATCGCTACTACTTCTAAATGATATAAATATATATATTCGCCGTTATCGATAGTTTCACCAAGTTTGTGTGGCTTTACCCGACGAAATCAACTGACGGTGCAGAAGTACACTCTAAATTAGAAATTCTAAAACAAGTGGTTGGAAACCTCGTTAGTATTATTTCGGATCGAGGATCTGATTTTTTGTCGAATGCCTTGAAAGACTTCTGCGACCATGAGAACATCCAGCATTTCACTATCACCACTGGTCTTCCTCGCGCAAATAGACATGTTGAACGCCTCAATTCTTTTATCATTTCTGTTTTATCTAAATTGTCCATCCAAGATCCTACGAAGTGGTATATACCTGTTGCTGACGTCCAGGAAATTGTCAATTCAACTTTCCAACGCAGCATTAAGACGACTCCGTTTGAACTGCTTTTCGGTACAAAAATGCGTGTCAGCAACAATGTCTAAATCACAGACCTGTTGAACGCCGAAATACAAACCGAGTTTGTAAATTCACGCGACGATCTCCGCAAAGACGCGAAACAACAGATTTTGAGAGTCCAAGATGTAAACCGTAGAACATACAATCTACGACGAAAGATACCTCCGAATTTCAAGTTGCATGATCTTGTCGCCAAAAAACGCACTCAATTCGTATCTCGTTTAAAATTCCATCCAAAGTAACTCGGACCCTACAAGATCATCAAACGTAAGCCCAATGACACATATGATGTTCAAAAATGTGGACATTTCGATGGACCCATGCATATCAGTACATGCATCGGGTTCATGAATCCATGGACTCATAACTTTACATAACCCGTTTGGACAAAACATACTTTAATTTTTGAACTATGTTTTCATATTATTTTTTTCTTTTTTCAGGAATACTTCATTAGCCTGGGTTGTTTTGCTGTTTAGATGTCACTACAATATGTGTTATATTTTTTATTTTATTTTCCAGTTCATTTCATTTTGCTAGTATTATAACCTATGTGTATTTTTATAACTTTTATAATATTTATCATTTCGTTATAATGAATTGTCACCTATATCTTTTTGTGCCTCTCCCAGCATCTGGGGGCAGATGCTCGTTGTCGGATGGCCGATGTGGGGTGTCATCCATAGAGCTATGCATGCCACTCTCATGGAGTGAGCCCATCTACGCTCTGGTGAGCGCGACCTAGCGGGTGCCGCGAAGAAGAGAGGAGACGATGCTTTGCCTTCGACGAATGCGCACGTGTGTGCCGCGTTGTTTGTTTTTCCCCCTTTTTTACGTTAATTCCCCTGTAAATCGTATCCCTCTTTAATTAATGTTACTTATGTTAACACTGTTTATGCTTATTCCCCCAAAAACCACACACACACACACATATATATATATATATATATATTTATATTTGATGGTCCTAAGTTGGCTATTTTCCCGTAGGTCACACACAAGAACACATTCGTTGATATCGAGTGTAAAGGCAGACGGAGCACAGATGATCACCTTATGTGGTAAAGGAATTCCTGTAAAAGGCACTGAGCCATTACCCATTTTCTTTACACGCTGGTCTTTAATATTAAATAACAAAGGGATTCTTAATCTTGTTCGTCCCAAATGTCCAGTGATTTTATTGGTAGTGCGTGATCATCACGGATAGTTTTCGGGGAAAACCTCTTCAATAAGTAAATATTTACTACGCAGTTAGATATACAAGGTTCCCGATTATACATAGATTTGAACTTCTCCAAAAGTCACTATGGTTGTGTCAGGCTTTACAGGCAATATATGTACATAGATTAAGGTTTAAAAGTTGATAACGAGAGACTTTTTTATTGTTATTGAAGTCTGCTGTTAAAGTTAGAAAGTTATCCTTCCTTTTAGATCTGTAATACAGCCAATAATATAAGATCATGACATTCTGACTTTATTTGTTCTAACTGCATCACAAAACCATTATTCGCGAATATTGTAACTTGCAGAAATTTCCAAATTACGTCGACAACTTGTCTGACTCGATGTATTTGCTGTCAACTCTTGAAATCCAGCCCTTCTCTAAGCTAGAGTTTAATTAAATTTTGTGGTGAACTGGAAGGAAATATTAATTATGAACCACTGATAATTCCGTAAAAACAAATCTTTTTTTTTTCAAGTGATATCCAGAAGTCACGTTTCCTTCAGCATGATTTCATTTCAAGCGGAGATACAAATACGATACATTGAGAAGTATGCTAATTGATTGTATTTCTTGAAATTTTTATTTTCAAGGATTTTTGAACAAGTGTATCCAATCTGGAAATGACCTCGAAGGTATATGTAAACATAGTTTAATTTAACGACAGTTTAAGAGTATCGGTACTTATGCAATGATTACGAAAGCAAATTTCTTCATTTTTAATACCCACAAATTTGATGTGAGGGGATAATTTTGGATGTCAACTCCGTGACTGAATTTAATTTATTGTTTTCATTAATATTTGGTTTACTTTTAAAATTTAAGTCAAGGTACTTAAGGTAAATAGTAAGACGAATTTATGTATTTATTCTGGAGCACAGATATCTGAAATTTTGCTGTGCTAAAATCTTTTAGGATGCGTCGCGGTGGCCCAGTTTGCAAAGGCAGCGAGCCAGTGACCGTCGCTGTGTCGATGCCCGTCACTGACAAATCCGCCACCGTGTACACTAATGGCGGAGGTGCACGAAAAATTTGTCGTGGCTGCAGTGTCCTCCAAGTTCTTAAATATACCTCTGGAGGTGCGGGGTCAAGTGTACCTGTCTCGTCACTTGACTCGGTTCTAAATTACGGGATCGGCCTGTAGGGCGTAGTACTTGCCACCTATACGGTGCCCCCTTCAATGAATGGCCAGCAATCTCGCGGTGTACATACTGGCAAATGTCTAGTGACAAGTGCCTCCCCGTTTGAAAAAATAATCTTTAGGATCATATCATAAAATCCTTCTATGTTTATACACAGACGAACATAAGTTGTGGATCAACTGATTTTCATGGGCCAAGACCTCTAACGCAGATCTATCTATCTGTACCAGCGTACAACCAGTTGGCGAAAAGGTTAAAACGTGATTGATTAATATAAGGTCGAAAGAAAGAAGGTTCAGGATCCGTAAGTTCATAGTCTACAACGAAGTTTTTTGGATTAACTTCGCGTTTAAGAGGTGGTTAGAGAAGGTTATAGTTGAAATAAGTCGAGCAAAGAAGGTTTACGGATAAGAAACAAGTAAATATTTTAAAATTGTTACGAATTCCAGTTTCGGCTTCGGTGACTGAAGGGAGTTTGAATAAGACAGAAGTGCTTCTAACACTGCTTCTACAGTGCTTCTAACACGATCTGTAGATCACAGAAGTACGGAAAATATCAACACCAAGGACGTGGCACGAAACCGCCCTTATCGTGGCATAAATCTCAGCAATTCTCCGGAGAAAATTTCACAGCTAACCTCGGCGATTTTGACAACTCAAAACAGAAATCTGAACTCTGGACTCTGAATTGAGGCTGTATGTATAGCTTCTCGAGAGTCTGGGGATTACTACAATGTTCCAGATAATACCAGGCTAGGAAAAAGCACCAAGTTCGGCGCCAAGTCGCCAAATATTTCGCTAAATTTGGCGCCAAAAAATTAGTTACCTCAAATGTCGCCAACAAGCCAATTTCTCGCCAATTTGGCGAGATACCATAGAAACCCTATGTTAAATGCATAGTACTGCAGAAATTTGGCTAATACGACTGTTTACATGGAACAAAAGATAATAATGCATTATTTTACAAGCAAAATAATAATTTTAAAGGTAATTTAAGCTAAAGACATACATTAATTTGCAAAAATCGTAACAGGATTTTATAAATGTTTTTGATATTTTTTATCTTGGCAAGCCAAGAATTACTTTTTAATTATTTTATATTATTTATCTATTTATTTATTTTTTATTAGTTATTTTTAAAATTGTTTTAAAAAGAAGGTCAGCATTAAGTAATTAAAGACATGATTACTTATTATTGATAACTGAAGTAAATTACAAACTGAAAAAAAATACTAGTAGAGATTCTCCCCGTTTAATCGAAAGCTGTTTCACTTTTTTTTACATTCGAAATTTTTAAATGAGTGACAAAACCTCTAGAATTTTTAAGACTTGCTTTTATCACAGCACTTTATTTTGAAAAAAATAATTACAAAATAAAAAGAACTTTTTATATACCACGTTTTTAAATTTTCTTTTGAATCTTATAAACTTGACAATTCTCTCTTAATTGCACAAACCTTCACTTAATTATTCTTTTTCACTTTCTTTTATTTAATTTTAATCACTTTTTAGTAGTTTCCACTATCCACAGACTTTATAAACTTTAATTTTTATAATTTTTTTATAATTTTTCGCATAATATTTTGGTAAACAAACTAAAATCACATGTATTCTGTTTTCAAAATCGTCAAATGCTGTTACGCGTAAGCATTGAATTCGATCGAAGCGCTACCTTGCGGATTTTTTCGGCTAAAAGTAATAAAAGAACGCATTGTCATCGTGTTCTCAGCTATTCTAAAAGTTTAAAATGTCTAGCTAGTCGGGAAGTTAGTTAAAAATCAATTGCAAGATTTGGACTGGACAAACGCACAAACACACAAACACACATACAAACAAGAAAGCGACTTAATAAAAATATGTAAAAAATAATATGAATTTAAAGTAGAATGCAAAGAAAATTTGCCACAATACCTATCTCTATCCGTGTTAAATTTATTTTAAAACCATCTAACTTCCTTGTGGCTTAAATATTCTGTCCTCCTTTCTTGAAATGGCATACCCCTTTTTATATTCCGTGTGTTAACATAGATTGCCTCTTTTTATTTCTTATTTTTAGAGGGTAACATTGTCAAAGGAATTCCATCGAATCACTTGGAGTAAAAGAAAGCTACGGCCAACGGTAATTTTTGTTTTGGGAAGGAAAAAAAGGAAAAGATATATTTATCGGGGTAGTTTTAAAGCGGAATCTAAACTACTTTATGGTAAATCGGCTGAGTTCTCGTTTATCGTCTCTTTCAGTCCAGCCGAATTCAATTTATCCACACACGCCTGGGGGAACAAGATTCAAATGTAATTTAGCAAAACTAAAGAAAAAATCACTAAAATCTATTAGATCTTTATCGTTCTGTCGAAACGAGTTATTTTATCACGAAATTTCATGACATGGGAACAGGTTTTTTTTTTTACAAATATAAGTTTAGAGATTTAGGGAATAGCCGATATTTGAGTTTTAGCCATTTTAATCCCTAGTTACATGTGTACATACATTTCCGTTGTGATACTGAAATGTTCTTAAACATTTCTTTCCCCTTCTAATGCACTTATCGTGAGATATCCACCTTTTTTGTTATTCACCACGAAGTCTTGCTGGTTACTTTACCATGGGAGAACCCTATAGGTGAGCCAGCATTGCTCCCGATGAGGGAACAACATGCTTACGACCAAGCCATATCCGGGATTTGAGGCCAACACCCACTGCGTGGAAGCTGACGACGCTACCCACTATACGCTCAACCAAATCTTATACCGCTATAGCGACATATGAAAGCCAAAGTGACAGTATGCTTATTGCTGATTATTTATTAAGGTTGTAATTTTAAAAGAAGGGCAGATCATGAAAAATTCCAATGCAAGATAACAGACACTTAAAGTGTTGATTAACTCCAAGTTTCGCATTAAGAGGTTAGCAGAAAAATGTTCTAGCGATTTTGTATTCGTCGTAGAAACATACGGTCTATGTTATTTGACTTTAAAAGATAGATAGCATGTAAATAAAAGACAGAGTGATAAACAATGGTCTTTTTTGAGAATTCTGTGAACCTTACCAGGACCGAATTGTGTTGCAACGCAGCTATGGGATGGCTGTAAAGCTGCCATTCCGTCGTTGTTCGCCTCGCCTCGAAGGTAGTTGTCTAACTTTGTGTAACGCCGTGCTTCCACAAGAAAACGCGTTCCCCAACACGTTTCCACAAAATAAGAATTGTATTAACATCCAAATTATCTCGTAAAAAGTCAGCGTTTCAAGATCTAGTCTCTGAAATAAAGGTTCATCGTAGAAAGCAAGAAACATAGTTTTACAACGAGACACCATAACAACAAAATTTCAGTGTTTGTATATGTACTTTTGCCTAGTACCTTTCACAAGGCCTTCATCTGCGTTTATCAGTAGCGTTCATCGATTATTTATCACATATCCAGGTCATGATCTGGAATACTCCATCCCTTCATGAGATGTCCTTCAGCATATCGGCAGTTCAAATCTCTGCACATCTTCGAACCTTTATACCAGTGATTTTTTAGCCCTCAGCCCCCCTTTCGATAACCCTCAGGCCCTCCTTCCCTCCCCCTAGGCCTAAAAAGCGTAAGTAATGCTAGTAAAAACATTCTACACATATTTTTTCTTGACCATCCGACTCCCCCACTCCCTATCCTTCATGTTGAGAACCACTGCTTTACACTAATGCAGTCGTGTAATGGTGTCTCACGTAATACCTTGTAGATGTATGTCGTAATAAATGCGCCTTATAAATTTATGACAGTACCTTGTAAAACTCGTGACACAAAACTCCGTTACGAAGATGGAATAGTCTATATATATAAAACAGTTCCGTAACTGACTGACTCACTGACTGACATACAACGTACAGACCAAACCGCTGGACCTAAAGGACTGAAATTTTGCATGGTGATTCTTCTTATAGTGTAAGGGTACACTAAGAAAGATTTTAGAAAAATTCTTCTTAGATGTTTATAATTAAATTTTTAAGCTGTTTTAGTAACTTTTTTAAAGTTTGCATTTAAAATAATAATCTGAGGGTTATAAAATTTATATCACGAGTAAGATCACAAAAATGCCTTTAAAATGAGTTCGTTTTTGAATCTTTACCTTCATTTTCTGATGTTTGGTGAATTTTTAAAGATTAACTTTTAGAATTTAATTTATTAAATGCTGATCACGTGATTTATTTTTCTGGTACTTTAAATAAATTTATCGGCACGTGCATAACAACTAAATAGACAAAAAAAATATTTTTTTCTTGCTAATGCGGCTGACGATTGAACATTATCCAAAAAAATATTAAAATACAATAAAAGATATTATGTTCCTCTAACTGTACTATATTCATTAGTATGTCCTATTGCATTTAATTTGAATATTTTCTTCTACATTATTTTGTCTATGAAAATATCCATTACGATTTTTTTATAAACATATTTTTTTGGTTTTTTACATCAACTGTATATATTTATCGTCGTATTTATTATAAATAAATACATATATATATATTAAAAATTATTTGCATACATTGACCGTTGTATTCAATTTGAATGTACTCAGTAGCGAAGTGCGGGTTTTCATCTAGTCTAGTATAGAGACGATTCGAGGATTATTGACATTTGGATTCATTTAGAGTGCGATTGGATTCGTCTTTATTTATTTAATGCCCGGTATGAAGGGCTTAAGTCAAAATCAGTGATTTAAATATAGAGTAAGTGTACCGAATATGAGACCCCTATTTATTTTCATATATAACTCTGAAAGTAAGTGAGAGATTATAGTACCAACTTCATATCCTTTAAATACAAATATTTTACTACCTATAACAATGACAGAAAATTGGAAATAATCTTACAATTTCCTTGTATGAAATGATAAATACAAGTATTCCATTTTTGGGGTCTGAAAAAAGTAGTCCTAATATGAGACCCCCATTCTACAACTCTAAACTTGAATTAGAATTACTGAAAAGTTCGTAAAAACAAAACTGCACACAACAATTCGATAACAGTTACCTATATACAATAATAGGTGAAAAAGAAATGTGACGAACTGAAATCGAAGTTAATTTCCTTCTCTCAGATTTTCGCCAGTAATAGAAAAACGCCCAAAGAAGAAAGAGTTTAATGGGCTTCTGAAATGAAGGCAATAAAGACAGATTTAGTTCAATTTAGTGCTCTTCATTTTTGACTTGCAATGCACTTTACAGTGGGCCAGTCCTCTAAAGATTCATGTTAGATGGACGATACATTTTCTTATCCCCCTGAATGTCTTGAATCTGACTTTAATGTTAAAATAAAACAACATATAAATAATTAAAAGTAAGTTTGGGTTCAGAAAACATTTAGACATATATTTTTCACAAAAGTCATAATTTTATGCATTAGACATATATATAAGAAATTCGTATTTATTTAATGCCTTTCAAAATATTTCTCTCCACCTTTCTTATTGAATCCCGGGTGTTACGCTTATTTATCTTTTAAGAATAAATTTTAAAATATTTAACATTCAGATACAAAAATTGAAAAACATTTAAACATAAAATTAAATTTCTGCTATTACCGAAAATATGAATCGAATATTTGAGGTGAAAAGGTTTTTTTAACGTAATAGAATAAATTGTTTGTTTTTGTTTTATATTTGGGTGGATATTAGAGACGAGTTTTAGTCCTTTTAGTTTTTCTACTCTATTTTCTGAAATTTTATACCCAAAAACTCTACAGATTGCTCATCTTTGTAGATTCATTTCGAAGGTTTTTGTTCCTCTTCTTAATGGTGATGAGCTTTATTGCTAGTACATGGTCATTTCGAAAAGAAAATCTTCGGCCAGGTTTAACAGCAACGTTTGTATCTACTTTCATATCATAGATTACATGAATCATATTTATTTATTTATATATTTATTTATAAGTAATTGCTAACAAACATCTGGTACAACCTTTTTTTCTTCCAATAATATTCAATTCCCTATCTAATTCGAAATCTTTCTATTTATGTCACTTTCGCTTTCAGAATCCTGTCACTTTTTTCGATGTACTCTTCACCGAAATAATCGGTGATATTGTTTTCCTACCATCATAATCTTGAATCCCTTTTAAAAATTGATAATTAAGAGTCTGATTTGCTGCACTTTTCTGCATACCCCAGAAACTTAAGTGATCACTGTAATGAAGCCATAGCAGACCAGGTCAAAAGGGGCATCGAAAATAAATTCTAGCTTTTAAACAGCAGAAACGCTTTTATTTCACGAAAACTCAGAAAACATGGAACTACTTAGGACATTCTCATAAGATCATGCCAAAAAAGTCATTGGCATGAATTATCTGAGAAAAAGGAAACAAAAGAAAAAAAACCCGCAATATTCTGTAAGACTTTATAACGGTAGTTAGAGGTGAAGAATTTATTTCTTATTTCCATTTTTTTCTATGATGTTTGTTTTGAAATAAATTGACATTTTTTTCACGTACTCTATTATGCAGGTGAGTATCTTACTAATCAAGTAATTACAGGTAAATAAAAATGACCATCTATCTGTTCCAATCCGTCGGGTTGCTTCTCTTTCATTGGATATGAAAGGACACGTGACAAAATCCCTGCGTGTCTATTCGCACGCTTGAACAGTAGCATTGCAGAGGAAGGGATCGTTAAGGGAATCAAATGGGATATCGAACTGGTTTAGGACATAGGAATTTATTTGAGACTGAAAAGTGATAGAAAATATGAAATCTTCTCAGAGAGATTTGTTTATAACGAAAGTATATTTTCGGAAACGGCTCGTTATTTCAAATTTTCGTGACGTATGTCTTAGATATATTCGAACAAAAATATTTCATCGAGAATCAAGTCAAATCTGATCATTCACGCATTCTGATTCATTACTGTAACCCGCTTCAGGATCCGATCGGTTTAACTGCTTATTTTCCATCTTCATTTTCATTTTTCACTGATCAGTGTAGTTTTATGCATTGCTATATCGTCTTACAGTAGCGGGCCAAGCCCATGTACTGTAGTTCCCACTACTCTTCCTGAAGGTCCATCTTCACTGCAAGTCATCACCCATTGGTCCACCTGACCAAGCTCTACGTTAGGAGCTTCGCGCAGACTAATTTTTAAATCCCCCCCTTACGTTATTAGTTCCTAGAACTCTCGACGCTTTTTTAGTTCGTCCCACATTCTATTATCTTTCCTATGTTCGTTTTTACATTTAATCGGTGAAGTTTTGCGGTCATTGCTATATTATTATTAGGGGTGCGTAAATTTCGCTTAAAAAATATCGAAATTTCGCAAAAAATTATAATTTTTAAAATTTCGCATTTATTCGCAATATATATATATATATATATATATATAAATATATATAGTCGATTCCGATTAATCGGACCACATCTGGACGTGATCATTTTGGTCCGATTAACCGGTGGTTCAATTAACCGGATTCGACTGAGTATATATATATATATATATATATATATATATATATATATATATATATATATATATATATAAATTAATTAAAAAATTTCGCATTTATTAAAAAAATCACAATTATACTTACTTGGTTAGGTAAGTATCAAAATTCTTAGTTAAAATCTAACATTGTAGCCGTCTCCACATTCTCTTACTTAAGTCTTTAGTAATAAGTGATAAGCAAATTTCGAGAGTGAGATCTCTCAGTTAAAGACCGTGGATGGTCTTAGATAATAAATTATGTTAATACATTATGACTATTATTACCTAATTTTGCTTAAAAAGCCGTTTATCGCCATGTTTTCGCCGAAAAGTAGAAGAAAAAATTTCCGCATTTATTCGCTCATATCGGCAGAATTCTCATTTATTCACATCTATTTCGTAAATACGAAAATTACGTATCCCTAATTACTATACAATGGATGGCTCGGCCCATAGATTGTACTTTTCCCCATTCATCCTAAAATTCCTAAAGGAATGAACTTACTTCATTAACGAACTCTCTATGTTTCATTCTAAAATACAAATGTCCTTTCATATGCTGTATAGAATGTAGTTATATATTTTATATGCTGCTATGCATTTGTTTATTTCATGTGCAAATATATTTCATATCTTGCATAGAATTGAGATGTTTTATTAAAACTAATTTTTTTTGTGTTTGGTTTTAACAGATAATAGAAACATTTTTCTATTACATACTTTTTTTTTCTCTAACATGCGTCTGAAATGAGATATCTCTTGAATATGAATATTTTCTCGATGCAATTTCAAAGAATGTACGTATGTCCGAAATAATTTCCCTAGTGATTCATTCAAACAAAATTATTTTTCATTTCTTTCTACTACATCGAGATAAAGGCAAGCGTAATAATATACGCTAGCAAAAAGGAATTAAAAGCGCATCAAATATGAGTAATTAAGTGTTTCTTTTTCAGGCATTTACACATTGCGCTTATTAAACAAAAAATATACTTTCGCTTTAGAAAAAAAAAAATACACAACCGTAATATTCAAAATGAAACCTGTCAGTTCCGTGTAACTCTTTTGGGTAATCAAAACACATTATTTCACCATTAATTTTTTTTATTGTTTAAAATAGCTCATTTTATGTAATAAAGAAGAAATTGTATTTTTCGGTTAAACGGGCGCTACTCAGCGCGAAAAATAAATGTTGGCGTAAAATCTAACTAGAACAATTTTGGATTTATTGAGTGAATTACTATTTCATTAAATTCAAAATACTGAAGTAAAATGCAATTTTATCTTGTTTACCGAACAAAGTCTTTCAGTATGGATAAATGATACCTGTGTTTTGGAAGAATTTAATTGAGGACTGTTCGTCATTTGACAGTTGCCAAAATTGGGTTATCCATTACTGTTTTCTTTTTCGTTACCATGTTTTTATTAACTTGTTTTCTTGTTTGTGTGTGCGTTTGTCCCGTACAAATCTTCCAATCGACTTTTAACTAACTCCCCGACTAGCTAGACATTTGAAACTTTCAGAATAGCTCAGAACACGATGACAATGCATTTTTAAAATACTTTTAGCCATATTTAAGCAGGTTTGAATTCATTTTCAGTTAATTTTGTTTTGTAGACTGGTTCAGCCATCTACCGACCGGGATGGGCACAAAAAATTAAACGCAATTTCCAATTAACTTCATTTTCTTTCAAGTTGATGGAATAATTCACCAGAAAAATTTTAAAAAAGTATTTTTAATACATAGAATTGTCAAGTTTATATGATTGAACAGAAAATTTAAAAACATGGTATATAAAAAGTTCTTTTTATCTTGAAATTATTTTTTTTAAGCAGCACTTAACCAAAAAAAGCAACTGAAACAGGATAAATCACTGCATAAATATTCACCCTTTTTATTCTCAATAACATCATTGAATAACTATTCTAACTGTTGTGGGGGTTCTTTGTTGAGAATTTGCCAGCTTTGTTTGCAGCGGCATGGTTGGAATTCATGCTTTTACTGAATCTCTCTCTCCCCGTTGCGGGGTCTCTTCTACTCTCCTCCCCCCCATACTACCCCTTGTTACCTGGCTCGCTCGGACGCTGTCCTGTGCACCTTGACTGATGGAGCTGCCATTGTCAAAGTCCCTCGCAGCAGCGATCTTCATCTAATCGCTGTTTTGCTGAGGAAATATGGTGGCGTGTCTGCTGTTCAACATGGAAAGCAAAGTGTCGAATAGAAAAAAAAAATATTACGATCATAACATCTTACGGTCGGAGGTAAAGCGACCATAAGAGGTCTTCGACCCCCGCTAGGTACTCTGTCAACAACATGACTTTGAATAGCTACTCGTGACATTAAATAAACAGGTTACCCCATTTGGAGAAATGACGCGCACAATTACGACTGGCCGAAGATTTAACCGAAAAGTACCCTGGAAATTTTCTTTGTCTTGAGAAAGATGATTTATACAAATGTTAATGCTGCTAAGTTTCTTCCAGATTGGAAAAGTGCGAACAACAAAAAATTGCAACTCCTTATTAATTTATGATCATTTACATTTACGTTTTAATAATGATCATTTTGATTTCAATAGCAATAATTACAAGATAAAAAGATCTTTTTATATACCATGTTTTTAAATTTTTCTGTTGAATCATATAAACTTGACAATTCTATGTATTAATAAATACTTAAAATTTTTTTTTGATGAATTATCCCATCAACTTGAAAGCAAACGAAGTAAATTGGAAGTTAATTTGCGTTTAACTTTTCGTTCCCGCCCCGACCAACAGATGGCTGCACCAGTCTACAAAACAAAATTAACTGAAAATGAATTCAATGCTGCTTAAAGATGGCTAAAAGTATTAAAATAATGCATTGTCATTGTGTTTTGAGCTATTCTAAAAGTTTCAAATGACGAGCTAGTCGGGAAGTTAGTTAAACATCGATTGCAAGATTTGTACCGGGCAAACATACACACAAGCAAGAAAGCGAGTTAATAAAAACATAGTGAAAACACATAAATCTATACACTAATTAATTACGTGCTCGGGTTTTTCATTCTGTTATACCTATGCCCTCACAAAAACGTATCAGGCCTTATATACCCTTGTTAAAATACTATGCTGCTGTTGCTCTAAATATTAGGAATTAAAATTAATGATGAAGCAAATGCGATGTTAAAAGCCTCACTTTTAAAATAATTACGATATTGCCAGTGATGTTAAGGATAACGCAGAGTAAATTATTATGACATGTATTTCATTTTCTAGTACGACGAAGTAAATAGTAATTAGAAAAGTCGCTCCTCATACTGTATTTAGTCCTGTTACAAATTAACTAAATGGGAGTGAAATATTTGACATGGTGATGGTATTACAGCAAAAATCTGTACACTTGTATTTGGTTTTATTTTAAACTGCAAATCATGATTTTTTTGAAATATTGCTAGCGATATTCAGTAAATTTGATTATCTGACAGTTGTATGAATACGGTTAGTGATATATGGATATCCCATTTGCAAATGTAATATCATAAACAAGATCGCGATTAAAGAAATGAATTTTGGAAATGCTCTTGTTTTCTTAATCTTCTCGTGTTCTTACATGTACAATATTTATTTTTAATTCAACTTGCAATTTAACGGAATATCTAGTGCCATAATGGCGGTTTAAAAAAACACCCAGAGTAACCACTTAGGGCCTGTTCCCATACGATCCGTCAGAATCATCTTTACTTGTATTGACGTATTTTAAACCAATCAGAGACCTTGTCGATTTCATGACTATTCGTTTGGAATCTTGTAATTGGTTAAATATATTTCAATACGATTAACGCTGAAGCTGACGGATTCTATGTGAATAGGCCCTAAGTTCCGACCTCCTCAATCTATATATATAAAACAGTTCCGTAACTGACTGACTAACAGATAACACACAGACCAAACCGCTGGAATTAAAGGGCTGAAATTTTGCATGGTGATTCTTCGTATAGGGTAGGGGTGCACTAAGAAAGATTTTTAAAAAGTTTTTCTTAGATTTTTTAAAATTAAATTTACAAACTGTTTTTGAAAAATTCTTTAAATTTTGCATTTAAAATAACAATCGAAGGGTTATAAATTTATATCACGAGACAGATCATAAAAATTCCTTTAAAATGAATTTTTTTTCGAATCTTTACCTACATTTCCTGATTTTTGGTGAATTTTTAAAGATTAATTTTTAGAATTTAATTTATTAAATACTGATCACGTGGTTTCTCTTCTTTTTGTGATACTTTATATTAATTTTTCGTCACGTTCATAACAATGTAATAAATTGTAAAAGAAATATTGAAATAATAATATAAAATTAAACAATTAGACTAATTGAGATGGAAGCTTTTAAGAATTTAATTCAAAATAGTACGTTTTATGGATATTAAACATACAAATTAATTGCATACAGTGAGAGTTCTATTTAATTTGAATATTTAATTTTGCATTATTTTGTCTATAAAAATATCCGTTACGATTTATATATATATATATATATATATATCTTATTAATAAAAGAGAGTGTTTGCGTGTGTGTATGCGATCCCCAGGTGAATCTGTGAAACTTAAAGACTACAAATTTGGCACACGGGTAGTTCAGAGTATGGGAAGGTGCACCTCGAAGCCCGAATTTTAAATTTTATTCTAGAAAATTTTTTTGTTTGAAAATTTATTCTAGAAAATTTTTTTGTTGAAAATGTTTTGTGCGATATTTTATGTTTTTTTAACTTCAGATTACGATATCTCGGCAAAAAATAATCGTAGAAATTTGATCTTTTTACAATCTAAGAATACAGACATTTCTCCTTCAAACAAGACCTCATTTGTTTAAAAATAATTTAAAACAGACTAATATTTTCATCAAAATATTAAATCCCCTTTTTCGATAAATTTATGCACTTTTTAGCATCTACGGTCGATGCTCTTCGTGTTTTTATCTTACAAAAAAAATATTTACATCATCTGGAAGATGAAAGCTTTCTCATTCATATAAACCTCATTTCAAGTTGTAAGGTATACACAAGATTCGATTCACAAGAATCGAACTTTTGAGTGAATTAAAGAAGCTGCTTCAGATATGCTAATTTTGGCATACGCGCTTAGTATAAATACCACGCAGCGTCATTAATGAAAAAAAGGAGTTGTTGTTAAGGTTGAAAAAGGTGTTATCCTGCGCTAGTGCTTTACGGGCCAGAAGTTTACGTGGCAGTACTGCTGGTTTGACTTACTGTTCGTGAGTATAAAATTATATTGTTCTTGAAAGCTGTATTTACATTCCGTACAAGTAGTACGCATGCTTATTGCTGTAAAAGCCAATTATATGTGCAGCGAATTCAATAAACATTATTTCATGTATAAACTGTGTTTGTATATAATTCAAATAGAGAGCCACTTCAAATTATATACACCCAAGTCTGGGTAGAAGTGAGTATAGATTCTCTATACTGGCGCCCGAAAAATATATATACCCTGGTAGTTAGCGTTACATTTGTAACGAACAACATAATTGAAATTAAAAACTGTATACTTTGTACGTATATTGATAAAATTGTTGCAAGTACTTATATACTATTTTAAAAAAATGAGTGTTGTAGAACAAAATCCTGCTGGAAATTTTCCTCGGGTAATTATGGTTCAGCAAATTGCGCCATTCGAAGCCACCTTCAATGGCTGCCCCTCAAGCCAATTCCTAAAGAAAATTGAGCATTACTTTCAGCAACAATGCACCCCAGAGGGGGATAAACTTAAAATTGCTCTAGCCGCTTTAAGAGGTAGTGCATATCAGTGGTACACGTGTATGCAAAGCAGTAATCTGATTTTTGACTATTCGTCATTCAAGCAACAGTTTCTTAGCGTTTTTCCAAACACCTTTAATCAAAGTGAAATTGAAGCGGAAATTTATTCGCTAAGGCAACGTGAAGGTCAGTCTGCATTAGATTTTGCTATGGAAAAGATTTCCAAGTGTGAGGAATATTTAGAGGGAATGACGGAAGCGATAATCTTAAAAATAGTTATCCAACGTTTGAAGCCAAGTGTTCAAGATTTTTTAGATAATCAAACAATTACAAGCAAGGTTACCCTTCTTCAAGCTTTAGCTAAATATGACAATAGACATTTCTTCGCTACCCCTCACCGTCATTCAGGTACGAGAAGTTTTATACAGCCGCGCCAAAATTTTTCGCGAGTTTCAAACCAGCAGCGTAAGCAGTACCGCAGGCAAAATAATAGAAGCGCACGGCGTGATAATGAAATTAGTGCACTTAAAGAAAATATGCAAGCACCTTACTTGCACTGGCAAGTTGATTCACATGATATGGTTCAACCTGTTGAAACTGTGTGGTCAAATGTATTATTTTGTCCGAGCAGTAATCATTATTTTGAGAATAGTGAAAGTCAGGGTATTTTTGTGGCTTATAAAGAAAGTGAGTCTAGCTGGAATGATGAGGTAATTCCAGTACAAATTTCTGAAAATAGTGCCGATACTAATGCTAGTGGTTTAGAAAATAAATCATCTGACACTTCTATTAATGCTATACCTGATATTATTAATGCTATACCTGATATTATTAATGCTATACCTGATATTTTAGATGATATTCACACATCTGTTAATGAAGGAAATTTAGTAGATGACGAAGTATGCGTTACGGAAGTTAGTGAATACTTATTAGTTGACGACAATAAAAATTCTTTAAACGATAGTAGGAACTTGCTAGGTGATGATATTATTTCAGGTTTCCAGCCGAATGGGGATTGTGTAGGCCAGGTTGATAATATGGTTTTAAATAAAGTACATGAAAACCATACTGAGAATCAGGATGAAAAGTTGACACAGAGTTATACTGTAGGTAGTTTAGCTGATGCTTCGGAAGTTATAGAGAAAGTTTGCAATAAAACGCACGAGTACGAAAAGCTTAATCTTCCTAAAACTGAAGCAGTGTTAAAGAATTTAAATGATAACGATTCTGATGTCGCAAGTTTCAAAGAAACTTTTTCGTCAAAAGAGGATAAAACTAAATTTAAGGGGGATAAAAAACGTGAAAAAGCGCCTTCAGGTTCCAGCATTAAAACTGCTAATACTGAAGTAATTAAGGCGGTAAACAAGAAGTCGTATAAGCACAAATACGAAAAGCAGAGTCAGGTTGTTGAAAAAATAGAATCTGCATTAAAATTTAATACCGATACAAGCAAAAGTACGAAGAAAGGTAAAGTGTGCACTACAAAAACTCCATCAAAGGAGGAATGCGTCGCTGATAAGGTACACAAGGTTATAAAAAGGAAGAATGACAATTTTAAAGCTCCTTTGCATAAGTACAGGGAACGCAAGATATCAGCCGCCCAGCAAGGTTGGCCTCCTCCCAAGAGACCTCCTGTCCATCGTCAAGCCGGACCAGCGCCTCAGGACCTACGACCTGCTGCACGAAGGATGACCACACGGTCAACGAACCCCTTTACTAGGACTGCGACCATCAAGAGAGGTTCAGCGGATTGGACAAACTGGTGCAAGGAAGTTGCTGCATTCATGAGGAACAAGTCTTGTATCAATTCTCTTATTCTAACTCCCACCCTTTAATAAAATCGAACCAAATTGGTTTGAAGTTCCCCATTGTATATACTGTGTAAACATTTTGAGGGGAAGGGGTGAGCCACTGAAAAAAAAACGGCATACTGTTTTATAAATTTTTGAAGGGGACATGTAGTGAAAAAAAATGCATACTAACTACAGATAACAAACAACTAACATACTAACTTCGCAAATCATAACACATGTACATTATAAATTGGGGGAGAGCAGATACAGTCAAGAAATGTCATGCTGTGCAATTGTGTTGTCACTTTTAATTAAAATAGATATTTTAGGGCGCAGTTGGCCAGCCCAGTATCCGCAACTCTGGAAATCCACCGTGTAATGGTGTCACCTGGACCCTTCGGGGTTAGTTTTGTAAAATGGTAGTGGTGTTTTTCCCCCACACAACGTGTGGAAGGTTTTTTGGCTTTGCCACCCATTATGTAAAAAGTCAGACCAGCACGCGTTTTCAATTAGTTAACTGAAGCCGTTCAGACCTCAGTTACCTAATTTTTTTTTCGAGGGAGGCCAGTGTAAGGTATACACAAGATTCGATTCACAAGAATCGAACTTTTGAGTGAATTAAAGAAGCTGCTTCAGATATGCTAATTTTGGCATACGCGTTTAGTATAAATACCACGCAGCGTCATTAATGAAAAAAAGGAGTTGTTGTTAAGGTTGAAAAAGGTGTTATCCTGCGCTAGTGCTTTACGGGCCAGAAGTTTACGTGGCAGTACTGCTGGTTTGACTTACTGTTCGTGAGTATAAAATTATATTGTTCTTGAAAGCTGTATTTACATTCCGTACAAGTAGTACGCATGCTTATTGCTGTAAAAGCCAATTATATGTGCAGCGAATTCAATAAACATTATTTCATGTATAAACTGTGTTTGTATATAATTCAAATAGAGAGCCACTTCAAATTATATACACCCAAGTCTGGGTAGAAGTGAGTATAGAATCTCTATAAAGTCTCTATCTTAAAATTTCGATTTTTAATTGAATTTTAAAGAACGACATTTCAACACAAATTTTATGTGGTTCTTTCAACGAGGTACTCTAGGCGTTGGAATCAATCATTTATAAGAAATGCGCATGCGCACAAGGAAACGTAATATTTACTTTTGCCGGTGTTCACTTTTTCTGTATTCTGTCAATTTTTGTTTAATTTAGTTACTTTTTTGCATATTTTATCTTTTATGCTTCTGTCTGAAACTCTGGAATATTTTTTATTATCATTCTAATACTTCGAAACTTAACAATGTTTACCAGGGGTGTTTTAAAACAACTGTTAATTATGTTTGTGTTTAGCTTTGAGAAAAAATAATTTTGTAAAGGTTTTTTTGGTCTTTTATGCTAAAATAGCACTTACAAATCACAAAAAGAAACAAAAACTTACCTGTAAATAGCACACCTTTTTTATAAATTGATCAATTTGAAGTAATTTTTAATGAAATTTAGCTAAAACACCTATCATTCTGCTCAAAATCCTAAAGCTAATATTTTAAACTAATTTTAGCTTTTGATTGTGGAAATTTTTTATGTTAAAACATGTTAACAATGTATAAAATATGCATTATTTTGTACGTCAAATATAGTTTCACATTAATTTTATAGAAATTTGTGATATGACTTTCTTCAGTAGCATGATTTATTTTTTCTCGATGATATCTTTTTCTTAATTGTCATATTTTGAGAACATAACTTTTTTAAATTAAAAAAAAACACAAATAACAGTTTAGGGTAACTAGAATTATTGTCAAGAAATATATTTCACATCATTGGACAAGCCACAGGTCAAGAAGTGTTGAAATTAATGGAGGTAAGGTTAATTTTTTTTTACATGCAGTAATTTTTTCATGTTCTGATTCATAAATTAGAATTGATAGCTGATTTATACCTCATTTATATTTTTAGAATTTAACTTCTTACTTCTGTTTTAACTTTCTTTTCTATTTTACAATCATGTTTTGTTTTGCTATTATTGAAGTGTGTAAAATACTTTTCATTGCTTACTACGATTTAAAATATTTTTGTATTATTGGCCTGTACTTTTTTATTCATACTGTGTTATTCATACTGTTATTTTTTCTACGTTATTTATACTGTATGTAGTTTTAAAATTGATTTGGTATTGTTTACTTTTCAGCTTTTCCCGAATGATTTTCCGAATCTTTACCCGGAAAGAGAAGCGAGACTGGAAGAAATCAGACAACAACAGCAAAGAATAGTTGGACAAAAACCACAGGATCGTCATGATTTGTTAGCAAGAGTGTTTCATCAAAAACAAAAATCACTTATGAGTCTCATCACAAAGGCAAAGATTTTTGGAGAAGTTAGGTGTCATATGTACACCATAATTGCAGTTTTGGCTGATTTAAACTCTGTATTCTCACATTTTGATGCCCCTGTAGCAGTAGTGGATTACATGGTTAACTGGAGTTACTCAT
The DNA here is from genome assembly GCA_907164885.2 of Dolomedes plantarius. Lineage (NCBI taxonomy): Eukaryota > Metazoa > Arthropoda > Arachnida > Araneae > Dolomedidae > Dolomedes > Dolomedes plantarius. The sequence goes on from OU015495.1 coordinate 40,617,481, forward strand.
TTTGTTCCATTTTAAAGGAATTAGGCTGTGATTCATATGGGAATGGCTTTTAGAAACATACGGCATATGAGGCAGATATTACGGATAAAATAATAGCCAAAGATGACACCACTTCAGTCAGTTGTCACAAAACAACTGTCTCTGTCCACATGTTGCAGAAGCCTCCTCTACACGATTTCTTCATTCGGGAATGGCGTTTAGAAACATAGGGCATATGAGGCAGATATTACGGATCAAATAATAGCCAAAGAAAGCAAGTGTCTATAGACAATGCGTGGATTGTCCCGTTTTGCCCTCTGCTAACCACAATTTTCAATGTCCATATAAATGTAGAGTACTGTAATTCAGTTTTATAGTGTGGCGTGTGAGTGGAACACTGGTGTGTGGTTTTCAAATGATTTTAGCTTTTACTGGAAATTAGCAGAACATTAGCATCCAAAACAGTAATCGTTTGGAAAGTTTTTATTTATATACACAACTCACTACCATAATACTCTTAAAATTTATATTTTAACGCATTTCGGTTACTGCTGTTGTTTGTAAACACACGATCTTCATTGCCATACTCATTTCAGAAATTTCTCATTGAGATGATGCTCATTTAATGCGTGTTTTCAAAAGTGAAATATACCATGTTCTGTAAATGCCCCGAAAATATTTCTATACTGGAGATGTAGACAGATTAAAAAAGTTAAGTAAACTTTTGTGTAATTTATACATTTGTGTGTGTTTAATTATTTAAATTAATAGATTTATATTTTTTATACGTTTATTTCTTGCATTCTTTTAGGGGTTTATAGTGCTGCGTGTGAGTGGAACACTGGTGTGTGGTTTTCAAATGATTTTAGCTTTTACTGGAAATTAGCAGAACATTAGCTTCCAAAACAGTAATAGTTTGGAAAGTTTTGAATTTAATTTATTAAATGCTGATCACGAGATTTCTTTTCTTTTTGTGATACTTTAAATTAATTTTGCGTCACGTGCATAACAACGAAAATAATTGACAAAGAAAATATTAAAATACAGTAAAAGATAAAATTTAACCACTAGACAAATTGAGATGGAAATTTTTAAAAATGTTGTTCAAATTAGTATGTTTTATGGATATTAAATGAAATCTATATATAAAACTGTAATTTCCTCACAAAATATGCTTCGCTATGACGATAAATAAGTCCCAAGGCCAAACTTTAAAATATGCTGGCGTACATTTACGAGAAAATTGTTTCTCGCACGATCAGTTTTACGTAGCTTGCTCACGCGTAAGTTCGCAGACAAGCCTGGTAATATTAGTTCCGCCCAATGAAGAAACAAAATATATTGTTTATAAGAAAATCCTCTAAAAAGCAATTTCACTACTTTTTCATTGTAATTATCCTAAAATGTACCCCGTAGCGAAGCACGGGTATTCAGCTAGTGTATATATATATATATATATATATATATATATATATATATATATATTGGATATTAATTGTATACATCGACCATTGTATTTAAATAGAATGTACTCCGTAGTGAAGTTTGGGTATTCAGCTAGTTAAAAATAAACTAGTAGCCTCTTCGCTAGAGTTCGAAAATTTTTTATTTCATTTTCGTGAATAAGAGATGCCTTTTTAACTTACGGAGCGCAGTGCTAATTGAACTTGAACATTTCACTCTACATTTGGTTTATCAACATTAACTGATTACCATTCCGCTGAAACTGAATAGCCGAGCAGGTTTATTAGGGATGAGATATTTTTCAACTTCGAACACAAACGCCTCCTCCATAGGTGGATTTCTTACGGTTGCTCGACACCGGGAAAAAGATTTTAGTTTCAATGAAGCAACTTGACGAAAAATCGTGCTTTTGTCGACAAAACTGTGATGACATCTGTAAGTCTTCTCGTCGGCGTGGGCAATAATTTTTTTTCGGCTTGATTTCGTTGATAGAAGATTATTGCTTTTAAATAGTATAGTAGAAACCCTTCGAAATTCACGGTTAGTTTGTTTGAAAAGGACAAACTCATATCAAGCAACGAATGTAAACTTTATCTTATTAAAGAGAAAATTTGCAAATTCCTTGAAATACCTTTACGTTCAGCCGTACTCTAAAAATAAATCTCAAAGGAAAAACCCAACGTAGAATTAATGTTACGGCTTACCTTGGCATTAGCAAAAGTCCACCAACCTTTGGCGCGCCACTAGAAAAACTTTGATGTTTGCTAATGGCAACAATTCAGTTTCTGAAACTGCTCTGAGTAGTCGCATTTTAGTCTTAGTGGCATTGGTCCACAAGTTACTACGGTTACGTAGGTAACCAATTGACTATAGTATCATCTTTATGGAAATATGTGTAAATAACGTACATAAACTTTATTATAGTGAAATATATGCTGGTCATTTTAATTGAAGTATTTACAGTCCACCACTGGTTTACATTCGCATCAATTAATATAAAATATATAGAACCGCATGTGCACACCAAATTTGATACTGAACTGACCGCCTTGTGTAAATTAAGGCACTGACAATTAAAAACGTGTTACAAATGGCGTGTTTTTAAGATTTAAAAGTTTAGTGGGCAAGCGATAAATGTACGAGTATATGTAAGCAAAGTTGAGAGCATGAATACACTTTATCCATAGACACTAGACCTTTGCGGGTCCTTGACTTTCCGCTATCCCAATCTCATTTTTTTCCTTTGACTATCTCATGTGCATGGTAATACCTTCATTCTGATAACTCAGTCATATTTTTACCATGTTTTTATTAACTCGATTTCTTGTTTGTTTGTTTGTGTGTGTGTTTGTCCAGTACAAATCTTGCAATGGAATTTTAACTAACTTCCCGACTAGCTAGACATTTGAAACTTTTAGAATAGCTCAGAACACGATGACAATGCAATATTTTAATACTTTTAGCCATCTGTAAGCAGTTTTGAATTCATTTTTCAGTTAATTTTGTTTTGTAGAATGGTGCAGCCACCTATCGACCGGGACTGGAACGAAAAGTTAAACGCAAGTTAACTTCCAATTAACTTCATTTTCTGTCAAGTTGATGGGATAATTCATCAAAAAAATTTTTTAAAAGTATTTATTTATACATAAAATTATCAAGCTTATATGATTCAACAGAAAATTTAAAAACATGGTATATTAAAAGCTATTTTTATTTTGTAATTATTACGTTCAACCGTTCCCTCAAAATAGGTTTCACTATAAAAAACCTTAAAGAAATAATATATAGATGAATATAGAAACTTATTATATACCTGGATATTACACGCGCGGCTGAAGCCCTGAGGTAAATTCGTGTACATACATATAATTTTTCTGCACATGTGAATGAACTGACAAATTTGTTTTATTTGTTATAAAGCATGAACGAAAAAAATGTCAGATTGTAATAATAAAAAGTAGTAAATATTATATTTGAAGTACGTTGCTGAAACTTGAAGGGTATGTTTTGGCACATCGGTACTGTCTTATTTTAGTTGATCATCTGTTTTTAGTGGAGGAATATTAGATATTAGTAGACAAGTGGCCTGAATTTTCTTTTCGGATTTCTTTCGTTGATAGAAGATTATTGCTTTTAAATAGTATAGTAGAAACCCTACGAAATTCACGGTTAATTTGTTTGAAAAGAACAAACTGATTTCAAGCAACTAATGTAAACTTTATCTGATTAAAGAGAAAAGTTGCAAAAGAGACCAGTTGAAAAGCTCGCTTAATGGGCGTTCTCCTATTCTGTTTTTCTGGGTAAAAAAGTCTTTGCTTTGGAAATTGGAACCGAATATTTTTACAATATTTTTGATGAATTTGTTTGATTTTGATTTTCTATTTTTGCGTTTTTCCTATGTACGTTTAATGAACTCTTACCATTGTCAACAGAGGGCGTACTTCTCAAGTTTTGCCATCGCTATACCTTCACACGAAGTAACTCAGTATGCATGTAGGCTTGTAGGAGGAAAGACGTGAAACCTTGCTCGCTGTTTGTACGTGATACAAATCTTCTATATGTGTTGGAATGTACCTCATTCAACTTGGATACTGTGAGCGCACGTATTGTGCCAATTCCTTTTTAAGTTTATCTGCAAGTTTCGAATGATAGACATGCCGACATTCTTCTGCTTAAGTAAATACCATTGCTTTGTACTCAGCTAATTTTCACATCCCGATAAATTCAGTTCTACAACAAGCTTGTGATTATTTGAAAGTTATCAAACTGTTGAGCTTTTTCGTTCTTCAGAATACAGTCCTAGCAAAAATCCAGCGACCTTTTGAGCTATCTTTGAATCTTTTACTTTTATTCAATATTTGCTGTGTGATTCACTTATTACCAGTACGAATTCTGCTTGACTTTAAGTGAACTGATCTCGCACATTCTTTTCTGATCTTAATTTTGTTGAACTTTTAAACACGCAATTTTATCAGAATACAGACTCCGGCTCGACGAACCAGAATAATAATATATAAAAAGAAGTTTTTTAATCGTCTGATCTGTTTCACTAATTTAGGTCAAACTTTCAGCATATATATATATATATATATATATATATATATATATATATATATATATATATAATAAATTTTAACCACCTCTAATCTTTAATCGCCTGTAATCCGAGTTCTCTCTCTCTATGGTAACGTTTCCGTCATTTACCCCTTTCCATTACTAACCTACCTCGCCAATTTCCGGCAACCCGTTTACAGCTACTTGTACGCTCGCCAGATGAGAGCTGGGCGTCGCTTTGTAGGGTCATGGTATTTCTGGAATAAACTTCTTTGTTCTTGAATTCATATCGTATTGTTTTCGGCCATGATGTTTGTGTTTATTTCAGAAGATGACCGTTCGGGTCATTTCATATATATATATATATATATATATATATATATATATATAGAGAGAGAGAGAGAGAGAGAGAGAGAGAGAGAGAAAGAGTAAGTAATGCTAAAAAAAGTAATGCTAAAAAAAAGTAACCATGCTAAAAAAAAATAACTCCCGCTGCAGCAGCAGCCGCTACCGCCGCTGTTAAAAGCTTGTCACGCTATCTCCTCCGAAACCGCTGGGGGTATGGGGTCGAGATCGATACCAATAGATGCAGAAAAATGTGGGGAACAAAGTTAGACATGTCTAATCTTCGTCGGATTATATATATATATATATATATATATATACAGTGGAATCTCGATCTATAGTTTCTCAAGGGACCGATTGAAAAGAACGATAAATGCGGAAAAACGATAGATGCGGAAACATAACAAAGCAATATGATCGTTGGGACTGGATAAAATGAACGACACATACGGAAAAACGATGGATCCGGAAGCGATCGATCGAGATTCTACTGTATATAAATAAATTGATATGGACGGATCCATTATTTGAATTTAACCAATACCACCTTGGCTGGTATTTAAAAACTCGAACTGGGTTTTTCTTTTGTTTTTTGTCTAGTTTCTACGTGATGTACTTTGTGTTTACTGTTGAATCAATGCGGTAACGCTTGAGTTTTTATATATAGTATATATTATATCCTTCCTCTACGTTTCATTATGTGTGCACCGCTCATGTTTGTGAATGAAAATGAAAGAAACAAACGAAATTAATAACAATGATTTCTCATAAATAAATTTATTCCATAAACAGAGATATTTCAGAATGTGTGTCAACGTTATCATCAGAAAAATTTAATTTATAATTTTTTTCTCTCCAGAGGACTTACTGGATTTTTTTCACTTTATTACAAAAGACTTCATATTCACATATACATTATTCACACAAAAGTTACAACTAGAAGTTTCGATATATTTTTTTCAAAAATACATCATACACCTATTTTAACAATTTTTCTTTGAAATTTTCCCATTCTTTCAACTTTTATATTAACTCTTTTTTTGGTACATATATGTCGCAGTATGAGAAACACAGAAGTTATCGGATGAGATGATCCAGTTTTAAATCATTTGGTGGTTTCAAGTTTGAGCATAATTTCCATGAACAGAATAAGTTCGTTTTAATTATACATACTTTATTGAATTATGTGACTGTATTTCAACTGTCAGCTTGTTTAAAAATACATTAAAACTTAAAATCTGAGCCTTCTTTTCCAAGATAGATTAAGAAACTTATTATTATGATCGCTAACACAGTGCAATTAAGTCTTTGCATGAAGTTGGTTCAAGTTGTTAGATAATGTAAAATCTCTAGTTATACACGGGTGGATGTAATACAACTTTTGTTTGGATGCTTAAAAGGGTATCTTATATAGTAATGCGAGTTTGAATGTAAACTAGTAATAAATAAGAAATCAACGTAAAGCTCTGTTTGAACGTTTTAGCCTTCAGCGGGTGTACCCATGTACAGAATGTAACATTTTCGTAATTTTGAATGGTTTGTTTTTACACGCAACGTTTGAATGCAGTTTCACGTAACGTTTACACGTAACGTTTGAATGTATGTTTATAAGCATTTTCTATTTATAGCTACACCCTGATTAAAAACAGGTCTGATTTTCTGACCCTTGTATTCCTTTCCATTTATTGGTAGTCGTGATTTAACCGTGGTAAACCAACGATTATAGTGGATTACAATACGACCAAAGCAGGAGTTGATGTAGTCGATCAAATGTGCAGCTCTTACACGGTATCCCGCATATCACGAAGATAAATATGGAGAATCTCATTATTTTTTAGGTTTTCGGACATAATAGGAATCCATTCGCAAGTTGTCCTTAGATCCAATAAACCGGACAGTTCTGAAATAAGGCGATTGTATCTGCATTTTTTGGCCTTTAATTATAAATATATCTCAGTATTATCAACATTTTATATTTTGTCATAAAACGCAGGATTATTATTTTCAATTTGAAAAAAAAAGTTTATTACAAAAGGAATAATCAAGGTTGAAAGAGATGTTGCACTTTGTGCCACGCGTGCCTGCTGGTGTTCCAAAATTGGCGCGCCCGCTGAAGGGTTAACCTGCCATAGCTTGAATCGAATTTAGTGTAAAACGTTCTTATGGTTACGATAAGTGTTTATCTCACCCGACTGGATAATATTAGATTTGTTAAAAGTTGGATGCGTATTAAAGTTTGACTTATCTTTTAAAACATTTAGATGATTATATATAAAAAATCTAGTTCTAGAATATGAATATTAAAAAAACAAACAAACAAAAGAACTGTATAATTCAAACATCCTTTTACATATCAATTTTCCTTTTAAGGTAATATTCATAGTTATATCGTAATATGTTAAGTACCCTCTTAAGCATTCAAGAACTAAAGTTTTCATACATTCTAAAGTACGGTATTGTCTATAGGACATGTGTAACATTCAACGTCAAGTCTCAACGATTGTGAAATGTTAAATCTGTTGTAAAATATTTGAACAAGGTTCATGAAAGGGAGCCTATTTATTACAATAAATATAACCACTTGTTGAATAATCAACAGACGTTGATCATGGTCCAAAAAGTACAGCATGTGTTCATGATACGTGTTCACAGAAAAAAAAATACTTGTTGATTTTATTGAATCACTATTGCATATCAAATGTTTGCGATAACCAAAATAATCTAGGAGAGAAATCGCTGGTATACTCTACATCTCACAGGTTGAGTACGTTGCTTTATCTTTTATTTACTTTATACATATTGTAGGTTTTCTTCCCTTAACATTAATATCTTTATATATGTAAACAAATCTGGAAAACATACTTGATGTTTCGCATAGGCAAGCACACAGCAATGATCTGTCTATGGATTAATTCTCAGGGTAGATTTGGGAAGCTTTTACCTGGCCCTAGTGGTAGAATCTCTGCCCTATATAACTTAAGAACTGTTTATTCATGACTATCTTTGCAACGTATGATAAATATTACTCAAGACAAAACTTAAAAGTATAAACATTTTGAAGATGTTTTGATTATATATTCTCAGCGTAATTTAATTTTAATTGCTACTCAGAGAATAGCTAAATAAGACATGATCAGTCTTAGGTCACTTGACGTTTTACGATTACAGCGTAATATAAGTTAGTTTGGTATAGGCAAGAGTAAAATAGTTGAATCGAGATTATTTTTTGAGATGCTTTTTTTTTTTCAAATTTGATTGCTGATGTAATTAATAACAGCTGGTGTTGAGATGTAATTCAGCCAAACATTTGGAATGTCAGTTGAATTTTGATAGTATCAAGTAGTACAAAGTCTAATGAAATAGGTTGCCGAGAAAATGACGATCGTTAAAAGAACTCAAAATGGAACAAGTTAGTAACAAAACAAAAAAAATATTTAATACCTCAAAACCTGCAATCTTACTCATTCGGCCATGCTTACACTAGAAATGTTGACTGATAAAAGTTGTGCAGGTAAAACAGCGGCTTCACTTTAAGAAACTAGCCTTTCTTTGCTGAAGGAAGTAAATTTCGTTTATCATTCCGGGTCTTATACGTGGTAAAAAAAAAAAGCAAAGCAAATAGGTCTCTTTCTCGTTAAGAAAATTGCAGTGGATCTTGAAATTAGCTCTAATCCGGGATTAACCAACTATCTTTTGTTTCATCATCAAAGCTGAAATAATGGGTTGTCCGATCTTTCCAACTAATCTCTTGAATGGTAAACACGAGAGAACTGATTTTAAGCAGAGAGTCAGCCAAGAAAATGTAGTAAACAACATCTTCAAATATTAAACCTGATATTCGTATTAATTTATACTATAATACATACTTATTAAGTACTTTTACCATGGATAATATATGCATATCAGAACCAACACAGTCATACACAGTTAAATCTAATATCAGGCAATCGGTAGTATTACCAGAAAAGAATTCTAAAGTCTTCGGGTATCTTCGATTTAGAGACCGCATGAGCATAAAAGACTCTATAAAAACAAATTTCAAAAGATCAGTCATCGGCCGATTGGCCGGGTGTTTACTAACTGTTGTTCCAATCCTATAATTAAATTTCATAATAAGATTAAATAGTTAACATAAATATTCATTGTAAAAAAGAAAATGGCGCTCATATGAATATTTAAATCATTTATTTAATAAATTTCTTCTAATTTTATTGATCACAACTATTTGTTGAAATAAGTCAATTACCCAAAGTATTTAACTATTTTCATAACCTGATTTGAAAATATCCTAAAAGCTAGGTCGTCGGTCTTCGTGCAACGGGAGTCAAGTTCCATTGTTGCCATGGACGTTTACAACAGTACGGAAATGACTTGACAATGAAATGAAAATTGAATTAAGATTATTTTGGCATCTTAAATCTTTCATCAATTAATTCAAAAACGTACTGCGGGTCAGACGAAAGAATAGCCAAAAGCTTCTTCACTAACAATGCATTTAGTATTTTGTGAAATAGAAAAAAATACCGAACTATATAACAAATAAAATTCCTATATAACAAATAAAATTTACTGTCAATAATGTTTTAACATTGTAGTAGGGATTCATGCCACAGAAAGTTTAAGTAAAAATTAAGCATTTATTTTTATTTGACTAGAGTAATAAAGTATAAACAATTGCAATCCAAAATTTGTAAAGTTTATGTTCTTGCTTGTAAATTCTTTATAAAAGAGCTTTATTATTCTTGTTTATTCTAGTTTTGGCTTTCTTTTACCCATTCTTGTCCCTAGAGAAACACCATTTGATACATGTAACCATTTCATGGTTTGGATACACTCTCCCAAAATTAATATTGCTACCCATAAAGTAAAACATTACAAACATCTCGCACTTAAAAATACGGTGTATTTAAGAGATACAAAAGAATACGGAAAAAATGTTCGACTCTAACCTTTCCACCAGGAGCAGTCTATTTTCTCCAAATATTTCAGTCTATAGTTAATTCACCTTTCTTACGACCTTTCCGAATTTTGACTTTGACTTTAACTTTAAAGAACACGATCTAGTTCAACGGGCAACCCATATCAATGAAGGACATGCTTTTGGAGACCTTTACTTAAAATTGTATGTCCCATATATTTAGCCCTTGAGTAACAAAACGTGGGCGCAGCGCTCCCCCACACCAACCGGATTTTATAACCGTACTTTTTGACCGAATAAAACTTATGTGCACATTATATTTCAGTAAGAAAGAATCTCTTCCTCTGTGTACTGGTTCGTGCAACCGGTCCTGAAAGTAGTATTTCAAACCATTACCCAGCGTAATAAATGTCACTTCATTTGCTACAGTCTACAGAAAAATCTGTGTTATTCGTTGGTTTCGTCATTTTTGTTGCTGCCTATGATCGTGCAGCTGACGCAACGTGCCATTTTCATGGGTGAGCTGTTGCTTGTAGTTTGTGTGCCGCAGGTGTTGAGAGACCTCGTTGGATGAAAACTGGCATTTATCTTGCAGTTGATTTCATTCGTGTCGGTTGAGCCTGAAAAGAAAGGAACACCTTTTTAATGTCAATACATGGAATCGTGGGATACTACATTGTAAAAGTCAAACGACCATGCAAACCAAAAACATTATGAGGTAAATTCAGATTACAGTTCGTCGCAACAAGATATTATAACTGAAAAATTTGTGGCTCCAGATATGAATTTTTTCAATCAAAAAATATTAAAAAACCGTAAAGGATTGTGTGTCATCTTTTATAAGACTTATATGTTTTGAAGACTTTGATACTGTGTGACACAAAAATAATGTTGGGGATTTAAATGGTTATACAGCTTCGACACAAATCATTTTAGAGAGATAAAATATGCGTCAAATTGAAGAGAAAATCACCAAGTTTCATATCTGTTCAGCAGACTTCGATGTGTACACCCTTAGTTGCCTCGCAGACGTAAAAACGATATTTATCTCTTCCCATACACGCCAGAGACAATCCGGCGTGATAAACGAAACAGATTTGGTGATCCTTTCTTTTAAATCGTCTAGATTTCGGACACGAATGGAATACACTTGTGTTTTTACATAACCCCAAACACAGAAATCCATGGGGATAAGGTATGGAGACTGTGGGGGACAGGCGATCCACCCTTCACGTCAGACCACTCGCTGATTAAATGATTCCTTTAGGAAATTCCCGCAAGATTGTAGGCAAAATGTGGAAGATCTCAATCCAACTGAAAAATGGAATTCCCCAGAATTTTCTGGCGCTAGTCACAGAATCTGTTGGAGTCTGCACGCTAGCTTTCGCACACGTAAACTTTGACTATTTCTCTTTCATTTAACGTATGACTAATATCTGCAACGTTATTTGTTGCGTAGCTATACCGATTTGAATCCCCACCATTACTTTTGGAACACATTGTATAATTTCATGAAAATGTGTGCAGTTTAATTCAGATGTTACTCAACACAAGTTATATTCTCCATTCCATCCAGTCATTAACTGTTCTAAAGCATTTGTTATTTAAAACCTACGAAGTTGATTTACTCATAATAATTTTTAACGTAGGATTACGTTCCTCCATCAAGGTCTTCCGGAAAGGAAAATTTCAGACGCTAAAACCGTCCATCCACCCGTCCTTGAGAGTTATAATTTTGGCAGCGCCCAAAACCCAGTCTATCGCTTGGACAAGTTAAACAGAAAAGTACCAAAATGCGTCAAAATTTTGACATGCATATATATATATATATATATATATATATATATATATATATAGATCGATAGATAGATAGATAGAAACATAAATACATATAAAAGCGGTAAGCAACGATAAGTAATCCTACGTTAATAACCCGCGGTAGTTTCGTTAGAAGAGACTACCTGAAACTTTTTATTTTATTTTATAACTCAATACTGTATATCGTATTATTTACAGCTTGTTCCTAATAAAGAATAATTTACAAAATCTTAAAATGAGTCGATTTGGTGTCTTTAACGGCTGCGCCAACTTTCATTTGACGATTATTCAAAGTCGCGCCGTACACGAGCGGGAACATTAATCTGCAGTTTCATTACGGACATCGATTTAGGTGTCGAACTCAGCGTAAGGTCTTCCTGACATAGCTACCACGTACGATGGAGTATGAATTCTCATTATACAATAACATATGTATAGTGATTATCATTTATTTACTCAACATAAATTTAGAATCATAATTAATTTCCTCACAATGGTAAAAAAAAATTAACTGACATGAATTTTGCATACACCTTTAGTTCGAACACGACCCGGAATGATCTCAATTACATTTTAACTAAACGGGAAAGAATTATGAGCACCGATACTAAATGTAACTTTCTGATGTTGAGTCATTTTACGATAGTGGATAGAAAAAGGTCTTTATGCGAGATAAAATCCCTTCTTAGGCTCGTACTGACTCGGCTGAAAGGTCAAATTTTAATGGGTGGCTCGTCCTAAAGTATAGGGGCGTCATCAGGATGCCCGATCATGCGGAAGGATAAGTGAAGGTTAGTTAACGGTTAGTTTAATGCTCATGATACTAATTTGTTTAGAATATTTTTAAAAACAATTTTTGTAAATTCAGTTTTCTTGCTATAGATCAGGGGTGGCCAACTTTTGTGTACATAAGATCTACTTTTTATCTTAAAAACGTGTCGCGATCGACTTCTTGTCATAAGCGTAGTCTAAGAAGGGAGGGGGAGGTGTGAAATACATACTATGTTTATACACTATGTTTCAGTACGAGGTACACTCTCGCGAGCTATGGGTATATAAACAAAACCTAACTAGGGTCCTAAATTAGTGCTCTATTTATCTTGTAGTCTAATCGGTTTCTAAGTTAAGCGATCGACCAAAATTGGCTTCGCGATCGACCGGTCGATCGCGATTGACTTATTGTCCACCCCTGCTATAGATTATTTCATTTGTACTTGGGAGTATAGTACTCAAAAAGAAATATTCCTAAAGGTAAATAATAGCCTTCTTTGATTGTCTAGCGAGGAGAATTCAGTGTGAAGTTTATGAAACTATAAGGGTAGACTATATTGGAAGTAAAGTAACTTCTCCATTAAAAATAAGAAAAAATAACAAAAAAACAAGGTCTTCTTTTTAACAATACTTGCTGCAGTATACTGTCTTAAACGAATTTTACATGTAAGTAATTAATCTCCATATTACAGGAAAATCCTTTTTTTTTCAGAATTTACTGGGATTTAAAAACTTTCTAACTCTAATGGTATTTAAAAAAAGGCATTCAATTTAAATCCCCCATTAGAGTTAGAAAGTGCTGGATTTTATTGTTCGCTGATGTTATATGCCTTTGTGAAGAGAAATTTCTGCAACTGAGGACAAGGCCAATGCATTTCAGTTAACCTTGTTGCGAATCGAGTGAATCGAGTGGAATGTGTGGGTGGAGTTCAACGCCTTCAACGATACCATGTGACCCCCCGGAGAACGCTGTAAAACTTTGTTGTTCATATTTTCTTCACTTATGTTGATAGGTTTTGATATGTATGAAGCACATCTTGGAAGTGCTCTACAGGTTTAATTAATTTCAGTCTAATTTAATTGTTATATGTTTTGTTATGTGTGTTGTTAAATAAAATTACAAAACGACAATCATGGACTCTTCGGGTTATTTGGCACCTTACACATTTCGTACTCTAGGATATACATTTTATTTTCTTCATCAAGTATCCTGTATATTCCTGTATGGAAAGTGCTGGACATCAAGAGCTATGATATTAGAGAATACGCGGTAATTTTTTAAAATAAAACTTTACTGGGACCTGTATAGAGAAGATATACAATTTATTTATTTTTTTACAGCTGATGAATGGCACATTTGCGAAATTTTACACAGAATGAGTTCTAAATTTCATAATCCACCTTTATTTCCGTCATGTCCTTTGAAAAAATTTCATTTTTTTCCTTTTTATGCATTTTAAGAAATATGCGTTAATTTTATTACTCAAAAATTTGAGCAAGATTTTTAAAATTTTTATTTGTTTCATTTCGTTAGATATAAATCTATTTTTAGTCAAAATGGTTTTGAATTTAATGGGAAGATAAGTTTTATATAATACTGCTGTTTATAATCCATTCTCTTTCTCACTTTCAATCTATTAATTTATTTTTGATTTAAAATTTCTTTATAATTTATATATATAAGCTAGTTCCGTAACTGACTGACAGATAACGCACAGACCAAACCGCTGGAACTAAAAGGCTGAAATTTTGTATGGCGACTCTTATAGTGTAGGGGTGCCCTAAGAAAGATTTTTGGAAAATTCTTCTTAGATTTTTTAAAATTGAATTTTTAAGCTGTTTTTGGAATTTTTTTTAGGTTTGCATTTAAAATAATAGTTTGAGGGTTATAAAATTTATATCAAGAGAACATACATATTCCTTTAAAATTAAATCTTTTTTGAATCTCTACCTCAATTGTTTGATTTTTGGTGAATTTTTAAAGATAAATTTTTAGAATTTAATTTATTAAACGCTGATCACGTGCTTTCTTTTCTTTTTGTGATACTTCAAATTAATTTGCGTCACGTGCATAACAACGAAATAAATTGACAAAAAAAGTATTGAAATACGATGAAAGATAAACTTTAACCACTACACTCATTGAGATGGAATTTTTTAAAGAATTTAATTCAAATTAGTATATGTTTTATGAATATTAAACATACGAATTAATTGCATACATTGACTGTTGTATTTAATTTGAATATTTTCTTCTACATTATTTTGTCTATAAAAATATCCGTTACGAATTTTTTATAAATATTTTTTTGGCATTAGTTGAATACATTGGCCATTGTATTTATTAGAAACATATTTTTTGTATTATTTTTGGCATTATTTGCATACATTGGCCTTTGTATTTAATTTAAATGTACTCTGTAGCGAAGAACGGGTAATCAGCTAGTGAGAAACAAAATAGAGAAGATCAGAAGTCTTTTAGATGTCCCTGTCTAGACGTCACCTATTTAGAAATCCTGTGGTCAACCTAAGAAGCCACCTGAGGAAACCTTTCAAATGCCTTACATCAGGCAGTCGTTACTAAGTGTTCGAGATCACGAATTTAGAAAGAGCAAGCCGTTGGTATATTTGCATTCAAGAGTCTCTGTCGGACACAGATATATGTAGAAATGTGTCCGTAAAACAAAGTTTAAATAGCAGAAATGTGTAGTAAAAAATAAGTTTAATACTGAGATATATGTACGGGAAAATACGTTTAACAATCAGAAATGTGTAGCAAAAAATACGTTTAATACTCAGAAATGTGTACGGGAAAAATACGTTTAACAATCAGAAATGTGTAGCAAATAATATGTTTAATACTCAGAAAAGTGTACGCGAAAAATACGTTTAACAATCAGAAATGTGTAGCAAAAAATGCGTTTAATACTCTGAAATGTGTACGGGAAAAATGCGTTTAACAATCAGAAATGTGTAGCAAAAAATACGTTTAATACTCAGAAATATGTACGGGAAAAATACGTTTAACAATCAGAAATGTGTAGCAAAAAATACGTTTAATACTCAGAAATGTGTGCGGAAAAAATGCATTTAACAATCAGAAATGTGTAGTAAAAAATACGTTTAATACTCAGAAATGTGTACGGGGAAAAATACGTTTAACAATCAGAAATGTGTAGTAAAAAATACGTTTAATACTCAGAAATGTGTACGGGAAAAATACGTTTAACAATCAGAAATGTGTAGCAAAAAATATGTTCAATATTCAGAAATGTGTACGGGAAAAATACGTTTAACAATCAGAAATGCGTGTGTGACAAATAAAAACTGAAAATTGCGTATGAGAAAAATGCGTTTTAACATGCAGAAATGTGTACCTCAAAAATATGTTTAACAGTCACAATTGCGTACTTCAAATAAACGTTTAAATTGCTGAAATGTATAGTCAAAAATACCTTTCATACTCAGGATTGCGTACGTCAAAAGTACGTTAATATATGTACAAGAATGTGTAACGTCAAAACTATAATTCTCGGTCTAATCATCAAAATTCACCGTAATGTGTAGTACTAGGTGCCGAAATCGTAAAATTAATACCATATTATATAAAAGCTTTAACATAATATCTTTTCAATAAATAAAATTTAGACAAAAAATGAGAAACACTTCATCAATTCCCCGAACTACAAGCCCTGAATGTAAATCTCATAACCATTAAATAAAACGTAGAAATATAAGTAAAATAAAATTAAACTTAAAACAACGCGGAATTTCAAGTTAAGGAACGAAATAACCATTAAAAGCGGTGATAGATACAAGGACGGTTGTCTGAACTTTTGCTTTGATTAATCGTCCGTTGCTTTAGAAGAATCAATTCCCGAATCTCGCCAAAACGAATTTTAGAGTTAAATTGCTTTGAGTCTTTGTATCTTAATTTAATTTTTTTTCGCAGTATTCTATATACGACTTTTATTTTGAATCCTCGCCAGAAAAATAACAACACATTTTCACTCCCTTCACACCTGAATACAAATGAGGCATAAGAATAAGCAAACTTTTCGTTTCGTTTAGAAAAGATAGAATATAGCTCAGGAAAATGACTGGATGGACCCGAGAAAGGGAAGGATACTTTGAATACCTCGTTCGAGTTGGGATTTCAAAAAAGCATTTTTCATTTTTTTCTCAAAAGTTTTGTATAGATTTAAAAATAATATATGAGAAGAAAATGCGGGTTAGGTCACCACTATTTGCAAGTTAAGAAAAAATTCCAGCTATTTACAGTTCTGTTGCAAAATGGAGATTTCTGTCTAGGTAGTATGATTAAATATCTCACTTTTATTCCTTTTGTTTACAACTGACGAACTGGAAATAAACATTTCTCATGGTTTTAATGCATAATTAGTCTGAGTTCAACAGAGATTGCTCCCGTTGATATTTTTATTAATTCACCATTTTTTTAAAAGTATTAAAATATTTTAACCATCTATTTAGAGCTATATTTTTTGAGAAATCAGTATTTTTCTGAAAATTAAACATTTCTGTCGTAGATGAAAGACTTTCTTTCACGTGAGCCGACAGATGGCAACTATGGAATTAGAAATAAACTCACCCTTCATCTGAAGTTTATGTTAAAATTCTCGAATATTGATATAATTGTAATTTAAGGTAACTAATTTTCATCATATCCTCAACTTGGAACGTGATTTGTTCTCAAAATTACAACCATTTATCTTTTATTTTTTTAGGATGATGATTAAAAGACGACACTCTGTCAAAAGGCCTCCTTTAAAAATTAGTGCAGGCGTATGAAAATCGCTAACAGGTACCTAATCTGTAACACAGGCTAAAAAATAGCCATTATTCAGTTTACTCTTAGTTCCATTTTAATGAAGCTTTTTAAAATTTATTCTGTTTCTATTTACATCAGAGTTGCCGTAATTTTACAAATATGGTGGTATTCTTGCATTTTATGCTCTGCTCTAAATGCCTAACAGCATTTTATTGCAGAAATAAAAACAGGCCAAAAGAAATCATACAAATCCAGGATTTTAGTATTATAGATAATCCATTGATTAATATATCATAAATTAATAATAATTGATTTAATTAATATTGACCTTTGACTTCATTACATGTACATATTAACGATTACAAGTTTATGAAAATATAATAGCACTCCAAATTTCATGCCCTTGCAGAGTGAATATTTTTGGAGAAATTTTGAAAAAAAAGTA
Source organism: Dolomedes plantarius (assembly GCA_907164885.2). Lineage (NCBI taxonomy): Eukaryota > Metazoa > Arthropoda > Arachnida > Araneae > Dolomedidae > Dolomedes > Dolomedes plantarius. Next base: position 40,635,064 of record OU015495.1, read on the forward strand.
TACTCCTAAGACATTTTAATACACACATTTAGAGTAGAGATACCATGTTTTTTATAATAAATTTCGCTAAATAAAATAAACGATCTAAATTTACTTATATGATGCTTACGCCTAATGGCAGTAATTAAAGATAAAAAAATACATTTCGTTTATCAGAAACAAAGTATACGTAAAGAAGGAACTTTCCTTTCACGAATAAGAAAAGTAGAAGAGTAAAGGAACTTTTGTTTGCCAAACTTTTATTTGCCGATACGTTCATGATTCTGATTTCTTTTCGAGAGAAGAATTTAATATTATTCAGGGCGAGACAGCGAGAGATAACGCCAGGAAATATCATGGTTTGGACTTCCACAGGAAAGTTGGAGTACTTGCAATGACTGGGTCAGGCCCCCAAATTGCTGACGTTTTTATCAGTTGTCGCATAAATGTTATAAACGACCATGAAAAGTGAACATAACATAGATAGGAAAGATCAAAGGGGAAAATATTTTGCTGATCGGAGAGTTCATGAGTGAAATACTAAAATAAAAAACGGAGAGATGTGGTAGTTGGGGCTAGTAGGAATTGTAATTCAATATATTTTTACTATGGCAAGCTTATTACTTATAAATTAAGGAATTGGAGATATCGGTTAGATTGTGGACCTTGGTTCTTCATCTAGTAAGTACTTGTTGTGAGTACTTATTTGAGATACTTGTTCCCGTTCAATGGGAGACAAACTGTAAAATGGAGCAATTTTGAGAGAAAGATTTCGATCGGAACATGGTTTGGACGTTCGACGTTTTTACCTCTCGAACACAGACACTTTTTCTTAAAGGACATTCATCGGGACAAGAAGCATGATAATCAAAGAGAAAATTTTTGAATATGGCTTTTTCATAGCCATGTTTGAACATCCTGATTCACTCTGACTGTAAAATTCTCTTATCTCCGAAATATTCAAGTCGATTAAATTTAGAGATAAATGTATTGGCAGCAAAGCATTTGTCCATTATCGGAACTATAAAATAAAAAGCTACGAATATACAAGAATCACAAGGTTAAAAAATACGCAATATTCTAATACTTTTAAAATAAGGCCGAAATTTCTGTATGATAAAAGTAAAGAAACTGAAACCACTCCTTCTAACGCAGGAAAATTGTATGGAATGAATCATAGATGACTACATTCTGATTAAATCTCTTTACATTCAATAGAAATTCTGTTCCTAAAATCAAGAGAGACGCATTTTAGAAACTTTATTAAACAAGTGTTAAGAGTGCTTACCTTCGGATACTTTCGAATGATCCATTTTATTGGGGTTTACCCGATGTTCATTCTTAACACCGTACTTGCTTTGATTCATCAAAGACTGTCGCACGTTTTTCTCTGGGTGCATAAGTATTATATAAAGCTTTGGGGTGAAAAGACAGAAAAGTGTCACTGTCGCACTTAAACTGACTGTCACACACATCGTGAACATGTTGATTTCGTCATGAGCAGCTGTAGTGAAGTACAAAGGAATAAATGCCAACCACACGATGCAAGTCGTGTACATGGTGAATCCAATGAATTTCGATTCATTGAAAGCCTCTGGTATCTTCCGCGTCAAAATCGCGTACACTGTGCATATGATAATAAGAACCATAGGGTACGCGAATGCTACCATGTACGTAGCATCGATTGAGGCTGAACAAACTAAGTGGTTTTCATCCCTTGTCGGGTGGTAGTGTATAGCCTTTGGAGGACTGAAAGCTATCCACATCGCAGATAAAACAAGTTGTATACTTATAATTCCACTACATATAATTAGTTGAGATTTGGGGCTGATGTAGCTTGGCCCCTTTGTGCTTTTAGCCCCCGATCTGAATATACGGTCGATTCTGTTAGTTTTTGTCAGCACAGCGCTGTAGACGATGGTAAAGCACAAGCCAATTCCGATCTTCTGCGCACCACACTTGATGTCTGACGGCTTCTGTACCAACAAGAAGGTCATTCCGTAACAGAGAAATATTCCACCCAGTAAAACATAGCTCAATTCCCTGCCTGAAGCTTTGACAACAGGCGTCTCATTGTGCTTTATGAAGACAATTACCACAAATGTGGTCAAGATAATGCCCACAGAAGCGAATATAATAACACCAATCGCCCAGTAGCTGTCCAGTCTCATGTACTGCAGAGCTATGGTTTCACAACGCGTGTGATCAGCGTTTGGCAAGTATCCCAAAGGACAATCGTAGCATGTAGTTTCAGACTTCAGAATCTGATACTTGGTGCAATTGAAGCAATGCCAACAACACTTCCCGCCCTCGACGTATTTTTTGGCTTGTCCTACGCCGCACGGAAGACTGCACACAGATATTGGTATCTCTGGCTCGTCCATTCTGAAGCGGACGTCTTGCAAATTCAGCTTCAACAATCCATCCTTGTATTCGCCGACACGGATCCATTTGTAATTCCCATTTGATATCTGCTTAAAATGGATTATGTTGTACCGAGCTGGACCGTCGCCATTTTCCGAAAACTGGAATTCGTCTCCACTTAGACCTGAAAAGACAAATTATTTAGCCAACTGAGAGTAGTTTTTTTGTAAGAGTTCATTTATTCCACATTTTATTTTAGTTTTCTTATGCAATTATCTTTGTAACCATCTTTGTAATCACTACATGCTTTAATTAAAATCCGTTTTCAAAAGATTATGCAGATGAAAAATGCCCACATAATATAAACCATAATTTTAATTATAACTTTCAGTTTTTATTACTGATTTACAAGGAATCTCATCATGGGTGTTTTAAAAATAGCACTAGCATTTCCTTTTGCATAGCTATACTTAGTAGTTAGCATGATCATATGAGCAGTAATTAAAATTAAATGTGTATCTGAAGTGAAAAGGATTGACAACTGATATAAAAATTACCATGTAGAATATCAATTATTATAAGAGAAGTAAGCATTAAGTAAAAATATTTGAAATTTATGCCTATAGAAAAAGGCTTTATACAAAAGTTTGTGTTTCCCTCAAGATAACACTAAATAGTCATATTGAGGGATGTAATCCAATTAAAATTGCTTGAGCTTCTGCTGTATCATTATAGGGGATAAAAGTAATGCTTCTAAACACAAGATAGTCATTATGTTCAGTAAGGAAACGTCTCGGGCAGGAATTGCCTCGAAATGAATAAAAATTATCTTAAACATTATAATTAATGACTTTGTTTTCGAAATCATGCTAGAAAATAGGAATATTATTAATAAATAAACACCGTTAATGAGAAATTTTCCTGTGATGAATAGTTTTAACAACGATATTTCTGAAGGATATTTCATCGGCAGAAATTTCTGTTTGTATACAAGAAAAAAGTAGAATATTTCAAGTTAAAATATATGAAGACAGAATTTTGAGTTGGTTTCTAAAATATTTAAATATATGCATGTTTCTAAGGATATATAAAAATATGAAATAAAATCATACCTATTAATACATACCATTGAATTTTTATGCTCTTAATACTTTTAAATAGCTAATAGATTAATGCTAATATTTAATAGGTTTAACTCAAAATATTAAAGTTAAGAATAAACCATGTCCTACTATGCCTCTTGATATTGACTGTGGTATTTCTTTAATTCAGTTTGAGGCTCTTAAAAGAGCATTTGAACTATGTGATAAAAACATTCAAATGCCTCCCGTTCTCTGCAACATTTTTTTTAATTAGTGTCGAGTATTCTTTACTCGCCCAGTTCAGTTTGTGCAATGGATTATTTTGAAAACTTCTTCATATCTCTTAACGATAAAAACTTGGTTCACGATAACAGTATTGTCTTTTTGTGAATAAGTTCTGAAAGCTATCATGCGAAAAAATTGTCCCTTCTCTATATTTTTTTGTCTGGTATTCTCGGACAATTTCTGTGTTTATTGTGTTCTTTTTAATTCCACTTTCCGTGCTATTTTCGACTTTGGCAAAGCCTTTTTAACTACACCGTCGTGGAATGGCAACACTCCATACACTCCATTTTGCTTATCCTTTGGCTTATCGTACAGGCGATCCCTCACTCTCCCCCATCGAAACAAAATGGAATTTGTTTTTAAAATTTGGGTGTTAGGGTAATTTAAAGCGAATATCTCAAGATGTTTCTACGCGAAATTTATTTTGATTTCTAAAAAACTGGGAATGTTTTTAGAACCGAAAAAAAAATCATTTACTTGTCCGAGATTCGCAAACTACTGAGAGTGAGGATTTTCCTCATTATATTGGTCGCTTTAGAGAAGCGATACTGAACCCTTTCATATCTAGCCCCTCTCCCCTCCGAGGCTTAAAGAACATAAGTAACAACTAGTTGGTACCCTTCAAAACATGACGGCTAGATAGTAAATAAATGTACTAATACACAAATTATACTCAACACATCATTGCCAAAAGTTGAAATTCATAACAATGTACAGAAACAAATTAATACGTTTAAGCGGCCTCGTGCTTAGTGAGTATCTAAAGCCAGATTTAAAAATGTCACTGAGCATGCGCAGAAAACAATTTTTTTTTACTTGTAAATTATCGCTCATTAAACAGCGCGAAATAAACAATTTCCACCAGGTTTAATGTTATATTTCACAAACATAATTATCATAAAATAAAAATGGCAGAGAGAGATCTAGAGAGGCCTCTCGGAATAAACGTGTTTATCATTAAAACATGCCACTGAGCATGCGCAGAAATCTATTTTTGATTGTAAATTATCGCTAATTAATATAAATTGCGGTTACAAAAACCAAATTTGATAAATCTACAGATGTTTCGTTTAAGACCAAATTGAAGTAAATTGATGCAGTAGTTTTCTCTCACGGACTGCCCAAAACGTCGGCCTAGCAACTTCAATATATAGATAGTAAAATACGTTATAAACATATGTTTTTTCTAACAATCCAACACTCTTCCCTCAAATATCACCCCCGAGGTTGAGAAACACTTTTCTTGAGCACACCCAGTGGCTATGCTTACCCCTGAAGGAAACATTCTTGAGATAGCTGAGCAAGACCGCCCCGTCAATGGGGCTCATTTTTGGACACAGTCCTGCAACCCCGCCGCACACGTCCGCGTGCAAGTTCTTGAGCGCGTAGGCGAACGCCAGCACGGAGTCGCTGACGAACTGCAGCTGCTTCTCGGCCTCGTAGCCCGTCTCGTTGGACATCACCTCGTCCCCGGTGCACGTCCTCGTCCAGAGGTGGTTGTAGGGCGTGGCGATGCTTCCGGGCCACTTGCAGTTGAAGAAGTGCTCCCAGAACTCCGTGAACCACGGGTTCCGCGAGTTGTTCAGCACAGTCAGCCTCTGGAAGTAGGCGTCGAAGCCGGCTACGGGGTGGGCCCGGGGCTGGACGGAGATGGTGCCCTCCACCTCGTCCTCGTTGCCGTCGAACACCAGGGCCCTGGCGCTCCACCCGTCACTGCCTATCCACGAGAAAATGCCCGTGCAGTTGTTGCGGCGGATGGCCCGCATCACTCCGGCCACCTCCTGGTCGGAGCCGAATATGATGACGCCTGGAAAAAGAGAGAAAAAAACGCTTTCATGACGTGAAACAGTTTCATTCTGAATTTTTTTTTTCTTTTGTGAATAGATCAGTATTAAAATTTTCTCTTGTCACTCGCAATGACGATTTCATTTCGTTTGTACTCCTACGATGTTTATAGTTTAACATTTAAGGGGCGCCGTTTGCACAGTACAAACGCCTAAATCTAGTCTTTTTCCACTTGCATTCAATGTATTCCAGTTACATGAGCAGAAAAGGGGTTAGTACCGCCACATGTTATCAGTTTAAAGAAGTAAAATCATTTTGAAACCTTTAATTGGAAATTCTTTCACGATTCTTTAGGTTAAAAAAATCGAGAAAAATATCTGCACCGTGCAGGTTGTTAACCCTGAAAGGGGTAACAGACGCCCTGTAACCAGAAATCGACGTCACAAAGTATTATTTCTTACCCAGCCACGGGAAGTTGTCAGTGTGATTTCCCCGTAGAGTCACTTAAACCATAATCTACAGTTATTGTGTAATTATTGTATAATTAATACATTCGATATAGGATTCGAGTCCCTTGTTTCACGGAGTAATGTTTCTGGGTAGCTGATCTTCCTGTTTCGGGGTGACATGACTCTGAGTAGTGGATTTGCCTGTTTCATGGTATAATGATTTTGGGTAGAGGATTTGCCTGTTTAAGGCAGGCCATTAGCTAGCGGAGCGTCGTTATTTCCCACCTGTTTTAGGTAGGAAAGAGGGGTGGCCAGAACCGGTAGGTCACAACGGCGGTGTCTAAGTTTTTACTCCTAATCCTTGCGATAGGTGAATCTCTTTCTAGTTCCTTCCTCCATTAGACACAAGATTTTTATCGAATGATCTGCTACCCTGATTTTGTTTCTTTTCGAAAAATTCTACACCCAATGAATATCAAATTGTTTTATCATCTGACACCTTAAGTATTCCCGCCTGATATAGAACTATTATTGCAATTTTAAAATAATTACAAGATAAAAATAACTTTTTATATACTATGTTTATAAATTTTCTGTTGAATGATATAAACTTGACCATTCTATGTATTAATAAATACTTAAAAAAATTTTTTTTGATGAATTTTTCCATCAACTTGAAAGAAAATGAAGTGAATAGGAAGTTGACTCGCGTTTAACTTTTCGTTCACGTTCCGGCCGAGAGATGGCTGCACGAGTCTACGAAACAAAATTAACTGAAAATAACTGAAAGTTAATTCAATTCTGCTTAAAGATGGCTAAAAGTATAAAAAAATGCATTGCCATCGTGTTCTGAGCTATTCTAAAAGTTTCAAATGTCTAGCTAGTCGGGAAGTTAGTTAAAAATCGATTGCAAGATTTGTACTAGACAAACACAGAAAAACAGACACAAACAAACAAGGAAGCGAGTTAATAAAAACATGGAAACTAGGAGCCAGAAGTTATATTTTCTGTGGATTATTGGAAACCACGGGATCAGGTGCAATCAATTAGCTGACCGGTGACTTAAATTGTATTATCACACCAAAATATACTATTCTTAACAACCGCAATATTAACTCAACGCTAGTTCAATCACATTCTTCGTGTTTCAGTAAAATATCGTTTATCCGTCCTCGTTGATCCGGATTAGATTATAGACCTTTTTTACATGCTTTTAATAACTCGATTTCTTGTGTTTTTGTGTGTTTGTGTGTTTGTCCAGTTCAAATCTTGCAATCGATTTTCAACACACTTCCCAACTAGCTAGACATTTGAAACTTTTAGAATAGCTCAGAACACGATGACAATGCATTCTTTTAATACTTTTAGCTATCTTTAATCAGTATTGAGTTCATTTTCAGTTAATTTTGTTTTGTAGACTGGTGCAGCCATCTATCGGCCGGGACGGAAACGAAAAGTTAAACACAAGTTAACTTCCAATCAACTTCATTTTTTTCAAGTTGATGGGATAATTCATCAAAAAAATTTTAAAAAAGTATTTATTAATACATAGAATTGTCAAGTTTATATGATTCAACAGAAAATTTAAAAACGTGGCATATAAAAGGTTCTTTTTATCTTGTAATTATTATTTTATTTAATGTCCACATTAGATAATAGTTTTTAACTATAATAGCAAGAACATAACTATAAGTACGCCAGACGACCTTCTGCAAATGTTAGCAAAAATAAGCGGGTACTCAGATGTTGATAGGGAAGACGTCAGTGAGGGGCTGGAAAACAACAATGACACTGGCTACGGCACTATGACGCAAGAAGAAATATTTGTGGCATGCACATCTATAGCAGACAGTGAGGAAGAAGAGGGCTTGGACGAGGAGGGAGCGATCACACTGCAACAGCGGATGACGCATGACAAACATCATGGCGTACTTTCAGCGTCAGTTAGTCCGGATAAACCAGGTTTTACTGTACTTTCGTTTGCGGCATCAAAATACATCCCTGACTGTCTGAATTGAAATAAGTATTCTTTAAAACAACATGCCACATATCGATATTTCATATTCAAATATCAAATGGGTATAGAAAACATTTAGAAAATCTTTTCAGCAATATAGTTCACCTGCATTTTAATACTGATTTAAGTTCGGAAATGTATTGTTTATGGCTAGTTAAAAATATGATTTTTAGTTTACAAATAAGTTGAAAAATGACAATTTCCTTTTTTTTCCAAATATTTATTCTAAATAATTATACATGCATTAGAATCAGTAATCATGATTACAGCCTGAAAATAGTTTGTATCCCAACAATTACTTAATACCTCATAAGTATAAAATATTGTTTTGGAGAGAATTTTTAAGTAATAAAATGTTACAAAATATGATTTATGTGTAACTATATACTAAAATTGTATGTACACTTGTAGGAGTGTCCGAAAATAATCGAAATTATCTGCGGAAATTTAAAGAAAAGTGTAAAAATAGGATTTTATTACTGCAAAGTGCGCGTGAAACCCCAAAATAAATTTAATGCCTAAAAATATTATCCTACTGTTGCATTTTTAATACGGGGTATTTCCCCTACTGTCAGTTTGAGAGAAAATATTGATGCCCTTTCCACCTTTTTTGTCCCTTTACTCTCAACTATTCCTGTCTTATAGCCTTTTCTTTACACAATCACATCCCTTTCTTAAATTATTTTCGACTTCAGTGATCAAGATAGTCTGCAGACGAATTCTACCGCTTTGTTTGCTATTAGAATTTTATTTTCTTCCAACAGTATGCATGAACAGCATTCTTCCTCACTCTACCATTTAGCAACAAAAAGCCGAGCTTGCAATAATAGGAAATGTAAATGGATCCTTTTTTAAACAAATGTTGGTCAGACTCTGTTTGCAGATAATATATTTTAGATATTCTTTTTCTTTTTATTTTTCCTTGCGACTGACGCTAAGCGTGGTGAATTAGTATTTATATAATGGAATAAACATATTTGAGCGCGAATTTAAAAAAGTGTATCCTGTTTAGAGGAATCTGAGACGCAAATTTATTTTAATATTTTTATATTTATTAGGTTTTTGAAATTATTTATTTTCTGAAAAATGATTTATTATGAAAAATTCTTCTTAAGATTGTTTTAAATTAAATTTTTATTCTGTTCTTGTAATTTTTTTTAAGTTTGCATTTAAAATAATAATTTAAGGGTTATAAAATTTATATCACGAGAAAGACCATAAACATTCCTTTAAAATGAAATCTTTTTCGAATCTTTACCTCCATTTTCTGATTTTTGGTGAATTTTTAAAGATTAATTTTTAGAATTTAATTTATTGAATGCTGATCACGTGATTTCTTTCTATCGTACTTTAAATAAATTTATCGTCACGTGCATAACAGTTAAATAGACAAAAAAAAATATTTTTTTTCTTTCTAATGTAGCAGACAATTGGATATTACCCCCAAAAAATAAATATCCCTTACGATTTTTTTATAAATATATATATATATATATATATATATATATATATATATATATATATATATATATATATATATATATATATATATATATATATTTTACATCAATTGTATACATTGATCGGCGTATTTATTATAAATATAGATATTTATTTTTTTGGGCATTAATTGCATACATTGACCGTTGTATTTAATTTGAATGTACACCGTAGCGCAGTGCGGGTTTTCAGCTAGTATTTCATATTTTAGGAACCGTCCAGCAGTCAATGCGCTGAGGAGGGCCCTAACTGAATTCAATTTGTGCCGCCCCCCCCATTAAAAAAAAGTTAGAAGCATGCTACGCCTATGGTTTTGATTCCCGATTATTTAACAATAAATATGGAAAAAGTTATCTAATTAAAATTGCTTTATTCCGCTGGGGAAAATTACAATAGTAATGCCAGCACAGGCTGACAGTACTTACAGTACTGACAGCACAGACTGACCAAAAACAGACGTTTAGAATTTGAGTACTAAGTAGTATGTAACCGCGATTATCTTTTACTACCCAATAAAGGCAGTAGATTTCTGACGAACTAGGTTTGCGCTTTGAATGAGACTTTTAACTCTTAAAAAAACATCACTGCCTTACAGTTTCATGGTAAATAAAGTCCAAGAAATATTTTCTGCGAAATATTTCTTGGAATTCGGAGACTTTTAACTCTTAAAAAACATCACTGCGTTAAATTATTTTAATTGGATAAAATCTTGGCGACACCCCAGAAAGCATTTCGAGACCACCCTGGGTGTCGAGATCCACAGGGTTGGTGATCACTGTGCTAGTGTGATGGATGAATAGGTCTGGGCCAAGATCCGCGCTTCCTTGGCTAGCGAGCCAGCACACTCATTTGCTTCAATGTTGACATGTGCGGGGATCCATTGAACAGTAGAGGACCTTTCCCTTACAATGAAGTTGGCGAAGAAGAAACTGTTTGTGATAAACAACTCTAATAAAATGTCACATGTAAAGTTAATAAGAATAAGATATTTCACGTAATATTAAACTGAAAAGCAAATTGCAACCCGGGCAAGAAAAGTGACATAAGTCAAAAAATGACAATTTTGAGGTTATGTCGTTGAAAAACATGCATGAACTGCCTCATCGTGCACGAAAAGCCACACATCTTGTAATTCGTCCACCTGGGGGCAGTTGTATGAGTTTTATTGTAATTACCATGTTTTTATTAACTTGTTTTCTTGCTTGTTTGTGTGTGTGTGTTTATCCAGTAAAAATCTTGCAATAGATTTTAACTAACTTCCCGACTAGCTATACATTTATTGAAACTTTTAGAATAGCTCAGAACACGATGTCAATGAATTTTTTAATACTTTTAGCCATCTTTAAGCTCAATTAAATTCATTTTCAGTTATTTTCAGTTAATTTTGTTTTGTAAATTCGTGCAGCCATCTATCGGCCGGGACGGGAATGAAAAGTTAAAAGCAAGTTAACTTCATTTTATTTCAAGTTGATGGGATAATTCATTAAAAATTCTTTAAAAAAAGTATTCATTAATACATAGAATTGTCAAGTTTATATGATTCAACAGAAAATTTAGAAACATGGTATATAAAAAGTTCTTTGTATCTTGTAATTATGCTAGTTTAAGCTGTATAGTATTCCTTGAGTTGAGTTTTCTCAAATGCTGCATTTTTGAGTTGTGTCGCTTTTCTTGTCGCGGTGCAAAATGTAAACACCTATGAAAAATTTAGAATATTAGAACTTAGAATTTTTGGTCATAATTGATCATTATTAGTCACAATCGGTCATTATTGGTAATAATTGGTTATTATTGGTCTTTAGCCGTTAGGAAATAACTAGCAAAATATTCATCGCGGGAAAATAAAAAATAAAAAAATTGGGGGGAAAAATATGATAAATCAGAAATGTGCGACAGTGTGTGTTTGGAGTAAAATATTAACATCTTGGTGGAAATTGTAAGAAATAATATTGTTCAGATGGGTTTTACGGAGATTGCTGGTGTAGAGCACGCCGGCTTTGAGATTCAGAAGGGATTCGGTATTCTACACATAAAGCAAGTGGTTGTTACAACCAGTACACAACTCTTTGTTCCCTTTATACTTTTACAAATTAAAAAAAAAGATTTCCATTATTTTTTACTTTATTTTCTTTGGTATTTCCTAGTTGTTTTTTAAGGCTCAATTAATAGAAATTAAAGTAAATTTTACGATCAGATCCTCGCTTGCATTAGGTATAAACTTGTAAGTGTGTATATTTCTGTGCAAAATCTGTTACACACATTTTTAATAGAGATTAGCAAATGAAAGATTTTCCTAAATTCTTGGTTAACAGTTGACAGAAATAAATTCTTCAATAAATGAAATGAGTGTTCAGTAACCGTTCATACAAAGAGGTTTACACTTTCGATAAAAATATAACTCAGTTCAGTAAAATTTTTCTTAAAAGGAAGAAGGTATGATAAATGTTAGAAAAAGTACACTTAATAATAAGAACAGCAATAAACTGAAGGTATCATTAATATTTATAACTATAATACATAAGTGTACTAAAGTACACTTTTTTTCTGAATTAATATATAGTAGTCTAAAAATATGCTAAGTGAGAAAGCATGGAGTGAGTTGAATCTTTAAGTATGTGTTCTCTCATTCATCGATTCTGACGTGCACTAAATTACAGTAAAGGGACATCATTTGTTATGCGCGTAAACATGACAAACGCAGAAACTCACTAAAACTTTAGGCAGATTAACTGGCAGTAATAAATCTTCAAAGGCAAATTAACGTTCTTTAGTGCCGTAGATCCGCAGAAGGAATTTTCTTAAAAGCTTCTGTTATCCCCATTCTGCTTAGTATAGAATAATGCCTCTTTTAAAGCACTTAACACGGAAGAAGAAAGAATAAACACGTGATAGAATTTTATGATCTAATGGACTCTAAACATTTCGACGCTATTGATGAAATTCATGCCAAGGGCAGGTCTCTAGGTCAACTTTTCCTGAGGTATATGTTCACTAAAGCGATACATAATATTTTAAATTTTGAAAAACATATCTAGTTCTATTTAACTGTAAAAGCTTAACCATATGTGTTCACAATCTTTCTAACGACTTTTATAGTTTTATCTCAAACAATCGTAAAATGCACTGTAAATTCTTGATGTAAAATTTTAATGTAAAATGTAAAAGTTCTAAAAAGAGGTCAGGTACCTTTCAAATGGTAAAAGACTCGACAAACTTATCTCTAGTTTTAGTCATCAGTTGTTATGAAAAACATTTATTCAGAAATAGGAAACTTTTACTGTGATTTAAACACTCTTTCTTCTTTATAAATAAGGCTATAAATGTTTTCTAGCTTGAAGATACATTCTTTAATTGCTTAATATTTCAACAAATGTTTTAACGTAGGATTTAGCTCCTCCATAATGGTCCTCTGGAAAGCAAAATTTCAGATGTCCAACGTAGCGAGTTATAATTTTGGGAACGCAAAAAACCCAGTCTGTATCGCTGGGGAAAGCATTAAACAGTTAAACAGGAAAGTACCAAAATGCGCCAAAATTTTGTATTTATATATGTACTACACACTCACACACACACACACACACACTTACAGGGTGGCTAATAAATACTGTGACAAATATCGAATCATTTAATTACACACAGATGAAATAGAAAATGGAAAATACAACAATATTATGAACATTATACATGAAAGTTTACCATGAAATAATTTTACTCGAATCGACCGCCATCTTTATCGATTACTAAAGATAATCTCTTACGCCACTGTCCTATTGCGGCACGAATCATTTTATGAGGTAATTTGTCCCATTCACTCCGTATGGAAGCTTTGAGGGAGTCCAAACTTCTGTGCTGCTTAGCATTTACTTTAGACTCAAAAATCCCCCAAATGCAATAGTCTAAATGATTTAGATCTGGTGAAGAAGGTGGCCAATCTACTTGCTTGATAAACTTCGGGCAATTGGCATGGAGCCATTCCTGTGTTGTTTTGGATCGGTGGGACGGTGCAGAATCTTGCTGAAATATCCAATTCTTTTTGGGATACAATATGTTAGCATGTGGTAATAAACGTGTAGCCAATACTTCCTGTTTGTAATATTCAGCATTGATTTTTACCCCTTTATCGATGAATTTCAGAGGCAGTTTTCCATTGTGTGACACTGCAGCTCAAACCATAACAGAATTCTTGTTCTGAAAGCGTTTAACAGTTCTAAGATTTTCAGGTATATCCTCGAAGGTTGCTGAATATACAACATCATTTTTAGCATTATAACTTTGTTCTGTACAAAACAGCTTCTCATCAGAGAAAATTATTTTTTCAACACTTTTGCTACCGTGCCGGTTCAGCAATTTCTTACATCTTTGTAACCTTTTTACTATTTGTGCAGTAGTCAAACCTTGAACTTTTCTTTTGCGATAAGGGCGAAAACCCAAGTTTTCATTTATGATAAGTTGCATAGTTCTGCGACTGATGTTCTCTTCTGCAGCCATTTTATTTGCAGAACGTTGTGGATTTCTTCGTATCTTTTCACGAATTCTTTTGATACGTTCTTTTGTACGAACACTGCGTGGACGACCGGACCTTGGTCGATCTTTACAGCTATTGGTATCTAATAATCGATTTATAGTCCTATATATAAACGTCCTGTTAAAACCAAGGCATTTTAATTGCTTAAATATTTTATCTGCAGAAAATCCGCGATCAAAAAGCTGTTTAACCATTAACCTTTTGGCTTCCATCTTTAAAAATATTCTACATGTTTTACTTTAAACAAAAATCGTCTGCGTTTACAAAAAGTTGCCAATCACACAAATGGATAGATAAATTGTTTTTCCAAACGATTAAAATTAACTCTTATTTTTTGGAGTGTTACAGTATTTATTAGCCACCCTGTATATATATATATGTTGTGAAAACATCAGCGTAAAACTGGTTCGGAAGCAGCGTACTTGAAACAGAAATATGGAATTGACCGATGATTCTTGGTTCTTTTGCTGAGAATTGTATTTTCCAAGAGCACATAATCTTCGTGCTAACAATTGTGCTGTATAAGTGACTTCAACATGCGTGCTATAGATGGTGATGTACCACGTGCAAAATATTTTTTTATGCTCTCCTAACTTGTCTTAAATAAAGTGTGGTAAGTGAATTCCAGTTTTATTCCTTTATTTTTTTGCAATATGCTGATCTCTTATAATCACGGCCACAACTAAATATCCTTTACAATATATATATATATATATATATATATATATATATATATATATATATATATATATATATATATATATAATAAATACGACAATCAATGTATACAATTGATGTAAAAAATATATATATGTTTATAAAAAAATCGTAAGGGATATTTTATAGACAAAATAATGTAGAAGAAAATATTCAAATTAAATCTAATAGGACATACTAAAGAATATACTACAGTTAATAGAGTACAGTCTGAGGAACATATTTTTTACTGTATTTTAATATTTGTTTTGGATAATGTCCAATCGTCTGCTGCATTAGCAAAGAAAAAAAAATTTGTTTTTGTCTATTTCATTGTTATGGACGTGACGATAAATTTAATTAAAGTACCAGAAAAATAAATCGCGTGATCAGCATTTAATAAATTATATTTAAAAAAAATAATCTTTAAAAATTCACCAAAAATCAGAAAATGGTGGTAAAGATTCAAAAAAGATTTCATTTTAAAGTAATTTTTACGATTTTTCACGTGATATAAATTTTATAACCCTCAAATTATTGTTTTAAATGTAAACTTTAAAAAGTTACTAAAACAGATTAAAAATTTAATTTTAAAAAAACCCAAGAAGAATTTTTCAAAAATCTTTCTTAGTGCTCCCCTACACTAAAAGAAGAATCGCCATACAAAATTTCAGGCCTTTAGGTCCAGCGGTTTGGTCTGTGCGTTGTATGTCAGTCAGTTACGGAACTAGCTTTTTTTCATCACATTGTTCATTTCTCAACAATCTTTAACATTTTGCCCTTACTTCTGTTCAAAACTAAATCGTCTGCTACGTTTCAATGCCACTTTCAGACTTTCTTAATAACAATATACACGTATTTCATGATTGCAATTCTGTCTCAAAACTAAATCATCTGCTATGTTTTAATGTCACTTCAGTTATATAAATCATCGCGTCAAGGCTAAACTCACGTGTTTCACGTATATGAAAATAATATATCAAATTCATTCTTGCATACGCCAATATATGAATAAATCACGTTTATAATTCAAGTCTATTTATTTTTAAGGAAATGTTATAATTTAATTGGCAACAATGAAATGTTAAAATGGCTTTGAACAAAAATATCCGTTGATATCGCGCAAACTTGTTCTAACATAATTCGGGAATGGAACGTCGTAGCGGGATGAAAATAGTCTATAACCTTCTCGCAAGTTCAAGCAATAAGTTGACCAAGTTTCATCGCAATCGGATGAACGGTACTGCAGCGCATAAAATACGAACAAACAAAAAAAGCATTCATTTCTATATACATAGATATATGAATTGTGAGTTCATGGCTCCAAGGTTTATGTTGTATTTAAATGTTCAATGCAGCGATTCTAACAGAGATGATGCTGAGCGTGGAGTTGTTCTTTTGTTTGTAAATAGAACGCCAGTAGCACTTTTGTCATGGTTTTTGTCATGGTAAGAGATATGAGAAAAGGCTGAAAGCCAACTGTCATTTCTTGGACAATAAAGAGGGGTAAGTAAATACCCCATATTAAAAAAATGTCCTTTGTATTGTACTATATATATATCAAATATTACTGAGAGACTTTAAATGAACCTGAGGGCACTATTCTGACGGGTAATCAAGAAATTATTATCGCCAGAATTCCCACAGATATCATGTGTTCAATGACATAACATTTAAAATCAGAGTGATTGAAATTTTAAACAATTAAAACATTTCTCTTCAAGCTCGGAAAAATTTAGAGCCATATATATTGTAATGATGCGCCTTCGTATGTGTGTAAAATTACATAAAAATTAAGAGGTTAAATTGATCGAAGGCTTTGACCATTACATTTATTTGTTAAGATTGGAAACGTCGGCTGTGCAAGACAGTGTAATTAAAGAGCGGAGCGGTCCTGTTTTATGACTTGGTTAACAAAAGGAGTTTTTACGACGGCGGTGTACACGGGAAGTTTGATTCTAGATGAGATAAGCAGGACTTGGAGCCGGGGTTGACGTTATGAGACAATACGCTTTGTATAACAATTTATAGAGGTCGGAGCGGGGTGCAGAACCGCAAACAACATGAGAGGTATTGCGTACGGATCTGTTGTGGCGTACGCTGGCTAAGAGGGGCATCCGATTAGATTTGAGAGGACCAGGCAAATAGATATGTTGCAGGATTCGGAATGGCTGAAAAGTTTTATGAGAAAGAGGGATCACGGAAGAGAAAGAAGTGATGAAAAATATATATGTGGGGTTTTGAATTTAGAAGAGAGAGAGATACTTTGCTGATCGGGTTGAGCTAAGGTTCCGAACTCCTACATTGACTAAGAGTTTCTTGGTCGGGTTGAACTTTGGGTTCCCCGGACCTCTGCATTAAAAATAAGTTTTGTCGAGTGGTGCAGAAGATTTCCCGCACTTTTTGGAGTGAGTGTTGCTGTGAACTACAAGTGTTCTAAAATACAGAGGCGACTGAAGAAACGTATGAGTCAAGGTTGTTGTGATTTACGAATTAGACGGCCTGATCCCAAACGAGAAGCAAGAGGTGATTGCCCCCTGCCCTGTAAGGAGTTATCCCACGGACCCCAGCGAGACGAGGTCCATGTCGCTGGCCCGGCACTTTTGGAATTTCGAGTTGAAACTTTCACAAAAATTAGTACCTAATTAGTACCAATTAGTACCAAAATATTAGAATTAGTACCCATCAGGATCGCGAGTTATAGCGTGTCCGATTCTGCCGGGCCAGCGACATGGTAGCCCGGCACTTTTGGAATTTCAAGTTGAAACTTTCACAAAAATTAGTACCTAATTAGTACCAATTAGTACCAAAATATTATAATTAGTACCCATCAGGATCACGAGTTATAGCATATTCGATTCTTCAGGGCCAGCGACAATCAGGTCGCTTCCGAGCCCGACGCTTTGGAATTTCGAGTTGAAACTTTCACAAAAATTAGTACCTAATTAGTACTAATTAGTACCAAAATATTAGAATTAGTACCCATCAGGATCGCGAGTTATAGCGTGTCCGATTCTGCCGGGCTACCATGTCGCTGGCCCGGCACTTTTGGAATTTCGAGTTGAAACTTTCACAAAAATTAGTACCTAATTAGTACCAATTAGTACCAAAATATTAGAATTAGTACCCATCAGGATCACGAGTTATAGCGTATTCGTTCTTCCGGGCCAGCGACAATCAGGTCGCTTCCGAGCCCGACGCTTTGGAATTTTGAGTTGAAACTTTCACAAAAATTAGTACCTAATTAGTACTAATTAGTACCAAAATATTAGAATTAGTACCCATCAGGATCGCGAGTTATAGCGTGTCCGATTCAACCGGGCTACCATGTCGCTGGCCCGGCACTTTTGTAATTTCGAGTTGAAACTTTCACAAAAATTAGTACCTAATTAGTACTAATTAGTACCAAAATATTAGAATTAGTACCCATCAGGATCGCGAGTTATAGCGTGTCCGATTCTGCCGGGCTACCATGTCGCTGGCCCGGCACTTTTGGAATTTCGAGTTGAAACTTTCACAAAAATTAGTACCTAATTAGTACCAATTAGTACCAAAATATTAGAATTAGTACCCATCAGGATCACGAGTTATAGCGTATTCGTTCTTCCGGGCCAGCGACAATCAGGTCGCTTCCGAGCCCGACGCTTTGGAATTTTGAGTTGAAACTTTCACAAAAATTAGTACCTAATTAGTACTAATTAGTACCAAAATATTAGAATTAGTACCCATCAGGATCGCGAGTTATAGCGTGTCCGATTCAACCGGGCTACCATGTCGCTGGCCCGGCACTTTTGTAATTTCGAGTTGAAACTTTCACAAAAATTAGTACCTAATTAGTACCAATTAGTACCAAAATATTAGAATTAGTACCCATAAGGATCACGAGTTATAGCGTATTCGATTCTTCCTGGCCAGCGACAATCAGGTCGCTTCCGAGCCCGACGCTTTGGAATTTCGAGTTGAAACTTTCACAAAAATTAGTACCTAATTAGTACTAATTAGTACCAATATATTAGAATTAGTACCCATCAGGATCGCGAGTTATAGCGTGTCCGATTCTGCCTGGCTACCATGTCGCTGGCCCAGCACTTTTGGAATTTCGAGATGAAACTTTCACAAAAATTAGTTCCTAATTAGTACCAATTAGTACCAAAATATTAGAATTAGTACCCATCAGGATCACGAGTTACAGCGTATTCGATTCTTCCGGACCAGCGACAATCAGGTCGCTTCCGAGCCCGACGCTTTGGAATTTCGAGTTGAAACTTTCACAAAAATTAGTAAATAATTAGTACTAATTAGTACCAAAATATTAGAATTAGTACCCATCAGGATCGCGAGTTATAGCGTGTCCGATTCTGCCGGGCTACCATGTCGCTTGCCCGGCAGTTTTGTAATTTCGAGTTGAAACTTTCACAAAAATTAGTACCTAATTAGTACCAATTAGTACCAAAATATTAGAATTAGTACCCATCATGATCACGAGTTATAGCGTATTTGAATCTGCCGGGCTACAGTGACGCTGGCTGAGTTAATGCAACTCACAGCAAATGACTGGTGTAAGAGAGTCAAATAATAATTAGAATTAGAATTTTAATTTTTATGTTGAATGTTTAAATCGTATTGACATTATCTTCTCAAGAAAATTTGTGTTATTCACCAAAAAAGACTGTTTTAAAATTATAATACCACTGACTCGAAACGTTTTTTTAATACACACATTTTGGTTGAATTTGACCCGGAACCAAAAAAGATTTCCGAACCCTGCCTTAGAGGATGCATTTATTAAAAATTCGTGCCCAACTCGAAGCCCGAACCTTCGATTGAGATGCTTTCGTTTTCGTTTCGAACAGAACGTTTGGATTATTGGGTCCTAGAGCTGTAGATAACAGTTGAAATAAACATCGGTATCCGACACCCAGCTGTTCTACTTGAGTGTCTTCTTACAAAAGGGGCCCTGTTGGGAGGGGGTCGTTCAAAGTGTCATTCCTGTTGCGGGGGGGGGGGGGGGGGATTCTCAGCCAATTCGACTCCTCCCACCACTCGTAAACAAGCGGTCTTCCCCGTTGTGTCAGCCAGGGAGTTCCGGAATTGCGTTCTTTTCAATTTATATAGTGGTCAAAGAGTTAAGACGGTGTTGTGACATGATGCTTCTAAAATGTTTTGATTAATTTTAGCTTTGAAAAACTTATTTCTGCTGTCGTCGTCGTCACCGGTAAAGTGAAAATATCAGGCAAGCTGTAATTATGTCAAAGAAGCTACTTGAGTCTGCGGTGTGAATTAAAAGTAGTTTAGCAATTTCGAGTATTAAAGTAATTTGTTATAATTGAATATAAAAGCACATTTTAAATCGAATCAATCGAGGTCCAAAATTAGGTGAAATATTGAAAAGATATGCCGATTGTAACAATTCTGATCCTTCCAGAATACTTTTATCAAGTGACGCGGCGAGATATTCAAGTGATAAACATTTAAAAAGTGTACACAACTGTCGAACGGATTCAAATCTAATAGTAAATTGATTAATTATTAAATCTATTACTTTATAAAACACCTCGACTTTGAAACATCGTTCACTTTCTTCAATGAGTTCATCTACTTGTAATTCAGCAAAGAATTTTTTCACAAGACGCATTTTTTGGGGGGAAAACAAGGTTTAATAATCCATACAGCTGATAACTCAAGGGTATCGTTTTTTAACAAACTCTCAATTATTCCCTAAGTTCTGAAATTGGGTTAGGAGTGATGAAAGCATCTCAGCGGATTTCTCTATATCTTCATGAGTACCATGCAGCATTTTCGAGACTGTATTAATAGGTTCGAATATTTTACTTTGCACAATTATCAAAATAATTGTTCCGAAAATTTTCCTTTGTCAGACGAGTCTATTTCTATATAAATGTGTTGTGGAAGAATTTCACTTTCTGTTTGAATTGTTTCAGGCGCAGAAATATTCGTAATATCTGCATCTGTTTTGTCTGGAGAATTATTGCCTTGAGCTTGCGATTTGTTTCTATTAAAATTCAACAAGTGCATTATTTGAATCGACTGTTTTAAAAAAGTTCATATTTTAGCAACTTTCATTAAAACTTCCTTTTCGGCTTCTGACATTTCTATTCTTCGTTTTTTAAACTGAGCCCCACTTAGTTTTTTTTACATCTCTAACTACAATGTTAATAAATATATGATATTTATTAACAGAATTTAGTTAACAGAATATATATAAATATATCTGTTAATTGTTGATAATTCTTTATTTATTACTTTTATAAATTTTAAAAACCATTTTATTTTCTTACGTTATAAAACTAAATATTATTCTGTATGTTGCAACCTCAATTAACATAATAATTTATAAACAAACCATTTACTTTTAAAATTATACGTCGTTGAATCCAAAAGCACACTGTATATAAGTAATTTAGTAAAATAGTCATAAATTTTACAAAGTCAATTAAACGGAACAATAAATTACAATCCCCAGTGCACTCAATAAGTTTTAAAAATTATGTAACACATTCATTCCAGAATCAACTTCAAATCCTTACACTGCACAAAATAAAGAAAGGGAATATGAAACTCTAAATACTACGCTTGCTTTAAAAAAATCCCGAATATTTGCCTCGATTCTGCGTGGATGTTAACTTGCGCTCGTGGGATTCCCCAGATGCATGTAACTTTTTTGCTGTAAAACGCAACTTACAGTACGTATAGTAAATGCCTATAGTAGTGATTTCAAACATTCTTAGCAATCATCATGCATTTTTATAGGTCTATAAAATGCTAAATTTATAATGAATATTTTCTGAAATCAAAGTTATGATTTCAGTCAAGTGCATACTAATATAATTAAAAGCTTTGTTTTATTTATCTAAAAAATTATTTCATTTATTTTTTGTATATTTCATAGAAAATCTGACAGATCGAATTTTTTATACAAAAGTTTTCACAAATATTTATTTCACCCTTTCTAATTTTGCACCCCCATGATTCGTGCGCATGGAGCAGTTCGCTCCAACTTCTCCACGGTAGCTACGCCTGTGATGCATAGTGCTACCATGTCTCTGGCCCGGCACTTTTGGAATTTCGAGTTGAAACTTTCACAAAAATTAGTACCTAACTAGTACCAATTAGTACCAAAATATTAGAATTAGTACCCATCATGACACGAGTTATAGCGTATTCGAATCTGCCGGACTACAGTGACGCTGGCTGAGTTAATGCAACTCACAGCAAATGACTGGTGTAAGAGAGTCAAATAACTTATGGGTCATTCTCAAATAAATGGCAATTTGGAGTCCCGAACATGTAGAAATCACAAGGTTAACCTGTCGTACCGTGAGGCATCCAGAAAGTACTGACAACCGATCGCTCGGTACAATCCCGCTCGGCACGATCGCGAAACCAGTGATGTCTAGTAGGGTGGAACGAAAAAACTTTTTTTTTAATTTCAATATGCTCTAGTTTTCAAAAGTTGCCTTTTAACAAAATAAAGACGAAAATTAAATATTAGCGTAATTGGTGCATGTTTTCAGTTAGCGCAAGAAGGGCAAACTTTTGGTTTTTATTAAATTTTTGACAAATTTCGCAATTATTTTGAAATTGAATACACTTGTAGTACAAAAAAGTAACAAAATATGTAATTTAAACATTCTTTTTAGTCAGGAGACCTGCTAAACTGATTTTAAAATACGATTTACTTCATAAAAATAGTACACATAAGGGCACTTAAGGACGAGGAACTTAAAAGACACTCGGACATCACGGTGGAACGAAAATTTGATTTTCGGAATTTCAATATGCTCTAGTTTTCAAAAGTTGTCTTTTAAAATTAAAATTAAGAACATAAAATCTTTTTGCTCTACTAAAATATTTTTAAGTGCCGCAAAGGGCTTCAAAATGGATATTTTTATGAAAAAGTGATTATATTTGTATTTTTTGTTAATTTCTTTTATAGTATATTAAAATAATGTATATTTTCTGTAAATAAAATATTCAAAATATGATATTTTGACAGAAAACTCGCATATTCTAAGTATTTCTAATTTTTAGATGCCATAACAGAACAACTGATTTTGTGGAATTTCGCGATTTTCATGATATTAATTTTACAGTAGCATATTCTTATAATACACATTGGAATGAACGAAAAACAATTTTTAATTGAAGGAAACTTAGTTAAAATGAACAAATCACACTTAATTAGAAAAATATTAATGTAATGTCTATAAAGGCAAAACGTTATTTTGAAAAAAATATTCATGCTTTTCAAAAGTCCATAGTAATCACACATGGTTTCCATTATTTATTTCACTGACACATTGAATTGTTTTATTGTTTCAAATTTTGGCATTATCTTTTGAGAATGTATTTTTGTTTTTATCAATGCATCTCTTGCAGAAGTACCACGAACGGACAAGGATGACACGGTAACTAATTTAACAATCCTTTCTACTACTTGTGTGTGACATGGAACGTTGTTGAAGTCAATAATTTGTTTCTCGTGATCAGATTCTTTTGCTTCCTTTATAAACTGTTTTAGTTTGAAATCAGAAAAATGCCTCATCATAGGAGGTTCTGTTACTTTAATACCATTCCATTAAATCATATCAATATAAACTTTGGCATCAAAGTTTATACGTTGATCTAAATTCTTTCTGATGCCTCCTTCATTTTCCGCCCTTGCTTTTAGAATCCGGCGTAATCCAAGCTCTCTTACTTGACTGCGATCGTCTAATATCATACAAAGGAGGAGATTTTCAGAAGCGGCAAAGTATGCATTTCTTTGAATGACAGGGTCAATTACACTTTTAAGTGTCTGATTGAGATAACGTGAATAGCTTACAAGTTTCCACAAGTGCTTCGATCCACGGATACAAGATGGTTTCAACTTTATGTTAAACCAAATTGGTGCATAAACTTTCAAAATGTACTCAGTATTCGGAGATTTTTTGCAGGAAATTCTGTTCCCACATACAAGCGAAGAATTCGGTTTGCTAATGTAAGCCATCGTGAATGACAAAATTTTCCTGGTTTTCTCATGGACAAATCAAAAGAGCACTTTCCAACAGAGATTGCATTATGCATTTCTAACAAATATTTTGGGTTCACACTTAAATCATCCTTAATTTCTAGTAATGGAATGTTATTTTCAATAGGTGAAAATTCAATCACTGGAAGTTCATAGCAGTTTTCTAGTTGTTTACCTATTTCTCCTCCAAATTCATTTGGACCTTTAGTTTTTCCATTTAGGAAACAAAATAGGTGACGTAGGGACAGTTCATTTAAATTATTGACTTCAACAACATTCCATGTCACACACAAGTAGTAGAAAGGATTGTTAAATTCGTTACCGTGTCATCCTTGTCCGTTCGTGGTACTTCTGCATGAGATGCATTGATAAAAACAAAAATACATTCTCAAAAGATAATGCCAAAATTTGAAACAATAAAACAATTCAATGTATCAGTGAAATAAGTAATGGAAACCATGTGTGATTACTATGGACTTTTGAAAAGCATGAATATTTTTTTCAAAATAACGTTTTGCCTTTATAGACATTACATTAATATTTTTCTAATTAAGTGTGATTTGTTTATTTTAACTAAGTTTCCTTCAATTAAAAATTGTTTTTCGTTCATTCTAATGTGTATTATAAGAATATGCTACTGTAAAATTAATATCATGAAAATCGCGAAATTCCACAAAATCAGTTGTTCTGTTATGGCATCTAAAAATTAGAAATACTTAGAATATGCGAGTTTTCTGTCAAAATATCATATTTTGAATATTTTATTTACAGAAAATATACATTATTTTAATATACTATAAAAGAAATTAACAAAAAATACAAATATAATCACTTTTTCATAAAAATATCCATTTTGAAGCCCTTTGCGGCACTTGAAAATATTTTAGTAGAGCAAAAATATTTTATATTCTTAATTTTAATTTTAAAAGACAACTTTTGAAAACTAGAGCATATTGAAATTCTGAAAAAAAAAATTTCGTTCCACCGTGATGTCCGAGTATCTATGATATGATGTCGTCCGATTTTTTTTTTATTATTTATTTTTTTTAAACAAAATTATCTTTATTAGAAGACAATTGCATAAATCAAAGTGTTCGAAAGTATATTACAGAGCCAGAATTGCCAATTGCAATAGGACACCAGAGCAGATGTAATATTTAGTTATAAGTACATGTGATATGGGATACACAAAATAGAGTAACAATCAGTGCCTTTATGTGTACTATTTTTATGAAGTAAAACGTATTATATAATCAGTTTAGCAGGTCTCCTGACTAAAAAGAATGTTTAAATTACATATTTTGCTGCTTTTTTGTACTACAAGTGTATTCAATTTCAAAATAATTGCGAAATTTGTCAAAAATTTAATAAAAACCAAAAGTTTGCCCTTCTTGCGCTAACTGAAAACATGCACTAATTACGCTAATATTTAATTTCCGTCTTTATTTTGTTAAAAGGCAACTTTTGAAATCTAGAGCATATTGAAAAATTCAAAAAAAAGTTTCTTTCGTTCCACCCTAATGTCTAGTCAACGCAAGTCAGCCGCAGCGTAACACGCACCAGAGCATTCAGGAGCCGGAGCCCCAATTATAACACCTCTTAAAGTTATATACCCCACCTTTTAGTTAGTTAACCTGCGGGAAATATCCCTTAGGCAACCACCAAGCTACGATCTATGATATGATGTCGTCCGATTTTTTTTTTATTATTTATTTTTTTTTAAACAAAACTATCTTTATTAGAAGACAATTGCATAAATCAAAGTGTTCGAAAGTATATTACAGAGCCACAATTGCCAATTGCAATAGGACACCAGAGCAGATATAATATTTAGTTATAAGTACATGTGATATGGGATACACAAAATAGAGTAACAATCAGAGAATGCAGCAAGCATATGCAGGCAATGCATAATATGAGTAAGAGTAAGACAAACAAAAACACAATTTAGTAACTCGCGTTTTTTTTAATTTCTTAAAAATCAATGCTTCTTAACAGGAAAGTAAAAATAAAAAATACGTCCGGGCAATTTCATTTTTGACCAGAAATGTTTTATTCAAAATATGTTGTTACCACCGTTGCTCCCTGAGTTATTGGAGATAATGCTTGAACAATGATCATGACTGTTTCAAAAATTAAAACTCGATTATTTAAAACTATGACAGTGGAAATAAGCAATATTACAGCACAAGAAGCGATATTAGTAAATTGGTGATGTAAAATCAATTGTTTAAACAGTGTCCCTTAAAAAATTGAATCTTCTGTGGTAAAAGTCATTTCACTTCAATGATCGTCGCATTTCCCTTTAAAGCCTCGAAGAATTGATTCGATAAAAATAAAGTGAACAAATAGACGGAAAATCAAAACGAGAGGTTTCCTTTAGTTTGAGAGAATTATATTTTAAGGTTCGGCTCTTACCGGCTATATAACTAACAATAAACTCCTATGAATTTCCATAGGTAATTCAATGGTAATTTCAACTAAATTACCATAAAATTGAATATCTGATCATCAAAATGATCAAATCGTATATATTAAAATTTGACACGTTGTTTTATTCGAAGGTGATATCAGACTTTTTTTTTTTTGTCTTTGGTGTCATCATACAATTCCCACAATTCATTGAATCATCTCACTGTAACTGTATAATGTCCTACACTGCTTACGCTTGTTCGGCGTCCACTGAATCCAATGAATCCTCTCAATTGGTACTGAATCCCAGATACTGGAATAAAAAGAGGTAAATCACATTGGGTTATCTGGAAAAAAAGAAGTAATTAAGTCACGGATGTCAATATTTATTTAAATAAGTTTTTTTTTAAATTTTTTAATTGGGTGAATATATTCAAAAAGCTGGTATTATATCCAAGATTTCAACCCAATCTGGTTTTCTAGACAAGTGTGCTACCTCCTTCAGTTTATTTATCTTCATTTAAAGATTAGCTTGAGAAATAGAAGTTGATAACCTCTTGTTTGAAAATTTGATGTGATTGATTGTGTGTAAACCGGAAGCTGATGTCAAGAAGGATATATGCTTTTCGGCCCTGGCTCCAGGTCTATATAGTTATATAGATAACGACAATTATATACATTAGAACTTATTTGAATTTTTTTCTAATTGGGGTGTTATTGAGACATATGTTCCGTGCATAACCCAGCACAGTAGGCCAAACACTAACTTATATACATTTTCAAATTTAACGTACCTCTATTTCAGTCAGTATATCCCTGTTGAGTTTTTCTAAATTCGTCGATGAGTTTTCAGAGGTTCCTTCAAAAATATTTATTAGTTCAATGAACAACCACATGCTAGAAGGCTTTCTGGTGATTGTTTTTTCTCCTTCGCTACAATTAGGATTGTCGAACTTCACTTGCTGACTCTGGAGTATTTCTTCAATCCAGCTGGGTAGACCATAAAAGCCAGTAGCTGGCATTGTAATTGCGAGACATGATGTTCTTTGTTGCTGAAGAGTTTCGCAACTTGGACAAAACGACACATCATTGATGCTTGGATACTTTTCTGTCATTTTGCCTACCATTTCTGCCGCTGTGCTCTCAGTGTTTAACATACTTAGTTCTCCTGGGCATGCTTCCAAGTTCGGAAAAGCTGTCATTAGAAGTTCTAATCTATGTTTATAGGTCTGAGAGGTCACACCTTTGTTAGCTAAAACTTTGCAGAAGCTAAGAAATTTGTCTGAAGATGTGTTATCATTTTTTGATTCAATTAACTCTTTCAATGCAGGGCTGTCATTGTAAGCGCAAGAAACAACTTGGGCAAAACTATCGAAGGCACAAGTGTTTATCAACGTAACCTTTGACACTGTTTTGCCTTTGTAAGCGACTGCTTTTAACTCAGAGGCTCTATTTCCATTCTTCAACAGACCAACTCCTCTTGGCCCCTTGTTTGAAACTTCTAAATTAGACAAATCTGGCTGGCGGACTAAGTATGATCTAATACTTCTAAATTTTCGTTTTTTGTTATTTTCGTCACTATCGTCAGTTGGTCTTTTCACTGGTCCTTGTCTTTGAGCATTTTCTTTTATTGGTGTGTAGCCTCGGTTTCGCCAATTTTCTCTCACGACATCCTCAGATGCTGTACCTATGTAACACTTTATGCAAATGTGTTTTTGGCTATAACCTTCGTCACTGTCAATTGGGCGTGAGCATGTGCTATAAATTATGTGCACTGGGTTTTTGCATTTGATGCACTTGTGAGCACCTCCTGGATATTGTCCTTTTGAACATTCCGGACACACGTCATTTGTAATATATTCTGGAGGTTTAAAAATTAGTTCATGTTTTTCAGGTGTTTTGGTTTGGACTGATCTATATTCTGTAGATAGGCTCTGGGGAAGGAGTGGGATTGGTGGAGAACCCGATTCTGAGTCTTGTTGTAGACTTCTGGGAGCCACTGTTGTTCTATATTCTGTAGATAGGCTCTGGGGAAGGGGTGGAATTAGTGGAGAACCCGATTCTGAGTCTTGTTGTAGGCTTCTGGTAGCCGCTGTTGTAAAGTTTTCATTCGACTGGGTGGGAGCAACTAGTTTTACTAGCCCATCTATGCACGATATGTGTTTTGTCAGAAACAAATATAGTCTCATCGGCAATGAGTCGTTTTTGAACATTCTGTTTTTAAGATTGTTGAGTGAACTTTCCACCAACGCACTGCTTGCGCGAGGTTTACCATATCCAAACATTGGTATCATTACTGCACCAACTAAAGGCAGATCTTTAACCAAATCGATGACACATGGTATAATTGGTGGACAGTAGAGTGCATTTAGGTGCTCTCCAGTATTGGTTGTGTTGTCTTTTACATTGGAGTATATACTCTTTCCCAATTTTCAAAAGGGTTTTCAATTCTTCGAGAATCTTCCCCAGCGTTTTCATCCAGCTCGCACTGTTGTTCGTTATCTGAATCGTCTTCTTCATCGAAATAACTTTCCTCGAACTGGACGTCGGAAATCGCTTTCTTGAGGAGCTTCCGAGACTTCTCTGCAGGAGAATCTTCTGAGGTTACTTCGCCTTTGTTTACAAGTTTGCCAATATATTCACTTTCAGCAACCATGAGTATGGCAGAAATTAGGTTTTTGGCGATTATTATATTACTTGCTTTTAATACTTCCGCTAAACATCTAACATAGAAATTCTTCACTCCCGAAGACATTTGTTTAACAGGCCGCCATGTTGTTTGTAAGGACTTCGCCTAAAACTAAGACTGACAGCCTTTAATATTTACAAAATGCTTTATTTGCATCCCGATTAAATATAGGCTTTATACAATAATTACAAAAAAAAAATAAGCACTATCTGAGGCTATTTCGCGGGGTTCAGGATATCATAATGGAACACGGCAGGCTCTCCTTCTCTGGCACGCGTTCGGCGACGAGGGGTTCTTCACACCTGTAAAACGAAGTCAACTGCCCCCATTTACATCAAGGTGGCGACTATATATCCTCACAAATCTCTGTGGGTGGTTGAAGCGAGCTCCCTTTGAACTCTTTTTGTAGACCGTCTTCAGACCATTCCGCGTCTTCCGCTAAAAGGCTAGGTGATTATCCTCGGGACAGGCTTTGTCTGCAAGCAGGGGGATTTCTTACAGAAGACGGCTTCCTAATTGTCCGATGGCGACGCGGCGTCTGCCACAACTTGGTGACAAAGCGACTGTCACCGATGAATACGGTAGATTGATAATGGACGTCTTGCCGTTAGGCTCTCTCAGGAATTCCGAGTGTGAAAGGGGCGTAAGTCATTACATGTTATATTTTTTATTACATGTGCGATGTCACATCTAATAAAACAAGCAGGGATCCCCGCACCTAAGCAAATTTTAATCCAAACATATCCCATTCGTTAGTACTTCGTTAGCACCGGTTAGTACCGCAAAAATTTTCGTTAGTACCGCATTTAAAATAAATTTATTGCAATTTTTTATTGCGGGGCCAGCATTTCACCAGCCCCGCACCTATGCAATTCTGGAATTTCACTAGTGTCATTCGTTAGTACTTCGTTAGTACCGATTAGTACCGCAAAAATTTTCGTTAGTACCACAATTAAAAGTAATTTTATTTTTGGAAGATAAAATTAAATAAATTACTGACTATTGCCAGATGTTTATAGAAGTCGTAAAAATGTTTGATAAAAGCTTGCAGACCATATCTATTATATACGTATTTTAAATGAAGCATTCCGGAAACTTTTTGATCACAGTAGTATATGTAGTTTACCCTGCAAACCAGTCAAAAAACACACATAAAAACAGATAATGTCGTGTTAAAATGCTCCATTCCGTCATTCCTATCTGATCCAAATGTCTTACCAAAATATTATTTTTAAACTCTTAACATAAAATTAGAAATAGAAAAATGATGGGTTTTATTATAAAATGAAATTTTTTTTAAATCAACATTTTATAGTGTAATGTTTATTAAATGCCCATTTAAATGACTTTTTAAGAGTTGTGCATTCCCAAAAGCTTTTTAAGTTCATATATATATATATATATATATATATATATATATATATATATATATATATATATATGTATATATATATATATATATATATATATATATATATATATATATATATATATATATATATATATATATATATAATTTATCGGTAATTTTGTGAAAGTCTGTCTAAATTTTACTTTTAAACTTCGAGCAGGGCCGATCGTAGGCTACGACTAGAGTCTTGTAAAAACTTCTCATCAGACTTAAAGCAGGCCGCGCTTTGAATTTTCGCCACTTCTAAACGTTATCAGTTGACTGTCTTATCAGGAAAGGGGAAAATTGTTGTAGCATCTTCAGCCCCTATGGCGAGATTCATTAAAATCCATCCAGGGGGGAGGGAATTCTCCAACTGTCAACTCTTCTCCGCCCACTACCAGATTAAGAAACAAGGTCCGAACAGCGATTTATTTATTTATTTATTTTTTTTTTTTTACATAGCAGCCTTAACTTTCCCCTTTTCTGGAGTTCATGTTCCAACGTTACCCATCCCCTCACCCACCCGCCCACCGGAAAAGGGGGCCAGTGTTTTCTAGTTGGTCAATGAGAAACGCTGACATAAAACCTCTGCTCCTACATACATACAGTTTTCCATGGAAGCGCCATCTGTATAAACAAGCATTAATTCAGACTCAGAATAGAACACGTTGATAGCTTCGTGGGTCAAAGACTCAAAACCACAACGATCTACTCTTGGGTCCAAAGGAAAGATTGAAACGAATACGCTATAACTCGTGATCCTGATGGGTACTAATTCTAATATTTTGGTACTAATTGGTACTAATTAGGTACTAATTTTTGTGAAAGTTTCAACTCGAAATTCCAAAAGTGCCGGGCCAGCGACATGGTAGTCCGGCAGAATCGGACACGCTATAACTCGGGATCCTGATGGGTACAAATTCTAATATTTTGGTACTAATTAGTACTAATTAGGTACTAATTTTTGTGAAAGTTTTAACTCGAAATTCCAAAGCGTCTGGCTCGGAAGCGACCTGATTGTCACTTGGTTCGGAAGAATCGAATACGCTGTAACTCGTGATCCTGATGGGTACTAATTCTAATATTTTGGTACTAATTGGTACTAATTAGGTACTAATTTTTGTGAAAGTTTCAACTCGAAATTACAAAAG
Organism: Dolomedes plantarius; assembly: GCA_907164885.2. Classification (NCBI taxonomy): domain Eukaryota; kingdom Metazoa; phylum Arthropoda; class Arachnida; order Araneae; family Dolomedidae; genus Dolomedes; species Dolomedes plantarius. Next base: position 40,666,422 of record OU015495.1, read on the forward strand.
TGCCGGGCCAGCGACATGGTAGCCCGGCTGAATCGGACACGCTATAACTCGCGATCCTGATGGGTACTAATTCTAATATTTTGGTACTAATTGGTACTAATTAGGTACTAATTTTTGTGAAAGTTTCATCTCGAAATTCCAAAAGTGCCGGGCCAGCGACATGGTAGCCAGGCAGAATCGGACACGCTATAACTCGCGATCCTGATGGGTACTAATTCTAATATTTTGGTACTAATTAGTACTAATTAGGTACTAATTTTTGTGAAAGTTTCAACTCGAAATTCCAAAGCGTCAGGCTCGGAAGCGACCTGATTGTCGCTGGCCAGGAAGAATCGAATACGCTATAACTCGTGATCCTGATGGGTACTAATTCTAATATTTTGGTACTAATTAGTACTAATTAGGAACTAATTTTTGTGAAAGTTTCAACTCGAAATTACAAAAGTGCCGGGCCAGCGACATGGTAGCCCGGCTGAATCGGACACGCTATAACTCGCGATCCTGATGGGTACTAATTCTAATATTTTGGTACTAATTAGTACTAATTAGGTACTAATTTTTGTGAAAGTTTCAACTCAAAATTCCAAAGCGTCGGGCTCGGAAGCGACCTGATTGTCGCTGGCCCGGAAGAACGAATACGCTATAACTCGTGATCCTGATGGGTACTAATTCTAATATTTTGGTACTAATTGGTACTAATTAGGTACTAATTTTTGTGAAAGTTTCAACTCGAAATTCCAAAAGTGCCGGGCCAGCGACATGGTAGCCCGGCAGAATCGGACACGCTATAACTCGCGATCCTGATGGGTACTAATTCTAATATTTTGGTACTAATTAGTACTAATTAGGTACTAATTTTTGTGAAAGTTTCAACTCGAAATTCCAAAGCGTCGGGCTCGGAAGCGACCTGATTGTCGCTGGCCCTGAAGAATCGAATATGCTATAACTCGTGATCCTGATGGGTACTAATTATAATATTTTGGTACTAATTGGTACTAATTAGGTACTAATTTTTGTGAAAGTTTCAACTTGAAATTCCAAAAGTGCCGGGCTACCATGTCGCTGGCCCGGCAGAATTGGACACGCTATAACTCGCGATCCTGATGGGTACTAATTCTAATATTTTGGTACTAATTGGTACTAATTAGGTACTAATTTTTGTGAAAGTTTCAACTCGAAATTCCAAAAGTGCCGGGCCAGCGACATGGACCTAGCGAGACGAGTGGATGGAGTCAACGATTCGCGTGTGTGTCATCTAAATTGAGTGAGTGGTCTACGTTATTTGTTTAGCTCCGTCCCTTTTGTTTTTGAATGAGTTTCTTTATGGTTAGAGCAGGAGAATATAGGAAAGAGATTATTTAGAATAAGTAATGAGCTTTGGTTAGTGTCGTGCGCTCCCTATTTCCTCGTTAAGTAGTTTGAGTTTAATGTTAATATAACGATAAATAATTTTGTATATGGCTAAGTGTGCCCATCAAAAAGTATGATAAAAATAACTTGTAAAAATGTATATGTGTAAATAAACTAAGATTTAATTTAAACTTATATAATGGGTGTTTAATTGTTTTGATGAATATTCCGCAATCGCTTCATCTTCCGACATTTTCAAAGGTCCATTCATTATACTTTTTACTCTATATAATGTCACTGTTTAACCGTGACAACTTATTTAGTTGTTTTTAATTGTTATTAATGGTTTCCAGTCTTTTTTTTCAAAAGAGAAGTTTTTTTCTTTAGTTAAGGTTTTAGTGTGACTCAACTTGTTCGTTTCCCAGTTAATGTCTAGGGCTTTGGGTTGGATTCCACAAAATAAACATAACACAACGCAACCAACTACCAACCTATATGTACTAACCCAAGCAAATACGAATCATGCCCAATTAAATAATAACAGGGCAGGCAACACGACATATATTATAGAAGAAATAGTGTTCATGCCACAGTAAAATTTTTATATTTCTGTATAAATGATTTTCATAACTACTGATGATTGGAAAGATGGATATATTTGTCGAGTCTCTTAGGTTTTAAAAAGTACCTGACCCAATTTTTGTTGCGTGATTTTTAGGTATAGGTATACTTGTTCTTTTACTTTTTCTTTAGTTTGACAAGACTAAAATTCAGAGACAATTTAAAAAAATTATAACTTTTATACTGTGATGATAATTTACGGAATGAAACAATGAGCAAAACAGAGCGGCAAATCTTTTGCCATATAATAGTTAACGAGTTGAAAAGTAGAACGAGGTCTTCATGAAAGACCTTTCGCCATTGTAACTGCTTTTGTGAGGATAGATATGTTTGTCTGCCAATTTTGGTCGAGAGCAAATAAAAAGAAGACTCTTTACTCATGGTTTAGTAACTTTAGAAATTTAGAGAATACTTCACTGAAAAAAATTAAAGTTGTAAGGGTGTTTAATCTAAAAATGATAGATAGCACCGAATCCAGTAATTTTTTTTCAATAAAAAAAAAGAACATGTGTATAATTTGCTTCATTCTTCTGCTTAAGCAAGCGTAATAACGAGACCTCAGGCTATGTATTTTAAAATTAAGCGGTTGCCGGGAAAAGAAAAAAAGTGGTTTGGTCACAGTTAGATAAAAATTGAGGAATTAACATCAACGCGGTATTTTTTGGACATGTGTATACACGAAAGGCGTTGCGGTTCAAAAAAAAGAGTCCTAACGCATTAAATCGAAATATTCGTATTCTCCCAGTTCTAGCTTCACTATTCACGAAGAAATTCCAGATAACTGGTTACTTAGGGGAATATTATCACAATCTGGTTACTTTATACGAAATTTGATCGAGATGTGGTAACTAATGTGTTACCTTATAAGATATTTTTACCATGTTTTTCTTAACTCGCTTTCTTGTTTGTTTGTGTGTGTGTGTGTGTTTGTCCAGTACAAATCTTGCAAACGATTTTTAACTAACTTCCCGACTAGCTAGACATTTGAAACTTTTAGAATAGCTCAGAACACGATGACAATGCATTATTTTAATACTTTTAGCCATCTTTAAGCAAGATTGAATTCATTTTCAGTTAATTTTGTTTTGTAGACTGGGGCAGCCATCTATGGGCCGGAACGGGAATGTAAAGTTCAACGCAAGTTAACTTCCAATTAACGTCATTTTCTTTCAAGTTGATGGGATAATTCATCAAAAGATTCTTTAAAAAGTATTTATTAATACATATAAATGTCAAGTTTATATGATTCAACAGAAAATTTAAAAACATGGTTTATAAAAAGTTCTTTTTATCTTGTAATTATTTCATTTAGTTGGATTGTTATACTTAGCTCACATCGATGATTATTTTGTCATTATTTAAGTTGGTGTAGATATTTCATGGTATGTTGCGTGTTTATTTGCTTTGTTTTTTTTTTCATATTCTTCACGTCAGGCATTTGTTTCCCTTTTTCCCTATACTTCACCGGTTGGTTCCTGGTGGGCTATCGACGACAGCCTATGAAGGCTAAACAGATGATATTTCTGTAAGTAATACAGGTTGATCCAAAATTATTGAGCACATTTTATGTTTGAAAAGAAAGAACAAAATGTGGTACATGGTTTGTTTTCTGGGAAAGACAATTTAAAACAGTTTTACACAACACATTTTTAAACATTAAATAACTTCCACATAAGCCGGTAGATGGCGCGACAACATTCCGCAAGAAAAATTTACTAATTGCGTCAGTCTGCAAATGGCTATCGTACAAGAAAAAGCAATGTGCGATTTGTAGTTCCATTAAATCTAAACCATGAAATTCGCAAATTGATTTTGGGCCACCCCAGGGTGGTGAAAAAAGAGGAACAAAATTAGTTACAAAGGATTTGCTTTCATGGAACCACAAAACGCTCATTGCTTTTACCTGTACGGTATCCATTTGCAGACTGACGAAATTAGTAAATTTTTCTTACGAAATGTTGTCGCGCCATCTACCGGCGTAAGTGGAAGTTATATCATGAATTAATGTTTACACAAATTTCGTGAAATATATCACAAAGTTATACGAAAAGTTATATCACGAATTAATGTTTAAAAATTGTGTTGCGTAAAACTGTTTTAAATTGCCTTTCCAAGAAAACAATAAACATGTTCGTACCTCATTTTGCTCATTTTTTTTCAAACATGAAATGCACTCAATAAATTTGGACCACCCTGTAGTTCTATCGTAAATTGATTATTTTGAATCGGGGCAAGGGAGGGCAAGGGTAAGCATGCTGGGTTTCAGACGCACGGTGCTAGATTCGAATCCCGACGACCACCCATGAATGCCTTCGTGTCTTGGTCTGATAAGGTCACGTTAAATCCATAGACCGGAAAGCCCTTCCATGTGGTCAGAGGGATGGGGAATGAACGAGGTCTCCAGTTCCCCCCCCCCGGAGTTGCCGGTTTGAAATGGAGGTAGCACCCGCCTAGGTGAGACTCCGACCCTCATGGCGCCATTGTAAACCGGATCCGAATTTCTCTCTGCCCGTAACCATCCATGGACCTTGTCTGCCATATTCCAGCCAGGGGAAGGGGAAGGGGGCATAAGTCACAAGCACATTAATTCAAATTGTATAGGCCTATATACTGTAAAGAAAAATATTTCTTCAGAATGCAGCAGTTACCAATCGGCAAAATTTATGTCAAAAATCGGTTTTCCGTTTCAGAATATTTCTTCGTTAAATATATTTAAAAGAATTGGAATTCCTACTCTTGTATGCTTAATGAAATATCTTTTTCATAGGAATACTAGTTGAATGCCCGCACTTCGCTACGGAGTACATTCAAATTAAATACAACCGTCAGTGTATGCAATTAATGCCAAATATATATATATATATATATATATATATATATATATATATATATATATATATATATATATATATATATATATATATATATGTATATATATTTATAAAAAAAATCGTAACGGTTATTTTTATGAACAAAATAATGCAGAAGAAAATATTCAAATTAAATGCAACGGTCAGTGTGTGAAATTAATATTTGCGTAATATCCATAAAACATACTAATTTGAATTAAATTCTTAAAATACTTCCATCTGAATGAGTCTAGTGGTTAAGTTTTATCTTTTACCGTATTTAAATATGTTTTTGTCAATTTATTTCGTTGTTATGCACGTGACACAAAATTTATTTGAAGTACCACAAAAAGAAAAGGAACCACGTGATGAACATTCAATAAATTAAATTTTAAAAATGAATCTTTAAAAATTTACCAAAAATCAGAAAATGGAGGTAAAGATTCGAAAAAAGATATTATTTTAAAGGAATTTTTATGATCTTTTTCGTGATATAAATTTTATAACCCGCATATTATTATTTTAAATGCAAACTTAAAAGAATGTTACAAAACAGCTTAAAAATTTAATTTAAAAAATCTGAGAAGAATTTTTCAAAAATCTTTTTTAGTGCACCCCTACACTACAAGAAAAATCGCCATGCTAAATTTCAACCCTTTAGATCCAGCGGTTTGGTCTGTGCGTTATCTGTCAGTAAGTCAGTCAGTTACGGAGCTGTTATATATATATATATATATATATATACAGTCGGACCCCTATTTAACGAGCCTCTATTTTGCTAACTTTTCCTTGGAACCAAGAACATTTTGCGAATTTCTTCGTAAAATAACCTCAAAATAGCGAAGTCAATTCTCTACTTAACGAACTTTTTCTTGTGATCCAAATTTGTTTTTCTTCATATTTATAAAAATATTTTTTTTGAACATTTCAAACTTATTCTTTCTTTAAACACATTTTATGGTGATCAATGACCTTGAACTGTTTTAACAAGTCGCCTAACACAGTGGTCCCCAACCCCCGGGCCGCGGACCGGTACTGGTCCGTGGATCAAATGGTACCGGGCCCCCCAAGGAACATTAAATTATTTCCATTTAATTTACTGTGGTGTATTTCTCTCAGGTTTGTGCATCTTTGTCGGGTTTATGCTAATTTATAGTTTTGTAACAGAAGAAATCTTGCAACTATTTTAAATTAGTTTATTGTTTATTATACATTTCAAGATTATTAATTAAAACTGCAGTCATAAAATTGAAAATAAATGCGCTTTCCTGAAAGAAAAAAACGAAACAAATAAATAAATAAATAAATAAAACGAGTTTTTTATTGAACAATAAATGTAACGTCATTTAATATCAAAATACCCTGAGATTTCCACCACAGCACTTAAATCCCTATTGCCATTTCCGACAACCTATCTGTGTGAAGCGGGATTTTCTGCAGTGACAGCAACCAAAACAAAACAACGGAATAAACTGGACATCAGCAACGCACTTCGGGTGTCATTGTCTCCTATTAACCCCAGATGGAACCATCTCGTTGCAAAGAATCAAGCTCAGGGTTCTCATTGATTTAGCGTTCTCGTGAGTTAAAATGTTAAATCACTTTATATTCATTTTTTGGTGTAGCTGTATTTTATTTTAAAGGCATGTTTAAATACAATTAAATTAAAATTATTAAATCAAAGCAATCTAAAATATAGACAATCAAGTCCCCCCCCCCCCCTAAGCGGGCCGCGGTAAAATTATCAGACGTTGACCGGTCCGCGGCGATAAAAAGGTTGGGGAGCACTGGCCTAACACACTGAGAGCCGTAAAATCTCTGTCATTCTCTGCATTTCATCCAGGAAGAGCAACCTTTAACCCCCCCCCCCCATACTGTCCACTTCACTAGAAAAACTTTTAATATCTCCCTTTCACCCTCAATGAAGCTGTTCCGTGTCCTTGAACTAGTCTCCCGTTTTGTAGATTATTGAGTTGTGCTGGTAATTTCGGTTCCTGTAGCTGGAAAATGTCAAAGCGAAAGTGCTTGAGCATCAAAGAAAAATATTTAATTCTTCATGAGGTGGATAAATGCGTGAACAAAAAGGATATTGTTTTAAAATTTGGTATTCCTCCAAATAGCTTATCAACCATAATAAAAAATCGTGATAAGATACAAAATTATGATTCATTGAATTCTTGTTCAAAATGTTCAAAAACATGTGTCTATGAAGATGTGGATGAGGCAGTTTTGAAGTGGATACACACAATGCGAGATAAAAATGTTCCGATCTCTGGACTTTTTATGACTGAGAAATCTCTTCAATTTGCGAAGGCATTGGGATACGACGAATTTCGAGGAAGCAATGGATGGCTTGAAAAATTTAAGGGGACTCAGTACCCTTAAATCTTTAAAACATTAAATTTTTTGGAAAATATATATATGTTAAAGCCTGATCATTTCTGAACAAAATAAAGCAAACTACATGAAAATATTCCGCTTAGTTCCAGAGATATTGATATTCTAAATATTTAATTACTGATCAAGTTTATGGTGAGAAAAATTTTAAACTCATTTTTCTGAAAATGGAATTTTGCACCATTCCGCAACTGATATCTCAAAAACTACGAAACACAATTCCATGACATTTTTATCACTGCATAATCACGTTACTTTATTGCGCCTGAACTAGAATTATTGCAATCGCTGCACATTTTGTTATTTTTTCGGGGGTAAATGAATGAAAAAATTTCAGGAAATTTTAAGTATATTTTGATCAGTTTTAAAAAAATTGAAAAAATATTTTAATGTCGAATGTTTTAAGTTCAATTGTATGTTGAATTATTTATTTTAAATATAAAACGGGAATTATACATTTAAGTGAAAAATTAATTTCGTAGTTCTGCGCGCAAGCCAGTATACAATAAAAATACTTAAAAAACAAGGTATATCTAAAGCATTTAAAAAAATTATTTAACAGTATTTTGAGAGTTGAAAATTTGCTTATTAAAATAAATATATCAATTTATCATATACATAAAATTTGGAAAAATTGTGAGTCAATTGAAATAGTTACAAAGAGTCAAAAAGTATGAAAATATGCCTTATTTCCTCGACTTAAGGGTCGTGAGTCCCCTTAAGAGAAGACACAGAATTATAGCAAAAGTAATATCTGGTGAAATGCATATTGTGTATTATATATTATACCTAAAGGCAGTGTATGTTATGTATTATTATATATTAGATGTTTTTGTATTGCTATGTTTTGATTATTAAGCATTGTTTAGTGTATACCGATTTTGTTTAATGGTGGGGTTTAATTTGGCCAACCTAAATGTAGCTAATTTATATTTTGTACGGTTTGCTAAGTGAGCACTCCTTGTGTTAAGATTTGTGTTAAAATTTGATGAATAAGAAATGTATAATCCAACTTAAATAAGATATAATAAGGTCAAATTTATAAGTCCAGTTGAAACATTGAAAAATAGAAATTAGTTTTGAAGTTATCGATAGATTTGGCGGTTTAAGAAATTAAAGAATTTTTTTATGTTTTAGCACCTAATTAATAAATTAATGAACAAATTAAGGAATTAAAATTGTTGCCACTGAAATAGATTAAAAAAAAACAGAAAAAGGATTTAATTTTAAGAATTAAAATTTTTAAGATACAGGTCGTCGCTTTTTGCGCGGAGGTTGCTTTTATATAAACGCCGTTTAAGCTCACGCTGTGGTCGGCTGAACATCTCGAATATCTGGTGAAAGTAAAGACGTTGATGATAATGATAGTAAAAATTGGATAACGGAGACACTGATTAAAATTTTAAAAGACTTTAAGCCAGAAAACATCTTTAATGCGTATGAGACTGCTTTATTTTTTCAATGTTTGCCTCAAAATACATTAACTTTTAAAAAGGAAAAATGCTTTGGAGGAACACAAAGCAAAGCAAGATTAACTGTCATGTTAGGTGCAAATATGACTGGACATCAGAAATTGAAACCTTTGTTATCGGAAGAAGCAAAAATCCAAGATGTTTAAAAGGCGCAAAATCATTGGAGGTTAATTAGGACTTTAACAAAAAATCTTGGATGACGTCAGAAATTTGTGAAAAAGGGTTCAAAAGTTGGATAAACGTATGATTGCAGAGTGTCGCAAAATTGCTCTCGTGTTTGACAATTTTCCCACCCATCCGAAAGAAATCAACCAAAAACTAAAATATTTTACAGTTTTTTACTTGCCACCAAACACTACATCAAAACTGCAGCCAATGGATCAACGGGTGATACAAATTTCAAAATACACTATAGCAAAAGAATAGTACGAAAAGTTATAACTACGCTTGAGAACAATCAATCCATGCCAAAGATCACCTTACGGGAGAGCATATCAGAAATTTCTAAAGCATGGAACTATGATATCATAGATCGTACTATTAGGAAAAGTTTTGCCAAGGCTGGATTCTTTGTCAGCAATGAGAATTTGGCAAGTACGGAGGTCGAAGACGATATTCTCTTAGAGAACTTAAAAAATGTAGATACAGCTAAGGGAAAAAGGAGAAATTAACGATGATCTGCTGCCTGAGGATTTTCTTTCACTTGATTCTGAAGCTGAAACCTCGGAAACACTTACTGAATGGGATATTTTGGACAGTGTGAAAAGTAAAAACAATACACAATGAATTGCGATGAAGACGAAGATGATGAAGATGAAAATGATCATGATGCAGAAATCAACAAACCTTCCTATGATGAAATGCTAAAATCATTTGAAACAATTCGACGTGGATTACAGTTTGAAGAAAATACGCCTGAAGAGGTTTTTGGAGCATTGCAAAGATGCTAGACGTATTAAGGGAGAAAACACTTTTTCAAACAAAAAACTGAGACAAAATTAACAGACTTTTATCAGTAATTAAATTTAAGGACGCATGTGGCAATGTATGCTGAAAATTACTTGTTATAATAAATGCAATAATGTCATTAAAATTCATTATTTTTTTTAAATTGAAAATACAGTGTATTCCCAGACAATGTTTTGTTTTATTCTTGTTTTCCTTGCAGATTTCTGTTTGATGGGTAAGATATATAAAACAAATAGATATTAATTTACAAAATAAAGGTGTGATTAATTACTTCTTTCAAATATTTAGTGCTTATAAATTTAAAATCTGTTTTGTATAGTTTAAAGTATTTTAAAAGGTGAATCTGTATTTAACGAATTTTCCATATAACGAACTTTTTTTCGCGATTTAGCGACTTAGCTAAATAGAGGTCCGACTGTATATTCGAGCATATATATATATATATATATATATATATATATATATATATATATATATATATATATATATATATATATATATATATATATATATATATATATATATATATAGATAGATAGATAGATAGATAGATAGATAGATATAGATATATATAGATATATATATATAGAGAGAGATAGTTGGCTTTCACACTTTGGAGTCTCAAAGAATATTTTACGTAATGTTTTTAAGATTACAGCATCTCTGCATCTATGGTTACCGGAACATGCCAATTTTGAAAGCCTGCCAGCCATAAAGCATTCC